>PVLD010000417.1:49816-129816 GCA_004027595.1 Dinomys branickii | reverse complement strand
CACCTTTTCTCAGGTGACGCCAGTGATGTTGCTCTGAGTAAAGGATGGCTGTCATTTATTTTGCTTAAAGAGAGAACTGCTAAGTTTTTGTGGTTGTTACCATGTGCATTTCGGGAACTCAAAATGGCATGATGTCAGCGCTATTACAGTGTGATTACGAGTTCGCTTTGTTTTAAACCTCTACTCCCTTCTTTGAGTGTTCTCTCTGGATCAAGGGTTCTCAGTCTCAGCATTACTGGTATTTTGGACCAGAGAATTCTTTATTATGGAACCTGTCCTGGGCATTGCAGGATTTAGCATCCCTGATTTAGCATCACCCACTAGCTGCCAGAGCCAGTCTCCCCTAGTAGTGACACCAGAGAGGTTTGTAGAAATTGCCACCTCTTCCCTGGGGAGGCCAGAGTCACCCCAGCTCAGAACCATTGCTCTGTCCACATTCTTACTCTGGTTTAGCAGTTCACTTTCCACCTGATTAGATGACTACTTCATTATTTCTGTAACGTTCTACCTCCAATCTTTGTATGTACAGTCTTGAAGACCGAACCCAGGAATGAAAGCATGCTAAGCAGTTACTTTATAGCTGAGCTTGTAGCTCATAGGTAAATGCCCATTCTCCTGTCATTTTAAACGGAAATCCCAAGTTAAGTAAAGTTTTCCAAGGTGTAGGCAGGAGTATTTTAGGGAGAAGTATTCTCCACTAGAAAACTTGGTTTTGTTTTGGCAGAACTTCTCATTCCTGGAATTCTGGCCTTAGCAGGTAGAATCCTTCAAAGCTGCCTTGTTGTGACTTTCCCAGAGGTACTCAGTAGGAAATGGCCCCATGTCTGAGCCTTAGGGTGATGATGTTAACAGCAAAGGACCTTTTCAGTAGGAACCAGTGCAGAGAGCCTGGGCTTCACACTCGCTGCCTTTGTGTGCAGCTCCAGAAAGAAGGAAAAGTAGCAGCACTAGTGGGGACTGGTGTTGGCCGCTGTAATGAAATCAAGGAAACCATGGGGCCGTGGCCTCCAGGTCAATGACTGGGGCCATTTTTTATGCCTGTTCTCTTGGCTGCTGATGGAGGATAGCAGGGCATGGCGAGATGATTTCACCCTTCTTTCTTTTTGTGCCATGTTTGCTTCTCTCATCCTACCAAAAAATGCTAAATCATAGAATAGTGAATATAGGGCAGACTTCTTTCCTCAGAACCAAAGATAGGCCTTCTCATACACAGAACATGAGAAGGTGACCTGCTTTCTTGGGGAAACTGCCTGACTGGTTGATGCTGGTAAGGGTAGGTTTGTCAAGGCCTGGGCTACCCTTGAGCTCTTCCCAACCCAACATCACTCTACTAGCAGGCTGAGTTAGGTTAGGGAATGAGTCATAACAGTGTAGCTTATTCTACAGGGGTAACATTTCTAGATCTAGACTCAATATAAGTCCCAAATATGGCAGATTTGCCTTTAGAGAGCCACAAACTGGGCATTTCTGACAGAATTGTACATACTGTATTAAGCTGGTGTAGCCTGGCCCACTCTTGACACCCTCCAAAAATCCTGAGGTATGTTGTTTAAAATGTAAAATGCTTTCAAGTCCATATAAGTTCCAAAACAGGAACGGAAATCATCAGGTACCAGATGACATTGATGCCATTGTACTGTGGTTTAGACCTGCAGTTTGCTCAAGGGTCTAAGAGCTGTGGTATTCATACTCGGCACTTGTTTGTGTAAGGGGGCAAGAACTCCCCTCAGAGTGTGTGTGGGGCTGGGAATGGAAACTGCGTGTCGTAGCACTTGAATGGCTGTGGTTGGGGTTCCTAACTCCACCACCTGCATGTAGAAATTTAAGATACTTTGATAGGGAAAGTAGTTGGAGGCTACTGAACACCCTTGGGCCTGGTGGAAGCAAACACTAGATGCCTGTATAGAGGTTTAACAGCCCAGCGGATCCTTCTCCCTCCCAAAGAAAAGGCCTTGCTATGAGGAAGCTGGTTATGGAAAGTGGAATATCTGAGCCCCCAGGAAAGCAGAGGTTAATGGCAAATCCTGAGATTGCATTCTACCATATAGCCCATCTTCCCAATAAAACTTTATTTGGGGGACTAACAAAACTTTCCTCCCAGAGAACAAGGTACAAGGCCCAGAAAAGTACCTTGCTTACAGAGCAGATGCATTTCATTTGTACGCACTACCTCCCGTTAAGGTACTCTCCCCTCATACAGCCCGTCCTCAAGTTCTTCTTAAAAATCATGATTAGAAATGTTTTATTGAAGAGATAACTGGTTCCCTCCAACTTCTTTAAAGAGGTACCTTCCTAGAGGTTTTCCTTGACAATTACTGTCTTTTTAGTGGTCATTCTGAAGTAATCCACTAGGCTGTCTGTTATTTTGGCTTCTCACCAAACCATAGGAGATGGCATGCCGGGAGTGTGTAGCAGCCCTCACCCCAAGGGAGAGTGAAGCTGAAATTGGTAGGAGGGCTCTGAGATGCTGTCAGCATAAACCCAGAGAAACCTAGGTAAGTCAGGCATGGTTGGTAAACCTTCATCCTAGATTAAGGCACTTCATTCAGCCGTCACAATTGAAAGTGGTTCAGTGGATCAGGAGTGGCTGTCAAGGATACCCCTCTTGGTAACATGCACCAGTGACAAACTTGAGTTGAGGGACTGAAAATTAAAACATGATTCTTTATGTATCACAAGATGGTGGACTCTCCTGGGTTTAATTTTTTTTTATTCTGATCATGAAAAGAGTGGTGTTATGGCACTAGTAGTATACACAGGTAGTCCCCTGCTGACCTGAACTGATGCCATTATTCTTGGGAGAAAATGCTTCAGTATTTTTTTTTCATTTTGTCTCAGAATATTCTGGCCAAATGAGGGGCAAAAATAGATATACATGATAGAGCAATAGAAGATGAGAGAATGAGAGGAAATAGGCTCCACACGGAAGCCTGGTACACAATTTAAGCAAGATCTTCCTAAACATTATACACGAGTTAGCGTATACAGCTAGTACCTGCTATGTGTAAAGCAGGAGAGAGTGGGTTTTCAGTGATTGGGTACAGAGGTTCTCTTTGTTTGAATAATCTAGCAGGATTACACACACACACACACACACACACACACACACACACATACACACACACACATCCCTATCTGTAATTTAATGCAAAATGAGGTTGTGTGAATGGTGGGAGCTAGGGACAGGAAGGGAAGGGCCCATCTGCTTGGAGTACTATATGTCAGGTACTTTTCTTCATGATCTGTCATTTAGTCTTCAAAACACTCTTGGGCAGTATTAAGAATTTCCCCTAGTTTTAGGGAAGAAGCAACAGAGACTTACAGAGGGCTCAACAACTTGCCATACACACTTGCCAAGAGGTAGAGCTGATGTTGCAACTGACTTGACTGCCAAGCCTTGCTTTGCCCTCTCTCTCCCTGGGATTTCTGTGCCTGGTGAAGCCACAGCAGGGCAGGCTTGGAGGGGTCAGGAGACAGGATAAGAACATCCAGCCCTGGAGAATTAAAAGGAGAATCCCCCTGGCGACTTGAGATCGTAGACAATAGAAGTTGCATATTGACCTGTCACAGAATCTAATCCCTGCTGGATTTCAAAAGTGCTAGCATAAGTTTCCAGTGTTAAGTAAACAAGTATTTTAATACAGTATTTCAGTTTCCTGGCTGTGTTGAATATCAGTAACTCTGGGCACACATGCCTTGCCCCTGTTTTTGCTGGGCTGGTGCTGAGTGGAAGATTCAGTGAATCCTCACTGTCTTCCCTGGCTTGACCGTTTATTTATTCAGCTTATTCTTTCTTGACAGCTGGCAGCATCTGGGTTTGTGATTCTGGTTTAGGCTGTCACCCAGGCAAGGGAAGTGAGCTGGGCCAAGTTACCTCATGAGGATTCTTCAGTACTGTGCTTTTAATTTAAGACAACCTTAAATGACTGGGAGACCGAGCTTGCTTTTTATAGTGATAGTCCTGAATATAAGCACTAGCTATAGGTGTGGTTTGACAATAGGATCCCCTTGAAGGGGCACCAGAAGAGGTCGTGTGAAAGTGCTGCTCCTTATCTGACTCTCAGACCAATTTTTTGGTCATTAGTAGTGTACCTCCCCTTTATAATTTATAATCCCCTTGTTTCTTATTACCGCAATTTCCTATTGAGCTATAAGTTGTGTACTATTTAAAATTCAGAGTATGAATTTTCAGGCCATCTCCCCTGTCCTTGGGGAGGAAGGCCTGGGGTTGACTGCGATGGCAGGTGCTCTTGTCCATCTGGCTTAGGACACGTGTCTCCCTTGCTGTGCAGTGAAGGTGTGCACAGGGGAATAAGGCGCAGGGCCAACGCTGTCAGGCTCTTGGGGCAGAAGTGTGTTAGGAAGTGTTTGCTGCCTCAGGGTGGCCATGACGACCCTGAGGTCCTCCAGAACCAGAGCCACACACCTGTTGTATAACTTGGAGGAGGGAGAGGGCCTGTAAGCCGCTCCACAGGAGTGAGCCGGCTGAGGGGTGGGGAGCAGGGGCTGGCGTGTGTTTGTTCCTGTGCCTTGTTGCAGAAGGGAGAGATGGGACTTTCTGTAATACAGAGGCCTTATGTTTACTCTCGGATAAGGATTCCGGTTGAAGCTTGTCAGGATTTAATTTGTGATACTGGCAGGAGCCTGGTTACTCTTAATAAAAACGGGAGGGAGAAATGCGGGATACTTTTCTCACCTGTTGAGTTGATTGCCTAAGTTCTAGAATTGCGAGTTTTCCTCTAGATCCTTCCCTGCCCTTCCTGTCCAAAGCCTGCTCATCTTTGTTGGTTCAGTTTTCCTTCCCCACAGACTCCTGGGTCGTTCATGGTTCTTCCTGCAACAGGCCTCTGTGTGCGCTGCTGTGTGTGGTGGCGGGAGGAGGGACGCGTCCATTCCACAGACTGGCCTCTGGGTGCATTATGTCAAAAACCCAGGGAGACCTTTAACATTGTGAAGCATGACCTGCTTGATCTTGTTGGCCTTTATCCCTTCAGAGTGCTTGAGCTACCTGGCTCTGAGAAAAACCTTCTAGAATAAATGTCTCAGAAGGGAGTGGGGGAGTGGAGTTAAAGAAAAACCCAGGTCCTCATATTCCATTCTGGCAATAAGTATTAACTGCATTTTCAAGGACCAAGACATAATCCACAAAGAAACAGCCCTTGACACTCTTAAGCTTCTCTTAGAATAAGGAGGAAAGAACAAAATCGGCTTACGCTGTTCTCACCGTACCTCTCCACCACCTTAGCAGTGATCCCAGTAAGTCATACGGACTCTGCGTGGTAGGTGGAGGTTAATGGAAAACAGATAGTGGTGAAACTGGTAGACCCGGTCTTTGGTCTTCACTTTTCTCCACGTCTCTCTTGCTGACACCCACGTTATAGAAGTGTATAACCCCAAAGATGCCGTAGGATGTGGAATTGTCACCAGGAGCCTCAATCTCTGGTCCCTAGTGTAGCAAATATCTGGCTAGTGAAGTGTGCTTGGCTGTATCACCAAAGCTGTCTCTAGGTGTGTACCCACCTGACTTTCTTCCTGTCTTTGATCTTTTCATTTCCCTTTTATTCTGTGTGTGTGTGTGTGTGTGTGTGTGTGTGTGTGCGCGCGTGTGTTGGCAGTTGAACGCAGGACCCCATGTGTGCCGAGCATGTGCTCTACAACTGAGCTACACTCCCTGCCCCTTTTCCTCTGTACCCTTACCCTATCTCTGCCTGCCTGCTTATCCACATCTCCGCTCATCTCTAACGATGGTTTACATCTCATTTACTTGTAGATGCCCACTGTTAACCGCAAGCTTTATTGTTCACCGCGCACACTCTGCTAGGGTTGGCAGAGTAGACGGCACACATCGGCTTATGGAGTTGGCTTTCTAGGATACCCTTTCTCAGAGAGCCTCAGCATCTGTCCTTTCTTTTTGTTCAATACCAAGAGACTCTAAACTTCTTAAAAGGTTAAAAAGAAAGGTTAAAAAAATAGAATAAAAAAGAAAACCCCTGAATTCTACCGTGGCAACTCAGGTATCTTTTTCCTTAATGTTTTATATTCAAGATGCAGTCTGTTTTTTGATGTGAGTATTTTGCTATGCTTTTTTATAAACTGAATTTGCTGCAAGACAGCCAAGTTCTCTCTGTTTCAAAGGAGGTGGAAATACTTGAGAGAACAAGGCCAGTCTTTCTGGTTGCTGTCCAGAAGCAAATTGACCCAGTTTCTAAAACTGTCATCTGTTCTCTGAAATGTTTTCTGTTAATGGTGGTTTTTGAAGGATGTACGTGTGTTGTTGATGGGGAGAGGGTAGGGTTTATTTTTTACTTGTGGTCTTTTTACATCCTTTAATTCCATAGTGTCTTGAAATAAAATCATTTCTTGTCCAGGTTTACTGCTTACAACAGCATGACCAGGAAGAATATATTTACCTTCTATCTGGTTAGGAAAACTACTCCTCTGCTTAACATCACTACTAAATGAGAGCATTAATATAAATGTCCTTTTTAGAGTTTTGAGTACTACATAGCTGGGTGATAGTCTTAATATTTTTGAAAATATTAAGATATACCCTGATATTAGAAGATTTTTTTTTACCAAAGCCGCAAAGATACTCAGAAGTAATTATCAAATTTTTTTAGATCCTATGCTAAGAAGCTGTATCAACCTAGGTTTTGTGAGAACAAAGAAAAAAACTTTAGAATATTTACTAGGAGCTTTCCATGTGACTAATATTTCCCTCAAAGAAATGCTAGCCTTCTGGCTTGATTGTATAATGACATATGTGAAAATGATGTAAGAACACAGGGTGTGGTATAGGGAGAGATCCAGAATGAATTTAGTGTAAGCAGAGTATCTAAGTTTTGAGGGAACCCAGACTTTGTCCAGGTTACAGCTGGGTGGGATTCCTCATCTGCTTGTTATTTTCCCCTTTGGGCCACTTTCCTGTGTTAATAGCATTGTTACAGAATTGTGACATCAGGCGTCTCTACGAGACAGGGAGACAAGCTTTCTAGTTAAGTGCTAGGCTGTAGTTTGCATGTTTTTCTGCCATTTTTAGGTTGATGAGAATTAGACGCTGGCTATTCTTGGAAGCCTTGATTACCCAGGGGTCATGTACACATGGAGATGTTTGGATGTATTCATGCTGAAGAATCAGAATTGTAGGATCTCCCCTTCCTTGTACATAGTTGTTAAAATATGTTACTGCTGTGACTGCATGTGGCATTTTCTTTGGAATCTTTTGTCTACAGCGACTTGCAACTAGCTGTCCTATCTTCTGATTTATGAAAAAAAGTAATACTGCACTCACAATAGTAATGTATGTGAAGTGGGAATTTAGCTCTTAAAAATATAATTGCAAAATCATTTTCTCAGCAGTGAAAGATGTTAATAAAGGCAATCTAGCCTTAGACTTCTCCATATCCTGGACTCATTTAGCAAATTACTGAGTTAAAGATAATTGTGGTTGGCTAGTGGGATTAGGAATACCTTTTCTTTATCATGTTGAACCTATTCTATATTCTTATTATAAAATAATGCGTTTTTGATTTTTGAAAGCACTGCAGTTCCAGTTACACCTCCAATTCCGTTTTTGATGGGATGGTTCATACATATAAATACTTCTTAGATGCAGCCTGAAAAAATAATGCACCAGTCAGGTGATAAGGAATCTTAAACTGTTTTATTCCCCTCTCAGATCTCCCCTGTAAACATCATTCAGAGGAAAAGGCTACACAGCTACTTAAGTGATTGGAGACGTTTTATTTTTATTTAAAATTTGAGAAATTAAGAATCCTGGAACCATACCACAAACTGTTTTACTCTAAAATGTAATTTCATTGGATTAAAAACCTTATGTAAAGAACCAACACATGAATAAAAACAGACTGTGTTCCATGTGGGGGTGTTGGTTTGCTTGGTTCGCTTGGCCTGTAGAAAACTGACTTTTCTGAATTGTGCGATGGCACATTGCTTTTCACATCTCTGCCAAAGGGTCTACTTCCCAGTCCCTGGTAGTGACATAGTCAAGCTGCAGCCTGTGTCTGTTCCTTTGCTCCTTGTGGGCAGCAGGCAAAGGCCCTTGGGTCTGGTACACAGCGATACTGCTAATACGATAGTTTCTTGCCCTTTTTAAAGAAATCATAACCTGAATTAGAAACTTATCAGTCATTGGCCTCTCTAGGCTATTGATCACTAAATCCTCAGTATCCAGCCACAATAAGTGCTCAAAAAAATAGTTACTGAATCAGTGAGTATTATCCCTGTGAACCCACAGTCACTGTAAGCATTTAATACCTAGCTTTTTCTTGGCCACTGGCATACTCGGTACCCAGAGGCATGCCTTAAGGCTTTTGATGTGACCATCCAGAGCATCACTGTTGGATATAGTAGCCACTAACTGCATTGACTATTTGTATTTAATTCAAATTACATAAAATTAAGAATTTAACCCTCAGTTTGTACTATTTTCTAGTTTGAGCTTTGATGCCCTTAAAATGGGCAAGGAGTTGACATGTGATCAGCAGCACTGTGTGCCCACTTCACTGCCTTACCCTGTTCCTCAAAAGTGCAGCTGAGGGCTTAACAGCCCCCACCATTCCCTGCTGGCCACCAGATTGGACAGCAACAAAGACATCGATCATTGCAATCACGGCAGGATGATCCTTCTCATAGGAGGCGGGAGGATCCATGTTATAGGGGGCAGGATGACACAAGGCATAGGACTGCTCAGACCCTCCCTGAGTACGAGCTGAGGGATTTCTTCTTTGTGTTCACAGTGCAGCTGCCTGCTTCAGGAAGTGAGGGCTCCAGGAACAAGGAGAATCTTCAAAAGCTGCCTCACGTTGTGATATGTCCGGCCTTTTGCTCCCATCCCTACAGCATGAACAAGGTAAGAGGTGCTTTGAATCAGCACTTGTGGTTTTTCCTTATGGTACCATGGTGTGCATAATTCTTTTTTCATGTGAGGTGAGGAGGCTGATTCTCCTTCTGGAAAACATTTCAGTGGTTAGAGAGTCGTATGATCCCCATGAGCAGCGTTTCAAAAGAGGCTGCAAGAGCTGGTGGCAACTGCGTGATTAGATAGTTCTCTGGAATTACCACTTGTATTTTCCAGAGGCCTCTGAGTGTCTGAAAGATTTGACTATTAGTGACTTAGTTTCTGTTTTCGCATTTGTAAAGTGCTAGTAATAGTGGCTCTGACCTCACAGGATGGTTGTAAGGATGAAATGAGTTACAGTCATGGATGTACTAGTGCTTAATACAGTGCCTGTCCACATTACTAGCACTTGGTAAGTATTTGCTGTTGTTTTTTATTTTGGGACACTTGTGTCTCTCAGGCATAATTGCCAAGAGTCTAAGGAGCATCTGCAGTGTTTGCATTTAGCCTCTGATTTGGTGAGAAGTACAATTATGAGAGGGGCACTCTGGTTATAAATGATGAAGAAGGCTTGAGTGAAGCCTTTCACATGTGATAGGCTGTTTTGGATCAGCGTGGCGAGTGTTCTGAGACATGTACCTCACTTGGTCTGGAAACACAGAAGTAACATCTAACTCTGGGATCTAGGAAGGGCAAGATAGAAGAGGTGGCATGTAGAGTTGGATCCTGGATGGGAAGTACATAGTGATTTCCCTGGCAGAGGAGATGGGACAAGGCACTCTAAAGGAAGGAGCTTGTGTTCAGGCTCATAAACACAAGAAAGTCTGGCAAAGAGTTTCATGTGGCTAGAGCAGAGCTTCTCCACCATGACACCAGTGTTACCGGAGTTTTAGTAGCAGCCCTTTCCCCTGCATTTTAGTCCCAACATAAAAACCATTTTCAGATATTGTCTAGTGCCTTGTGGCGGAATCACGCTCTGGTTGACAACCCCTGTTAGTGGAAAGTGACCAGATATGAGCCCAGAAGCAGAAAGAAGGGCCAGATCCTATGAGGCATTCAAGCATTGTGTAAAACAGAGAGGAATACTTACAGAGACCTGCAAAAACAGATGTGAATTGTGGCATAATTGGACAGCCCTTTTAGGTGATTTGGTGCTGAAGAGATATTAGAGACTCCCTAGACTTCAGAAAGCACCATTAGACTCATTGAGTTTTCTGCACTAAGGACCCTCGTGGTGACTTTTCTCATGTTGATTTGTGTGGCCTTCTCAAGGCTGGGAGGCTTGCCGACCCCTTCAGTGCTTGGAAGCTGTGGGAAGAAGCCCCTGCACACTCCTCCCTGTGTGGAAGCTTTACAGACAGCTATGCTTGCTTTCCTCTGCTTGAAGAGACCAGGAAAAACATACGCATTTGTGCTTGAGAGGTTTTCGTTTGCCCTGAGCCAAGCTAAAGAGGAAGAAACCCTGTGCTGAGTGCTCCCAGCAGCCCCCTCCTTGCCCAGGCTGAACTACTTCCCGTTAAGCATTCTTTGAGAAGTCACTTTTAGGAATTCTGGAAGGTGGGCGGGTTTCTGCCCCACAGTGTGATTAGAGGTGGGGAAGGTAATCCGTCACTGCAAATCCTGGCTTCTATTATTTAGAGTGGTGTACTAAAAAGCTGGGAAGACTCCTGGGAAATCTGCTCACATCCAAGTTTGTTCTGACAGCCTTGACCTAAGATTCTCTAGGGCAACTCGGGAGTTGATGTCATGGATTTGCTCTCAATACACAGCTGGGAACCAGACTCCTCAGCAATTTCAACTGTCTCAGTGGGTGTGTCTGTGCTTGGGAGTTACGTTCTGGCTGAGTAGACCAGTGAGTGCTTTATTTTCTCTTATTTTAATTGAGAGTACTGATTGAGCTGGATGTGTCACCTCCATAGGTCAGCATTTTTCTTATGGCTTTTTGGCATGAAACAAAGAATAGGTCACTCTCTGGGGAGGAAACAGCCCTTCCCAACACTAATAAAACAACAGAATTATCTCATCAGCTAAGTATGTAAGTTAGAATGTTGGAAATATTGCTGTGGGTGTGACTGGTGTTCTCAGTAGAGTTGTTCCTAGAAAGTTGGAGGGAGTTGAACCGTGTGTGCTGTTGTTGGTTGAACACACACTGTAACAGTCTCTGCCTCTGCCCTTCCTTCCTAAACCCTGACTCACTGATGGGACACTGCAATTAAAGAAGTGTCAGGGTGGAGGGTGGCTGCAGATTTTGAGGGCAGCACTAGAATGAGCTGATAGCAATTCTCTAGGACAGGTCTGTTGGGGGTTCAATTAAGGATGACCCTTCTAGAAAATACAGGAACGGCTTCCAGGGAACAGAAGACTTGGCAGTTTGTTTTCTTAATTTAACAAGGATGACTGGGGAGCCCAGGAACTGCCTGCCATGCACCAGACAGGGCCTTCATTCTTCACATTCCTGAGCTCCTATCTATGCTAGGGTCTGAGGAGACATCAGAAAGGGGTGCAGCTCTGACTAGCAATCAGTGCATTAGAGAGAAAGAGCGGCATTCCCGGGCACAAGGCCCAGCATGAGTGTGCAGCCTTTTCTCGGGGCCAGAGTTCACGAACTATATCAGTTTGATACCCAATCTGTAAGGTTTATACAGAGTAGGCAATCCTCCCAGAGATTTACCTTTTCAATATTGTAAATGGGCTTTTGTGGTTGTAGAATCTGTGATTTATGTGTTAAAGAAAGGGGAGGTCATATATTTTCTCAAGGCATTCAGTCTCCCGGCCCTTCATGCAGATTTGAAGAACAGTTTCCCACTTTCATTGACTCTTCAGATCTTTTTGTGAGAGCTGACTTCCCAATCTTTATCTTGGTCAAAAACTTCATACAGTAATTAGGATTTAAGCTTTAAGTTTTATAGAGTTTTCATCCTTTCTCCTTTTATGGACCATTCCCTCGTTAATACATGTGTGTCAAGAGAGACTGATAAAGGATCTGGGAGGGAGCCATACCCTTCCCGGTCATGTCCCCAGTGAGGGACCAGAACCTCAAACCAGGCACATCTCCTAACAGCAAGTCAGTTGTAGGGCCTGCAATCCAGTTACCTCCCGCAAGCCTTGCCTCTGAGTGCAGAAGCTTTGAGGGAACGTTGCAAGTGCAAATCACAGCATATAAATACAATGCTCCCTCCATTCACAAACTTAATTTCTTTTGGCAATTCTGAACTGGATGAGAACCAAATCAAATTTCCCTATTAGGTCAACATTGAACCTAACCATTAAATTTGATTCAGTTCTCATTCAATTTAGTTTGCGAACAGAATCATAGAAAGAATCAAGTTCATGAACTGAGGTACCAATATATATATATTAAATATATATTAGTGGCTAGTAAGGATTAATTTGAGGGTTTATCTATATTTCACACATTTGCTGTGCTATAAAGGAAGGATTGTAACGTGTTATTTAGAAAATAATCATAGCCAGAATTGGAAGAAGGGCAAATTGGGATTTTTATAGGGATAAGCAGGGCAGGATAATGTACATTTGCATCATACCACCTTTTAAGTTCATAAAACCCCACTAGCAGGACAGGGGTCTGCTCTGGAAAGGTCTGTGTCCTGGTACTAGCAGTATTGGGATTATGACTGTTCATCACCCTTTTGGTTCTTGCTTTCACAGAGGCATGCCATCTGCTGTTCTCTGCCTTGAATTTCCTAGGACACTGACTGATTGGAAAATAATTGATTTTTCTTTCGTTACACGAACTGATCTTTTTCTCCCCCCACCCCCAGGTAAAAGAAATCCTTTGCAGAACTGTTCCTTCCTTGTGTTCAGATAAAGCCAGATCTGAGTTTTATTACTTTGCACAAGTGTTGTGGCATCCAGTAAAACAAAGTAGTGCCTTTTATCTCCCTTTGTGTGTAAAGGCCATTGTTTGCTTGATTATCTGCTCACCAGAATTTTTTCTTTGAGTGTTTTCTAGTATTTAGTACCCTGTCCTGCTGCACTAGGTTGGAAGCAGTTTCATGTTTACACTCAGATCAGTATCTCTACAGTCAGCTGAAAAGTAAAACTGAAACTCAGTTTCTGCCTTCATTTACAGTTTTTCTTACTTTGCACCTCCTTACTACAAAGCAGTGAAGTCCACAGCTTGTTCCTCTTTGCTCTGCCGCCCAACATCAGATGAATCCCCAGCTCTAACTTCTAAGACATCAGCTCCTCCAACACGTATTCATCATTGCATACTGCTTGCCATGTGCTTGCAATAAATACATCAGTGAATGAAACAAAGATTTTTGCTGTTCGGCTAAAGAGGGGAAAGTCATCCTGTCCAGAGGTTTCATATTTAAGCATATACCTAATGTTAAAACTTTTTCTATTCAATTTTTTTTTCCCCACCTGGTGAGCAAGTGAGCAGAGCTACTGGATGCTGTATAAGGAACTTGTGAATAATAAACATTAAGATCTTGCTCTTTCCCTTCCTGGTTCACCAAATTCCCAGTGTGTATTTGATAAGCTTTGATGGTCATTTTTCTGAAGATAGTAATGACCTTGTGGTAGCTTTGAAGAACCATTACACAGCTTAAAAACTAGTGACATGGAAGAAAAAAAAAGTAGACAAATGATCTTAAAAACCTTAATGACTTCTAGTGGCAGAAATTAGAACTAAAGAGAATGTTTTAGCTAGTAAAACCTCAGTTTACTCTCATTAGGAGACATTCTGAACTAGTCTAGAAGACAAAAGAAGCTGTAGATGTATTTGTAGTGTATACAACAGAAAATTAACTTACTTTATTAAACATTCTTCCAAATTAATGCAGTCAATAAGATAAAAATATGTACATTAACAGAAAATGGGCAAAGGAGCAGAAAGGTAAGACCCATGAAGGAAGACGTGATTGAATAAATAACCTGTAAGAAAATGTTCAGCCTTGACAGTGATGAAAGAAATGCAAGTTAAAATGGTCATTTGATGTTTTCCACCTATACAGTTGATAAGGATTTATAAAATTTATTCAGTGGATTGAGAATATCAGTTTCTTTCATACACAATGAAAAAATAAAAACACATCCTGAGGGGCACTTACTATGTGTTTCAAAGCTTAAAACTTACATGCACATTTGACCTAGCAATTCCATTTGTAGAGCATTAACTCCAGGAAACTTGCTATGAATGTGTGTAAAAGTTTAGCTAAGGTGCTCAGTCACGATATTGTTACAATAATGCTTTCTCTAAGGTAGTAACCATGGTGCAGCCATACAGTAAAAACTGCCATGGGAAGGGGAGGAGTATTTGATGACTTAAAAAGATGTTCTATGTCAATTGGGAAGTTACCCAAAAAGATGGGACCATTTGATTACTATTTCATTGTTTTAGAAAGGTGCACCTTTGTATGCAGCAAAAAGATTTCAGATACACATCAAAATTTTAAGAGCATTTTCTTCTTTTTGCACATATATTCTAAATTTTTTAAGCAATGTGTATCTTTCTAAAAATGATGTTTTAAACGAAAGGTACTAAATTATATTTAAGATGTGAATTACACTTTTTGAAATATGCATAATTTAAAGGCTGGAAGAATATTTCCCAGAATGTTAACAGTGGTTTTCTCAAGCAATAGACACATAGGACACATCTGTTTCTTTTTTTTTTTTTATACTTTCTTGATTTTCGACTTCTTTACAATAAGTATTTAATTGGAGAAAACTGGATAAAGAAGTTTAGTGGAGAGAGAGGGAGAAGAAGAGAAGGGCATTGGCCACACAGATCTAGATTTGAAAGTCATTCTGTTTGTCATTTGATTGGGAAGAAGCGTTTCCACGTACTAATGATTTGGGGACAATACTAAGTAGAGGAATATTCTTTTGAAAAGATGCTGTCCTTTGGCTCAGTGGCTCAAGTTTTTTGAGTGGGTATTACATTCTCTTACTCAGTTTTATGTGACTTCTTCAAACACATTGCTGATGTTGCAAGGTTAAGCAAGACCAGTGGTTCTCAAACTATGGTTTGGGGTCCCTGAGGGGAATATGAATAGTGTATGAAGTGGTCCACTTGCAAGATCAAAGCTGTTTACATAATACTAAGACATCTTTTGCCTTTTTCCACTCTTCTCAAGTATCCAGGGTAGTGTTTTAGGAGTGACATCATCCCCAAGATAGCTCTTGGGATGTGTGCTTATGTTTTCATGTTTCTCACATTTCCCACTTTTAATCTCTAACATGGTAAACTCTGATAAAAATAATCCACATAAACAAAAAAAGTTTCAGCATTTGTGATCATTTGTAAGACTGTCAAGAGATCCCGAAGCAAATGTTTGAGAACCAGTGTGTCAGATCATGGACGTGTCCTATATGTGTCAAGGCTAACTTCAACAAGAAATGGATCTGAGACCCTGAGCACTGAGTGTAGCACTTCTGTTCTCCTGTGCATCCTGAAACAATAATTGCCCTTAGTCCTCCTGAAAACTACATTTTTATGGAGCTTGAGAGGTTAAAGAAAGACTTGTTAGCATAAGGCCAGTGCAGCGCTTGTGTGACAGGTAAATCAAGTTCTGCCCAATGTAAGGTGTATGGGAATGGAGACTATGGGCCTCCAGGTTCTGTTCTCTGTACGCATCACACTAGGAAACTGAGTGATTCATTAGGAAGGTAACAGAAATATGCCGTGGCACCTCTGTTCAAAAACACTTCTGTTTGCAGACAATTTGGTCCCAAAACAGAAGCATTTGGCAAAATGTTTCCGTTTGCAAACTCTGCATTGGGAGACGAACATGACCACAGTCTTCTTTTCCACACAAACACTAGCATAGCCATCTTTTCCAAAATCATAGAACAGAGCAAGTTCATGACCTGAGGTACCACTCTAACTCCCTTCTGGGAAGCAGGGAAGCACACATTTAAGGTAAAAACTGACCATGAAATCCAGTAGATGACTAACAGGCACAGAGGACAAATTTAAAAGAATTAACTGAATATATGTAAAATGTGCACGTGCACGTCACTTGTTTTTGTGTGTGTATCCATACATACAAAATACGCACATAGTAGAGAAGTGTTTCCTGAGCTATGTAGAATTAGTGCTCTACGCAGTCATTTGGATTGCAGGAGCAGCACTAACACCTGTCTCAGTCCCACAGCGTCTCTTACTTTCTGCTTATCCAGAAACACACTAAAGTTGATCTCTCCATGGGTATGGGGCTCACCTCTGAATCTTGGAGCGTGTGCCTGATAGAGCAGCCGTTGATGCCTTCTTATCTGACAAGCAGTCTTCATGGTCCAGGGCCCATGTTGAAAACCTGAACCTTCCTGTACAGAGCATGTGGCCATCAGATGAGTAACTGTGGGGGAGCACCTTGAGGTAAACTTCAACCCTGAGATACTGCACACCCTCTGCAGTGTCACGGGCTCCCAGCAGTGTCTCGAATGAAGGAGTCACGTGGCCTGTACCAACAGCTCCAACCCTGTCAGAAAAGATGAAAAAAAAAAACCCAATCAGGTGGGAGGAGGTGAATTAATGCTTCAGAGTAGAAAAGCTGGACTTTTGGTTAAGCCCCTAACAGCCCCAAGAAAGGAGAAGGGATAAGTCTTGGCGTGAGTGTAACATAATTGCAAGTCTGAGAGCCTTGTGGTGAATCATGATAAACTCTTTGAAAATATGGTGACAGCTACTGATGGTCGGACAGGTCTCACCTGGAGGAAAGAGGATGCTTCCTCCCAACTCACTCGTCTCAGAGGCATTTCAGACATTGTGCTGGCTGGTTTGGGAATGTTTTTCACACTTATTTCTAAAGAATTTAAGAGAAGCAGCTAGGATTTTCTTGATGTAACGGGTTCTGCTCCCTACCCCATACTGATGAAGTGCCCTGTGATTTAACTGAATGTTGACAGAATTTGGGGAGTGTTATTCTGTGTCACCATATTGAACTGAGCCCACACAGCCTGCAGCATACAGCATAAGTGAAGAGGACCTTTGCATACTTGAGATGCACAAGCCTCTCTCTCTGAGGCTAGTGGTTGTAACAAAAGAGGCCAGTGGGTTCTGTTCTTTGTGAGTCAGGCAGAGGAGTGCTTCTGTCTTCCCTGAGTCCTTAACTTCTTCCCTCTCAATTAGTAGGCCTTAATGGGTACAACTAAGTCACATTCTATTTAGTTAACTGGTAATTGGAAACAGGATTATTGTTACTTACCTGTGCTTGACCAGTTTTTAGAATATCAATAATCAACTCAATCTGGCTGATTCTGCAAATGTATAATCTCAAAGAATGGAATTCCTATATAGGAAAGGAATATGTAACAGAGAGAGTGCTCTCAATTCGGTTCATTAATATGAGTCCCTGGTACTTTAGACTGACTCTTTTTTCCTCCCTTTTTTGTGATACGCAGGTCTTACAGTGCCTCGCTATTTGCTGGTATTCGTCATCCTTACTATCTTTTGTTTGTAGAATCAGACTAACATCTCTTTTACTATAAGACATTTTCAGAGAAGGCTTTTGAGTTTATGTGCCTTTTTGGCTTCATTTTTAAACCCTCATACATGCTGTGGGGTAAAATTAATACATGTGCAGTACTAAATAGAAAAGGAGAGATGTCTATTTAGAACATACAAAAGTACATAATTTGTAGGAAATCCTCAGTTAATGTTAGAAGACATATTTCTAGTCTCACATAAATGGCAGTGTTTATATTTAAATGAAAACATTTAGATTTGATTAATCACAGCTTCTATGTTATTCTGGTTTGTTTATTTGGTTTTCTTTCCTTTTTTTATGGAATGGTTTTGTAACTTCTTACCACCCTCGTACTTCAATACAGGAGCATTATCTTGAGAGACTGGCCTCAATTAGCTATAAACATACGCAATTAATTAAAATAAATAACCCTAGCCAACTAGGTAAAGCGCCATCACATGTCATAGCAATCAACAAGCATCTGTTAATTAGAACAGTAGGAAAACTGCAGTGGGTTATGAAAAAAGTATTGGGTGAAATTAGCAATGTATGTATCACTTGTTATTTCTTAAGTCCAACCCATAAACAATTTGCTGTGACAGCTGCAGGCTGAGATTATGGCATTTTGGATAAGGTCTGATTATAGCTAAAAATAGACACATGTATTGAAGATCAGAAAAGGAATATGAAACAATTGAAAATTTTGTGAAAGACTAATGCTGTTTCATTGTAATAATTTCCCCAAAGGCACATTAGTAATGCTGCTAAATACAGACTTTAATAGACTTTAATAATGTGTACTTAGAGGCCCGATACACAAAGGGATAATGTATAAAACATTCATTATGGAAAATTGCTACCTTTTTTTATTTAATAAGAAATCTGTTGAAACAAAACCATTGCACTGCCTATGGCATTGTGTTCCTGGGGATTAGCAAGCTGAAGAATAATTGCTAACTTCTTTTACACTTTTGTCACCTAGTCAAGTTGCAATCATATTTACCTGTTTGTTCTACAAATGAAAATGGGGGGGGACTACTTGCATTGGATGAACCCTTGTTCAGATTATGGCTCAGCCTCGGATTACCTGTGTAATGTTGACCAATGTGCTTAACATTATGCTCCCCATCTGCATTTGTAAACTGAACATTGTCCTAGTTGCCTTGCAAGGTTCTGGGAGAAAGAAGTTACATGCTGACACAGCAGAGGCTTCACATAATAGACACTCAATAAATGTTTTCCTATTTTTGTTTCTTTCTACATCTGTTTCTCTTTATATGGCTTGTATCTGTGGATTCTGGTTGTGGGGAAGCAGTAAGGAGGTCCAGCGTAGGAAAAAGCAATTATAAAGAAGGCTTGGTAAGCAGGTCTGTGGCCAAGCCTTGCATTGGATTTCAGTGTGATTTTGATGTGCTGCTGCTGAGAGCCATACTGCTGAAAAAGGGAAGAGTAAGAAGCAGATGCTCTTAGAAGAACAGTGGGGCATTTATCTCTTTTAATGAGATAACATCATTAGAGTGACAAAGTGCAGCGAATCGATACTTGAAATGGACTGGCACTATCTTCCTGAAGTGCACTGATTGTTACACGCCACAGTTCTAGAATCTGCTGAATCACGGATTCTGTCTTATCTGTTATTAGAGCCACTGGCTTTGATCTCACAGAATAGATCTGCACCTTAGGGATCTCCAGAGGCGCGGGGAAGAGGACTAATTGGATAAATGAGAAAAATCCTAGGTGATATATAAGCTGCCCTGTAATCAAGGAACCTCAGAGAAAGGAGGTCAGGCTTTTTTTTTTTTTTTTGCCTTTGACTCCTTTAAATGGCTGCACATCCTAACTCCTTCACCCTCCATCTCTGCTCCCCACTGTCTGCCTTTTGGTGTAATGTCAGAAACACTAATCATGTCAGACTGTGACACTGACAGCCCTGACATTCACAACAAAGAGAGAAGAAAGAGAGGAAGAGCGATGGGGGAGGGGGGGCAAGAGAAGGCGCGGGGGCAGGGGGAGGATTTTTTATTGCACATAAAACCCATAGCTGTGGAACACCAACACTTCTGTACATAACACATAGAACGAAAATCAAGGAAGGCACAAGGTGCATTTTGATAGAGATTAAAATTGGGCTGATGAGATTTTTGTGCCAGTTTTTTTTTGCCCTCTTCTTTTAAATCTCGGTGTGCATAACCTGTATTAGAATTAGCATAGCTATGGTTTCTTTTCATGAAGGAAAAAAAAAAAGGAATTCGAATTCCTTTTACCCCCTTCCAGTTTTCGTCTTTGCCCCAGATTGTCTCTTTGAAATAAGGCGAAGTTAAACACAGGTCTTAGCAGGAAGTGTGTCCCTTCTGAGATTTTTCATTTTCTTACTAGCTTAAACTGTTACCCATAGTTTACTCTGCACATTAGCCACTTCAGGGAAGAAGTCATTGGTAAGGGATGTTTTGTGACCAAGATAAAGCTGAATAGCAAATGACCTGTATATCCTGGTCATCAGCCTTATTGTTGGCCTCCCCAGCACCTGCCTGTGGTGGCCAAATGCAGGGAACTGTTGTTTCGGGCTCCCTAAAGTTGGGGGTGGGTTCCCCAGTATCTCTGCACCTACCTCCCCCTCGGCAGGTTCTCCACTTGGAGTCAGTCTGATGAGTGCTGTTAGTCTCTGTCTTGGATCTGTCCTGACCCGGAAACCAGCCGCCTCAGCACACATGGGCTTTGAATCCAGATGCTGTGATCTAAATTGAGCTCTGAGCTCAGGCAGAATCATCCTAGCTTTTCTGTAAACACAAGAATCCAGCTGCCAGCTCAGCTTTTGAGGGATTTTGAACTACAGCTCTATGTCTTAGCTAGGATATCTGCCATTTTATTTTTGCTGCACGCCAGAAACAAAGCTATGCATCTATTTTATGTTAGTTAACCTATCATAAAGGGAGTACATATTGTCTATATTTGAGGGGAGAATATGTACATAGTGACTTATCTTCAAGCTAATTTAAAATGATATTAATCGAGAACTTTGTAAAGACTGTGACCTCATTTTACAGTATTCACATCCTTAGCATGCAAGTAAAACTTCTCATACTTGGGCCAGTTAGAAGAAAGGCTCCTCTGAATTTGCAAAAGAAAAAAAAATTAAGTGGCTTATTTGAAATTGAGGAAATGCTAATTCTGCGGGCAGGAGACAGTCCATTTGTTGGGGAGGAGTTGGAATCACCACAAAATATTTTCCTATAAGCTCAAATTGTCTTTGAAATTTCTTTTTGTTCTAAAATTTTATGTCGCTATTATTTCTATTATTTTCTGATATTTTCACATTTTCTTTTAAGTAAAATGACTTAGAATTACCAGTTAAGTGATCTACCATGATTTCCCCAAATAATACCAGGTCTTATATAATTTTTGCTCCAGAGCTTGCACTAGGGGTTATTTTCAGGTGATGTATTTTTTTATGTACATCAATCTACCTTTATTCATGAACAAAAATCTACATTTATTCAGTCATGTAATTTCTGGAACATCATAACTCTCCAAACCCTGTTGTGACTGCATTTCATGCAAAACCTTGTCCCAATCTTCCATGTCCGGCAAAGAATGCTCCATAAATGAGCACATTTTGTCCACGTGGCTGACTGCAGTGTATTGGCAACACAGCTGTCAATGATTTGACCCCATGAATTCTTCACCCAAGTCACGACCTGTTGGAGACTGGGCTTCACAAAGTTTCCACTAAATCTAGTGCTAATTGAAGACTTTCAAGACAGGAATGGCAACAAAAATGATGCCCATTAAGAATGATGGTTCACATAAAAGGGACAAAAAATTGCAGGCATCAAAAGTCAGAAAACATTTTTTCACATGAATGCATTGTGTCCATTACAACACACAATTACAACGATTCATATTAGATACAATCATGTCCATTTGTTATCAGGTGCGCACCTTGTGGGTTGTGTCTGTACTTCCATTGGTCATTTACCAGTAAGCCTGATAGAGTTCATTGCATACATAGGTATTTTTCATCTAAAGGCACTTGCTTGAGTATTCACAAATAATTATAATTCATATTATCATTTAAGTATTAATGTCAGTAATATTATATTCAATTACATATAATTCACTATTTTATAGTTCAACACATTCATCATGTGTTGCGACAGATGTACTAAATGCATTTATCTGGCTGATGATCTTAACTAGGGCTTATTTTTGGGAAGGGCTTATGTTAGGAGAATCCTGAAAAATCATGCAAGTCTTATTTTCCGGGAAATATGGTAATTAAACTGTGTATCAGGTAATGCTAGCTGCATAGGAGTGTTTTTCTCACTCAAGCATCAATTCAATGTAGATACTTCTGATTAGCAAGATGCTTCTATTTAGAAATGATTCAGGAACCCTGAAGTCAGGCTCCATCCGTCTTCTGGCTTTACCCTTTTTATGAGTCTGTTACGGCTTCTGTAACAAAGTGCCACAGCCTGGGCAAATGTACTGTCTCTCAGTTCAGGAGACTATAAGTCTTGAGATCAAGGTGTGCACATGGTTGGTTATTTTATAGGGAATAGTCTATTCCAGGACACTCTCAGTGGCTGACAGCTGGCCATGTTCTCCCTGTCTCTACATGATCTTCCCACTGTTTCTGTCTGTGCCAAAATTCACCCCTTTAAAGGTCACTTTTGTTACTAGTCACCTTTGAGCTGCTGGGACAAAATACCCAAAATACACAACTAAAGGGGGGCTTGTTTTGCTCTTGGTTTCAGAGGATTCAGTGCATTGGCTGCGTCCGGTGCAGAAGCATCATGCCGGAGAGGGTGGCAGAGCACCTCATGCCAGCCAGGAAATACAGGGAGAGGGGAAGAGCCAGAGAGCAGGGGTCCAGGGACCAGATAGAGGCCCCACCTCCTGAGCTTCCTCTACCTCCCAGTGATCCCATCAACTTACGATCTCATCAATGAATTAGCTGACTGGTGAAGTTAAAGCCCTCGTGATTCAATCATTTGCTCCAACTTTGGATGCATGAGACTTTGGGAGGCACTGAAGATCAATCCCTGACACCAGTTATATTGAATTAAGGGCTCACTGTATTCTAGTATGACATCATATTAACTAATGATGTCTTCACAGTCCTATTTTCAGCTGTGTTTAGTACTTCAACATATGAATTTAGCCTAAGGGATGTAATTCAACCCCAAACACGAACTGAGGCTTATAACTTATATCTAGCTGGTAGAAGAGAAAGAGCGTGAGAGAAGAGCTCTCATGTCTTAATCATGACAGAGCTTGTCTTGGTTACTTTCCTCATGGCTAAGACAAAATACCCAACATCCACATTAAAGGGGGAAAGGTTTATTTAGCTCACAGTTTGTGTGGAGGCTGCAGTTCAGGATCATCTGGCTCCGAGGCAGGGTGGCAGAGGGGCAACGGTTCATGACGGTGGAAGGTACAGAGCAACAAGAGGGAAAGAGAGAGAGACCTCTTTCTGTTCCTTATGTAGTATCCAGTCCACAGAGATTAGGGAGGTGCCAGTCCCATCAGTGGACTGATCTAGCAACTACCCACCCTTAATCCCAGCAAATGCACTACAAATCAGTCACACACTCTAGATTCAGCCACCTCTGATAAAAGCCCAAACCCCCATGACTGCATGAGGCTTTGGGGGACATCTAGATGAAAGCCATCATAGTGCTCAAATTAGGCAACATCTTTTCTCTTACATTTTTCTGATTATAACTTGTTACATGGCTCCACCTGAAAGCAGTGCAGCCTGGGAAAAGTAGTGTAGTCCCTGGCTGAATAGTGATGGCGCCCAGTGCCTGTAGACACATTCATGTGCACATAAGCTGCCATCTTTCTGGAAAAATATATCCGATGTCTGCAGCACTGCCTGTATTACTGAGCACGCTCATCAGGAAGGGACAGCAAAGACTATCCAAGTTCGAGACTCCATTCTCACATGGCTAGGATGCTTTTCAGTTAACACCCCAAGTTTTTCTATGTAAGGCAGTGCCTTTGGTTGTTTACTATTGCGTTTTCTTAGACATTCCCTGGGATTTTCACTTACAATACAAAGAGCATGTTTTCTTCTTTCTTTTTCCTAGTAAAATCCAAATCAATGAGATTTTACTACAGTACCTGCCAAAAATTTAGCTGGTGGGTTAGTCTGATTTCCTACAGTACTGTGAAGTGTTCATTTGCTTGTTTTGGTTACATGTTCCATTATTACTGAAAAATGATGTATATCCAAGAGGCGAAAAAGGATCTTATGCGTACAGAGGTGAATTGTATAATCTAATGTGCTTACCTGAAGCAGTTTGTCTTCAGTATTTAATTATAAAAGTCTTGCCTCTTCTATCAGGTTAGTCATTAATTTGAAAGTTGACTCTGGGTTTTGTAAGACACTAAGTGTATGTTCATTTTCAATTACAGTAAGAAGTCATGAATTCTCTACATTCAGAAGTACTCATTTTATTTAGATTTGCCTGTTGAATAAGTTTATTCTTTAAAAAAAGAGGGACTTGGGAAAAAATTTCCACTGCAAATTTTTAGCTTCTCACAGTAATTTGTAAGAAGTTTCAAGAGTGATATTAATTTGAAAAGGATAAGTAGATGCAGTTTGAAAACTTACTAGGTGCTGTGAAAGCACACTAATGCTAAGCCCTAATATTTAAGATTTTAGTCAGGAAGTTTTGTGACAAAACCGTTATCTTCCTGCTTTATTGTTCTGTTCCTTTAAAACACTATTGTAATCTGATTACTGTTTGAAACCCGTCAGCAGCACTATGCTGAAGATTTTTGTTTTGGTCGGAAAACCTGAGAGTGGAGAAAGGTCTCAGATGATATTTTCCCTTCATAGATATTTAATGAAGTCATTATTTTAAGTGTTATCATTTAATTGCATGCCTAATTTTAACCAGGCTTTGTATTAACTCCTTTACACTAGACTATATTATTCCTAATTTTCATAGCCAACATGTGAATAAGTAATGTTATTCCTGCTTTCCAGGTAAGTGAGACTCAGAAACTGTTAAGAAGCCCAAAACCACGTGGCTAGATAAAGTAGGTCCTGTGTTTAAATTTGGGTGCTATTAACTCCAAAACCCATACACATTTCCTTTCTGTCACATTGCTTCCTAAGGAGAATATTTGTCGAATTGAATATGAAATATGCTGAATGAATTTGCTAAGCTAAAAGCAAATGTGTGATTCTAGAATGTTGTAGTTCTTGAAAGAACAAGTCATCTACCAATGAACAAATTGATGTAGTAGCTGGAAATTGGTTGCTTCTAATCATTATACTTACTCACATTTCAGTAGACTATCACTTCCTAAATAAATGCGCACTCCTTGACTCAAATACTACCTAAACATCCCTCATGTGGCTAAATTAGATCTCTTTAGATTCTTGGTAGAGTTCCTTAAATGAATGCCCTCCTTCCTGCCCCTTTCTGTGCCCAGTGTAACCACCTACACTAAACACCTGGGAAAGGCAGCCATGAGCCTTGGTGGTAGTGGGCTGGCCCGAGGGCAACATAAAGAAAACCTGCTGACTTTTTACTGAGAAGCTCAGCTAGAACCCTCAGAAAGGTATATTCCTCTCCACGTTTCCGCCCTCCCAACCAGTGTGATAAGCTTGACTTCCCATAATACCATCTTGCTGAGTACAGGCATCATTTTCAGTTTCAGCTTGTTTGCTCTGCTCATCAGTTCTGCTGAGTGACTGTAACCAAGTCACATCCCCTGCTTGACACTTGTGTCTCCATGTGTACAGTGAAGTAGTGGGATTAGATCAGAGTAGTTAGCCTTGTGTCTCCACCTGGTTTGGTTTCAAGGGTGGTCTGTCACACGCCAGAAGTGCGTACATGAATTTGTCTGGAGAGAGAATGGCTCAGGGGTCATATCAGATTCTCCACTGGGGCTTCTGCACACAAAGAAATCAATAAGCTAGATTATTTGTGCAGTCTTTAGGGACCCTAGGATTCTAGTTATCCATACATTTTATTATACACAAAGTGTTATAAATCAGTAAGTGAGGAAATTAATACATTCTGTACCCTTTTGGCAAATGACATATAAGGGAGGTCTGGAATGTTTTTACTGTGGACAACTGTGTCTGCTTCCCTAACGTGAGCATTCTGTATAGTAAACGCTAAAGAAACACTTGTAGATGGTGACAAAATTTTGTTACTAACAAAAGACAAGACACCACAAGTCAGTTAGAACTGAGTCACAGGGGCTGGGGATATAGCTCAGTGGAATAAGCACTTGCCTAGCAAGTGCAGGGTCCTGAGTTCGATCCCCAGTACCGCAAAAAAAAAAAGAACTGAGTCACATTTTGTGACAAAGGAACATTTTTTTTCAGGCCTGGATTTCTCTTGTTATCTGAAGAGGTAAAGAGTCATTTAAAATAGGACTTCTTTCTTGGGAATCTCAGACCCTGGAGTATTAATACCAGAAAAAAAAAAGATCAGCAGTAATAGATCAGTTCCTGCCCTGCAGAAGCACAGGCCCCCAATGCCAGGCCCGTGGACCGTGGGTCCTTTTGCTGTCATGTTGTCCTGCCTGGAAGCTTTCATACCTGTCATGCCTCAGCAGATGAACCAACCTGAAGGAAGAACCCTGTTGCTCAGCACACGAACAGATTGGAGAATTAAGAAAAGAACTCTAACCCCTCCTGCTTTGGGTAGGGAAGAAAAAGAATTAAGTAGTGTCCCTGTCCAGCCATTCAGTTTCAAGCAAATGGAAGCCCTGGGGAAGCCCTCTTGAAGTGGGACTCGTGTCATTGAAATGCCATTGTATTATTCTCCAGAAAAGCTCAGTTACTTTTGGATCATTAGACATGCCTTTTAAAAAAGATCAATGGTGTCTGCCAACATTTTTCTCTCCAAAAATTACATGTGTGGTTTTCTTTTGGTAGATTTTAAAATTGTATTTTGACTCGTTGGTATAAACGTCCACCTGTTTGTTTTGCAGCCATGTACTTTCCATTGCTGTTGAAAACTTTAAAATTCTTGTTTCCTTAGGAAACTTTGTTAGAGTAAATATGGTAAGCCACAATTACATTATTTGTCTTCAAAATTGCTATGAACAATGATTATTAAGGTTATTCTCTAGGCTGAGCCCAGAACTCAAAATCAAGGAGGCAGAGTGTTCAGATCTGGGCTTTGGACACTAATGTTATTTATTTCTTTATTCTGAAAACAAATACGCAGAGGGGCCCTTTTTATTTTTATTTTTAGTCTTCAATATAGCTCCTGAATATGAACCTCTCACATTTACTAGTCACTTTTTGGAGTTGTCTAGAATAGATTGATAGTGTAATTATATCAGATCTTTGCGGAGGACTGGGAAAATAGTATTAACTATCCATTTGCCCCAGTTTACTAGAATAAGCTTACGAATTATCTGTGTGCCTCTTGGTCATGAGTAAGTGCACGGTATAGCACATTGTTTTGTACCATGTGTATTTATACATGTATTTTTAGTAGATATAAATAAGTCAGTGCCCAGGTACTAAATACTGAACACCCTCAAAATTTGAATTGCAAGGAACAGTAGCAGAAAATATCATTTGAAACTGAAACTATCACATATCAACATAAAAATAGCAGAAATTACCCATAGATAGAATTCCCAGAAGTTAATTCACACTTAGACAAATCCATAGTATAACTACTGAGAAAAAAATCAAAATGCATATGGACAATGTTAATAAAACCTACCATTTTATAAATTTTGTAGCATTTTATAGCCCATTGATGTCATTGAAGCAAACAGCTGGCTGCTGGTGTAGGTGACAGCCACCGAGTCAGGAGGCTGAAAATTTTAGGACTTTTCAGACAAGCTGACATCTATATGACACCCATACATTTCTAGTCACTAAGCTTGACTTCAGCCTAAAGCCCTGGGATCGCTCAGTGGGGAAACTGGTGACCTCTGTTGGGGAACAGGGGCTCTACTGGAAGTTTTTCTAACCACCTGACCTCAGTAGGGCCCCTGCCTCCTGGGCTCCACAGCGCACTCGAGAGCATTTCAAGGATCTGTTGTAGGAACCACAAGAGCAAGTGCCTAGGAGAGATCCTGACCTTCATAGTAGTTGCTCAGTAAATACTTTAATAAAAAGAAGATGGAGGATCCAACTCAGGCTCTTTGGGGAGATTATATTTCTCAGTGTAGGTTGACCAGTAAACATTTCAATTAATCTGTTGATCTGGCTTTCATGAGCCTTAATGGAATAACCCATCTCTATGTGGACACATATAAATAATGTCTTTTTTGTGCAAAACTGAGCCCTCCTTTGGGCATGGCCTTCAGGTGACCCATCAGTGGTAGTCGGTAGCCTAAAGCCCCAGTGGGGCTGTGCTTTGTTACTGCAAAGTGACGTTAGCTCTTGCCAGAGCTTTGTAAATTGGACTGAAAAATTAAGTGGGCATGGATGTGTGTATAAGTATACCAGACAGCAAAGTGTATGTATGTACCATAGCAAATGAGAGAAACACGAATCTCACTCACTCTGTACTTTTCAGATTCTGTTAACCCAGTTTATTTTTACTGTGACAGATACTTCCGTTTAGGGGTGCTTTCCACAGACAGATTCTATTGTGCAATAGGAAATTTGGTAAATTTTGCCTCTGTTTCCTCCAACTCTCTCAGGTGACCACACCCAAGCCTCGCTATTGCCAGGTTCTCTGTAAGAAACTTGAGTTCCTACTTTAGTAGATGATCTTAGGGGGTTTCTGTTGGCAGAATTTGTGATCTCTCTTTTTTTAAATATAGCACATTATAGTTAATATAGATTAAGACAACTGTGTATATCCAACAGACTCAAATTAAAAGTGGCATAATTATGTTTACCCATTGCTTTTAATTTCACACTTAATTAGCCCTCTGAAACCAACATGTCCCCAGTGGTTGAGTTTTCACCCTGGGAGTTACACTGACCTCAAATCTGACTCTGCCATAGAAGCTCCTCACCTCTTCCTAAACCTCCTCTAAAGTGCTGATAAAAACCTCCACCTCCCAGGTCTTTGTCGAGGACTGTATTAGATCACACACATAAAGCACTTAACACTGGATGCCCGGAGAGAACACTGTGAATTAGCCATTGTGATGGGAGGAAGGACAAATGTTGGGGAGTTGTCGAAAAGTAACTTATGTGGTTCAGTGAATGTAATAAGCACCTGGGATTTCACATTTGCCTGCTTATTTCATAGCCTTGAAAAGGAACTAATTTGGGCCAAATTTGATACATTGTATTTTAAATTTCTAGCAAATAGCACCTCCAAACACTGACAGTTATTCTTTTCAACTAGCAGCCACTAAGCTAAAAGAATAAGCCATTCTTCCTAGATTTCAGAGTATATACTGAGAGCGACCTCGAAAGTCACAGTGAAGTTGGTCTCCTTAGGGGGACTTGGAGGAGCTTCAAGATGCCTAGAAAACGCTATGAATGGATGATGCCCCACTGGCTATAGCTCTGTCATTGTAGGAGTAGTTTGACTTCGGTCTTGTTTCCTACATGGAAACTTTCTTGGGTCTCCCTATTAATTCCAGGGGCTGAGTCTGTCATGAGTTAACAAATGGTGGCGAGGCTGTGAAGAAATAGGAACTCTCCTCCACTGCTGGTGGGAATACAGACTGGTGAAACCACTGTGGAAATCAGTTTGTAGATACCTCAGAAAACTAGGTCTAGAGGTCCCATTCAACCTGGTTATTCCCCTCCTGAGTTTTTTCCCAGATCGAAAACATCATATCACAGCGATATATGTGCACCCATGTTTATAGCAGTGCAATTTGTGATAGCTAAATTGTGGAAGCAGCTCAAATGTCCATCCACTGAGGATTGGATTAAAAAAGGTGGTACTTTTATATAACGGAATATTACTGAATTAGTAGGGAAATCAAACTGTTAATTCATCCTTAGGCCTCCATCTATTTTGTAACAATGAAATGGGCCACACCACAGAGAAAATTGCTACACTGTTTTCCTGTCCACTTTAAATATGGTGGAGGATCAGTCTTCTCTATGAATGTACATGCTACCGTAGCTCATTATCACACAGATTTAAAGGGGGTGAGGTAGGAACAGGTTTGGGGGGTGTTCTTATTGTATCTTGCATCCATAGCACTAAAGAGTTTTCAGAGTTGAATACCAGAATGAACAAGAATCAGGTGCATTTGTGTAATTGTCATAAAAATGACATTCTTTCTGCATTTCTAATTGAACCAAATATTTCACAGAATTTTATACAGCCCTTTCTCCCTGGGAGTTTACAGTGTGACACAGAAAATACGCTAAAGACAAATTCATTTTAACCTTTTCTTAACCTGAATTGTTCTATTTAATCATGTCTACTTTTCCCACCTGCCTCAACCCAGGTAACCTGTCATCAGATGTCATTTCACTGATAGTATAATTTTAAAATATCAAATAATCT
Organism: Dinomys branickii; assembly: GCA_004027595.1. Classification (NCBI taxonomy): domain Eukaryota; kingdom Metazoa; phylum Chordata; class Mammalia; order Rodentia; family Dinomyidae; genus Dinomys; species Dinomys branickii. Next base: position 100,090 of record PVLD010000417.1, on the reverse strand, counting down.
GGTTATTTTCTTGACCTTGAAAATAACACATACTTATTTAAGAAAACATGGAAAGTGAAATATTAAAAAAAGCACACATACATTAATTCTATCATCCAGAGAAAACTATCAAGTGTTCTTTTTCTGGTATCTTTACTGTATCTTTTAAAATGTATCTATGTGTTTTTCGTAAGTGAGATCTACATGTATAGTTTTGATGTGTGCTTTTCTCAGGGTGTATGGTTTTACATTTAAAAATTTAGAGCACCATTTCAGTAGTTTTATAAAATTAGGGTAATTTAAAAGGTAAGAATCCAGCTGCAAGTTGCCTAAAAATCATTTTAAGGTGCAGAAACTTAAGGGACCATTGTAAGTGTCCCCCAGCCCGTCCAGACCTGTTTCCAAAACACAGCTCTTGTTCACCTAAAGTGAAAACTCACCTGGATCTGCGCGTTGCTTCAGGCTGGGCGGCTGCCTGTGCCTGTCTTCCCCCATTGGCTTACCGGGCTCCGTGCACACACGCGCATTTGTTGATAGCAGTCTTCCTGACATGCAGCTGTGGCGGAGAATTTGGAAATTTTGGAAAACTGCCCAGTCACGTACCATTCATACCACTGACATTTGGCTCCTGGTGGCTAATCAGGTACCCTCAACTCCTTCAGTCTCCCTACAGTACCACTGACCATGACGCTCACACGCTTGTGAGTTCTCTGGGTGTTAATATCCATGCACACAAATGAGAGGGGATGTAATGGTATGAGTGTGGTGAAAAGTCACTTGTAAAAATAACCAATCTTCTGTTTGTCCTGGCTGTACCATCAATAACTGCTTGAATTTATACTCCTTTGAGTGTAAGGTGATGTTTCTTCCATCACTGTGGTGGCAGGTGGTATCTGAAGGGACTTCCAAGGAGTGACAAGAAGGGGCTGGGGGTATAGCTCAGTGGCATAAGCACTTGTCTGGAAGCGCAAGGTCCTGAGTTCGATCCCCGGTACCGGAAAAAAAAAAAAAGCCAAGGAGTGACAAGAAGCATTCTTAGCCTCCTACAAGATAGACGTGCCACCTGGGCTTCACCTTACCCCTTGTGTTAGAAAGAGTTGCCTCATACTCCAGGAAATCATCCCCTTCACAGAACTTCATCTGGTTCTCTGCTTCCCCCAGGAGCCTGGTCTTCTTATGACCACTTGCATTTCTTGAGAATGGACATCAAAACACAATGCCTCATCTGGGCAGGGGTGGGTTAGGGAGAGGAAGTGAAGGAGCGGATGGAGGGAAGTTAGGCAGGGCAGTAAGATTGCACAGGAATGTAGAAGGGGGCTCTAAATCCACCTGTTACACTTTTTTCTCCAAAACAGATTTTTTTTTACCCCTTACGTTAAACAACATTCCTTCTGTGCAGGAATCTAAAGAAGAAATACACACAATAAGAGCATACCAGGAAGGAGGAGCCTAGATGAAGAGATGTTGAAATGACACTCATTCTGTGCACAGACATCTCCACTAAGTAATAGTTCATCAGAGCTTCCTTGCCCGGCATTTATTTACTAAAAATGACATCATTATCTTGTTTGCTATTCCAGCAGCTTGCAAGTTATTTCAGGAATACCGGGCCTGTGGGTCAGAACGCTTCTTATAAACCACTCATACGAGCCCTTTATACTCTCAAAAAGGCAAGAAGAGAAATGGCTACATGAGTTACGTGAGCAGAAAATAAATTGGTCCTATTCCTCATGTGTCTAAGAGACACGAAAAAGAGGCGTCCTTTGGCACCTCTCATGATTAAGGGATGTTAATTTGTTTCTCAAACCACTTTGAATTTAGTCTCTTTGTAGACTAAGGCACCTTTGAAATTCCCATAAGAGACCATGAGGTGCATGTCTAATTGCTTCATGGATGATATGAAGTCTTGGAATGGAAACCAGCTTTACTCTTTAACTAGCTCAGCTTATTAAACCTTGACAGCTAACAGAATTCAGTCAAATATCCTTGATTAGAAGCAGCTTGCAGGACCCCAGCACAGGGTGGGGAAAATGGCAGTGTAGAATGAGTTACCCTAGTAACGTCAGTTTCCTCTGTTTGAACTTACCCAACTGAAATTGAAGGATAATGGAAATTAATTTGCCAAATGCCTTTCCTGACTTCATTAATGGCAGTAGAAACAAATGAAGCCCATTTTCTTGAAACTGTTCATAGTTATTGACAAGAATAATCAGTCCTTGTTAAATTTTGCCTTACTAAATCTCTGCTAGGTAATAAGGTGCATATATGTTATTAGATCCATTAGAATTTCAAAGATCATATTTGTCATAGTAGGAACCTCTAGTCAACAATTTATGATATGAACATGGAGTCACAGCACAAAATCAATAAATGACTCCCTACTGCAAAATTGGTATAAGAATAAGCATAAATCCAGCTGATTGATTTGCTATCTGTTCAGTACCACAAATAGTCACCCAAAGTGTTGTGTAACTTTCAGCCATTATTATTTTCTGTAAATAATCTCACACAGGTAAAAGTTGATCTGGTACGTACACACCACACATGTGCATGTCACAGTCCAGGTGTGGTTTCACAGCCAAAACCAGCAGGGGAAAGAATTTCACTTTGGGCTATTGCTGAGCTAAAGAAAGGCACAAATGAAGAACCAGCTAAGATGTAACCTCTTTCCTTATAGGGGTATTTAATGCAAGGGGTTCTTGGCCATATACATCTAAGATTGCAGGGTTTTTTGCCTGAATGTCAGACCTACGATGTACCTTGTGAGTTAATAATCTCCCATTCTCAGTTCTATGAATCCCAACATTTAACTGAAGGCATATGAGGTGCCAGCCACCACATATGGGATGGGGCAAGGCCAAGAACTGTTAGGGAGGTAAATGAAGCACAGCGCTCATAGGAGCCCTTTGGGAAGATCAGCACCTAAACCTGTACTCAAAGCCAAGGTGAGCACTGATAGAAGTCTGTCCTGGCCCATGTGAACCTGCACTAGGTGAAGCAGTTTTGCCTGGAAGAGGGAGGGAAACCTTGACAGCAAAGGTGGTGTTTGAGCTGCATCTTTAAGAATATGGAGTTTCCCACTAAGAGAAAAAAATGAAAGACTTTCCAGAGAGAGGGAAGAGTGTGCAGGTGTAGAGAAGGAAAGCCCTGCACATGTGCGGTGATTGGCAGGAGATTGCCGTTTTTCATTTACTTGAGAATGAGAGGGAAAATAAGGTGCATTTGATTCAGGGATGAACAGATCATGAGATTTTTTCAGAGCAGTGATTAAAATTACGTATCTGTGGATCAGAGGTTAGTGTCACCATCCGATCACAGGCCTGTGGCTGAGCAGCACACCCTGCACTATCTTGTTCCAGCCGAGGATGGAGAGCTTTGGAAGACAGTGGATTGGTTTGCAAAGAGCCCCTGAGGTTCACAAGTGATGCTGTGGAGTCCCATCCCGGAGATGCCAGGTGCAGCGCTGGTGAAGATGGCACTAGCAGCGTGCAAAGACACTGCACCATCACCCTGCCAGCTGGGCAGACCCTGAGAGCTTCGGAGCGCAGCTAACACAGCTAGAGAGACCTGGGTGTGAGATTTAGTTCCTCCGTCATTTACTTAGCGGGGGACTTAGGGCAAGTTTATTTCCTTTCTGTAAAGAAATGATGCAAGTGGTGTCAGTGCCTGTGATATGACCATATAGGCTTTCTGATTCCCTTAGAAAAAAGCTTTTCCCTTCAAGAGGTTCTGGCCTACTCCTGGCCTGCTCTTCCCTTCACTGTAAACTTGAAAAAGAAACATTTGCTATTTTGTTATCTGTATTTCTTTTATACTTTTGAGAATTTTGAGTAATAAACTTTGCTCTTAATTTTTGTGTACAACAGTTTCTGTTGACTTTTTATAGGAAACATCACTATTTTAGAATGGTAAATGTTTATAACCTTTCAGATACTATTTTCTGTAAGTACTGTGTATACTTCAGAAATTACTCGAGTTTTAAAGTGCACTAAATTCTTTTTTATATCTTGCACCCCCAGACCCTTCCCTGCCAAAAAATCATACTACAGGCCAGGGAAGTAGCTCAGTGGTGAAGCACTGTCCTGACATTCATCAGTCCTTTTCCCTAGACCCACACTGCAAAAAATACACAGTAGACGGCCAAAACCATGTTGAAATCTCATTCATTCAACTAACAAGAGTTCTGGAACATTCTTTTTAATGGCTGCATAACATGTCTTCAGAGGATAGAATCTGTTCTACCATTGTACTATTGGTGGGTATTTACCTTAGTCCTTGTTTTTAGTCATTAACAACTCTGAAATCATGAACATCTTTGTTCATGTCCTTGCTTATAGCACTATTACTGATGGGGCACAAGTTTATAGAAGTAGGATTATAGGATTAAAGATCAAATATAATCTTAACCTTCACAGGTGTTACTATAACTAACTTGATTAATTAAAAACTTAGATTTTAGAGTATTTGAAAAGCACATTCACACAGATTATTTGTTTGGTGCTCACAATGACCTTTGAGATAGGTAGAGTAGATACTATTTTCCATCAAAGAGAAAATTGAGGCACAAGATGCAAAATGGTTTCATAGAGTTACCCAGCTTGACAGCCCTTGACTCCAACCTAGAACTGAGACTCATCTTTGAGAAGCCACACACAACCTTTACCCACATTTTTGGTTTTGATAGCTCGGTGAGATGAAAATCTCCAAAATCCTTCAAATTAAGGAAAGGAAACATACCTTTGGTTCTGCCACCAGGAGAGGGCAGTAGTTGAAATATATCTATTTTCCTTAAAATAAGCATCCCCAGCCTCTTTTCAGGGCCATACCTTTGTTTTGGTAATGACTTGGTTTTAGTTTGGGCTTTCTTGTCTGATCGTTGACATCTTTTTTAAGATTTCATGGACACTTTTCGGTGATCCATTTCCTTGAATTTTTTTCTTAATGTGAGGAAACACACAGTGGACTGTATTCCAGGGGTTGTGAAAGAGTATACACGGTTTTCTTGTTTCCATTCAGGAACTTCTTCACATATTCTGACTGTGCAAATACCACTTTTGCAAATTCAGCATTCATGTGACTGTTTCCTTATCTGTAAAGTGGGGAGGCCATCTCTGAAGGCTGTGTGAGGGAGTCAGAAGTGTAAGCCATTTAGGGCAGTTAGGTATTTCACAGCAAGAGCTCAGTACATGCATAGGAACATATGGTCCTCTCTGGAGCCAGACTAATCCTGCTGGTAGAAACACAGGCAGGTGTCTAGCAGTGTCTACCAGGAACACGTATGTAGCATGTACATTTAAAAAAACACTTTCTTCTATAATACTGCCAAAATGCCACCAAGTTACTCTGCATTTTGTACCCAAAGAAACTATTGATACAGCACATCTCCTTAAATAGAAGAAGTTATAGGAAACTCATGGCATTTCTAGGTACTATTTTTGATTGACAAGTGTTTAAACCACAGTGAATACTTTTGTTCCTGCAAGAGTTTGATTGAGAGGAACAGCAAAAAAGAATCTTAGTTTCTCTTCCTCCAGTGAACATTGTTTTCTTAGCTGTCTTGGGAGGTGGGAAGGAGTGGTTAGTTAAAACCAATAGTGTGTGTAAATAGGGGCAACAAGTATAGTCGGCATTTACCGTCCCTCGCCAGTGGACAGACCTCATGCATGTGGCTCAGGAGACATCTGTGAACAGACTTGTTTCCCTTCAAGAACGTTAAGGTTTTTTATTTGTTTGTTTGTTTCTAGTAGAAACAGCTGTGGAGTTCAGGGATGTGTGTGTAGTGTGGTGTCTGAGTGAAAGATGATGTTGCGATGTAGTGTGTTAATGCCAAAATGTCATCTTAGGTAATTGTAAGGTAAGTGGAATGAAAGCAGGAACTTCAGGGTTACAGCTGACATTTCATTCTCTCCGAAGTTTATGAAAAGGCCGCAGCTAACTTTGCATTTCCCCAGGAAGAAGGGCGGAGGTTCAGTTGGTATCACACCCTGCACACTATTTAAACACAATGTTATTCATTTTCTCTTCTTTGAAGAGGCCTCTCAGAAACCGTGTCTCTGAGTGTGCTGTTCTGGTCCACAACACTGGGGAGAAGGGAGGTTCTGAGTACCTGGCCTGGGCTAAGAAGTAGAGTGGACATTTTCTGGACCCTACCTCAACATGCCATCTGGCCAGCGTGCTTCAGAAGCAGCTTTTCAGAGAAGGAAGAGCTGTCTGAAGGCAAATAATGTTTTAAAAAGTACGAGACTTTTTTAAAGGACTTCCTTCTGATGATAGAGGGCAGTAAGAGTGAAAACATTCCAGAATCTGTGCATCCTCCCTAATGAGGAAAATGAGGCCAGAGAAAGCTGGGGACAGTACAGTTTGGAGTTCAGTGGCAGAGCCAGAGAACACTGATGTCCAGACACCACCTCTGTGCTGTGTGTGAACCTCACAGCCTTCATCCCAGGGGATAAGATGGGTGAGATTTCACGTGACCTGACTGATTTTCCACCAAAGGCACCAGGGCCTAACAGAGACAGTGGTGTTGAGAGAAGCCCATGTCCTCATCTGAAGCCCAAACTCACTAACTAGAGGGCCCGATGATGCGTGACAGCACATCTCAGCGTGGCAACATGTGGAAAGACTAGTATGGGGTATTCAGTAGGCGCTCAATAGATGACAGCCTTGTATGGGCCAGTTGCTGTGCTACACAGTGAAGACACTAAGAAAAGTAAGATAACATCTTTGTGCTCACGTAGTCTGTGGTATAGTTTGGAAGACATATAAACATATTATATACATAACTAGTGTTAACTGTGATGACAGCAACAAGCTACATAACCAGTACAGATAAGTGTAGTTTGGGAAGCCTTAGAATGGAGGTCTTTCACAGGTTTTTGAAGATGAGTAGTAATTTTGAGACAAGCTAGCTAGGATTTTTCAAGAAGAGAAAAGTGCATGTAACCTGCTGGCATATGGACCCATGAAGTAACATTTTATTATTAAATATTAGATTAAAATATTAATAATAACACAGTGATGCATTTGGTTTAGTGTGCTTTAAAGTGTCCAGACAGAGAAGTACAACAGCTTCTAAAGAGGCTCAGAGGCTGTTCTGTGTAGAAATGGGTCAATACTGAAAGATGAGCAAAATGAGAAGTAACAGGATAATAATGTGTATGTTCTAGGACAATTATTCTAAGCCAGGCATGGTGGCACACTCCTGTAATCCCAGCATTCCGGGAGGCTGAAGCAGAACTGTCACAAGCTTAAACTCAGCCTGGACAACTTGGCAACTTTTAGGAAAAACCTTGTCTCAAAATAAAACATTAAAAAAGAATTTCCCAGTGTCTCCATTCAAAGGTCTTGGGTTCAGTCCCTAGTACCGCCAAACAAACAAACAAACAAAAAACAACAAAATACTCTTACTCTTTGGCTAGGTGGCGAATAAGCTTAAAGAAGGGGAACAAGGAGAACCAGAAGGAAATTAGGAGGGTGTGAGTTGGAGTGTGGGTTTCTGGACCCTGTCCCTGAAGGGTAGGTAATATGTACCATTTGGGTATAATGATAAAATAGATTATCACCCTCAGTGTATTTTATACGTTCAAAATTTATTTTTTTTAATTTTTCTATATTTCTAGGCTATGTGGATGGTCTCTGAGTTTTTTCAAATTGTTGTCTCAACAGCACCAACAGCAAAATGCACGTGGGAGTGGGTCCACGCAGTTCAAACCTGTGTTCCGGACTGTATTCTCACCCCTTTTAAGGGGAAACCTTTCAGACTTCAGAAGTCTGTTGAGGATGGGGCTGATGATAATATGTCCTTATCAGAGAAATTTGGATTTAGACTCTCTGTGCAGATGTTTTAACCTTCTGGATTGTCAGGAACCAAATTCTGCAGGAGAATTTTTGGTCAGGTATATTATTTTAATTATGCTGGCAATTTCAAAACACTTTGGAGAAGAGAAACTATTTTCACTCTGTGCCATTGGTCAGCCCATTATTTTTGATTATATTTTTTCAACTGAAATTTTTCTTAAACTTATTTTTGTTTTTTATCAGTAAATATTTTTCCCTTTTATTGAACTGTTCATTGGCTGTTTTTCTTCTTTGTTATGCTGACAGTTATGAAAACACAGTGATTTTGCTCTCTACTTTTAAAATGTACTGAGAATTTTTTTCATTCAGTGTATTAGGAGTGAGGGCTCTGAACTTTGCTACAATAAGAAAAAGTAATGTTAATTTCCAAACTTAAATACAGAAGAGAAATTCGTAAGGCCTGTGTTTTCCAACTTGAAGTAACGTTATAATACTTCAAATTAGAAGGTACATATACAATACACATAGAAACATATAACACATAGGTACACTTTAAGGAATTAAAAGAAGGAAGGACCTATATCCCCATCACCCACTTTAAAAACATTATCACTACGACACACCGCTTTTCTATTGTATTCTTCTCTCCCCTACTATGTCTCTGGATTTTGAGTTAGCCATTCTCTTGCTGTTCTGTAGTTTTACCATATATGTGTATAACCCTAAACAATATTCCGCATTATTTTAACCCTTTATATAAAGAGAATCACACCCCCCAAAAAACACTGTGTCCTGAATTTCATCTACATTGATCTGTGTAGCTTTAGTTTATCCATTTTATTTCCACGTAATATTTTACATTTATTATGCTGTCATTTATGTAGTCATTCCACTGTTGATGGGCTGTGTACTGTATCGTATATATAGCGACCTTTATTACCCTTTTTATTAATGAAAAGTTTTTGTGGATTGTTTCGGGTTTTCTTTAAGGAGAGATTATTGTAATTTACAAGTAATTACAGTCTGGGCTTTTTCTCTTTCTACTTCATATAATGTTCATTTCTTTTTTCTTGACTTACTTAGTTAGCTGGACTCTCCAGTGTCAAACAGAAGTTGTAAGAGACAAAAAACTTTTCATTGACTTTCCAGGCAGTGACTTGAACTTGCACCATGGAATGTGATACTTATTACCGGATTTTGATGTGTTACGCTTTATCCACTTGTAGAGGTTTTCTTTTATTCTTCGTGTACTAAGAGTTTTAGTTATAAATTGGTGTTATATTTTATTTAATACTGCTATGTACCCTTTGAGATGATCAATATTTTCCTGTTCTTTACTTGATGCATAATATTGATCTTGAAGCAACTTTGAATTGTGAGAATAACCAAAACTTGTGCATGTTGTTTTGAATTGCTAATATTTTGGCCAGGATTTTTGCATGTATGTTCAAGTATGACTGTCCTGTTTTTCCATGAAGTTCTGACTTTGGTTTTTATATATTTTGAAGATCTGCTTTAGGAACAGAGTATTCTTACATGTTCCTGCTGAATTAAATATATATATTTTTATGGATATGCTATGACCCCTTTTATCTCTTCGCCTAGAATTAATTTTGTGCATTTAATTGAGTGGAACTAGATTTCTAGACTAGTATTTGTCTGCATATATCTTTTTCCAGCCGCCTTTTCTGAAAGACACAGGTTTTAGATTTGTTTTTTGTGAATCTGGATTTTGGGTTTTCTACTAGGTTTACCAAGGTTTAATTCTCACACAGTAAAACTCACACATTTCTAAGTGTACAGTTTGGTGTGTGCAGTCCCATAACCACCACCACAGCAAAGATACAGATCATTTCCATCGCAGCAGAGTTCCTCGTGCCCTTTACTGTCAGTTTCCTTCTCTCACCCCTGGCCCCAGAAAACTTCTACTCTGTTTTTGATCAGTATAATTTTGTCTTTTCTATAATGTCATACAAATGCAGTCATACAATACCTAGTTTTTGGTGTTTGAATTCTTGCACTTAGCACAATGTTTTTGAGATTCATCCATGAGTTAGATAATCAGAATTTTATCCCTTTATATTTAGCTATCATTCCATTGTATGGATATACCACAATTTGTTTACCTCTTCACCACTTGATAGACATTGGGGTTGTTTCCAGTTTGAGGCCATTATGAGTAAATCCTCTGCAAGCATTCACATGCAAGTCTCTGTGAATATGTTTTCTATTTTTTAATTTAATCCAACAATCTGGATCTTTTAACCAAAAACTTTAATTTCCACTGTTTAGTAGGTTATATCAATTATGCTAACACATTTGTATTCACTTTTACCATCTTGTTTTTCAATTTGTCCTGCTTGTTCTGTACTTTTTCCTTCATTTGAGTTGAAAGGCCATTCATTTCTTTAGGACAAAAACTGAGAAAAACAGGGCAGATTTCTTCTGTTGAGAAATCAGCTATCAATCCATAACTCCCCTGTGGGTTATCTGGTTTTTTTAGGTGATGGTATTCTGCAGTTTTACCAGGCCATATCTGGATGAGGATTTCATTTCAGTAGCATCCTTGGAATTCATTTATTTTCCTAAATTTCCTGACTCTGGAAAAACCTCAGGACAAAAATCAACTTCTAGTGTCGTTTTACACATTGTTTTTCTTTTTGTACTCCACCTTCCATACCTCTTAATTTTTTTCCATATTATCCATCTCTTTTCTGTTGCTATACAAGATTATATGTACTTTTTTTTCATCTGTCAGATCATAGATTCTGTTTTCAGCTTCATCTAATTTAGTATTGGATTTGCTCATTGAATCTCTAGTTATTATATTTTCATTTCTAGAAGTTATTTTGGGCTGTTTCTCACATCCACTTATTCATTTTTCATATCTTGTTCTTTTTTACACATCTTGAAATCCTGTGCTCTTTTTTAACACTTTCATGCGTTTGCGTTATGTGTTGGATACACTTAGTATCTGCAGCCCCTGAGGAATTGATTGTACAGTTTGCTTCTCCTCCTTCCCCCCCATGGTACTTGCTTCCTTGTGTGTTTAGTGATGTATGAATGTGAGCTGAGTCATCTGGAACTCTGCGTGAAAATCCTTTGAAATTTAGTGCCTAAATTCATTATTCTGGAGAGGCTTTGTATTTTCTCCTACTAGGTGTTGGGAGGCACTGCCCACCCAGGACATTTTACTGTGAATGTTTGGGTTTGGGAGAGGCCGCACTTACAAACATGTAGTTTCTGATCTTAAATAAAGCTTGAAATTATCTGAGCTTGAAAATTTTTTGCATTTTTTTCCTCTCCCATCACCAGGAATGACCCAGAAGGTTTTTCTTTTAATTTTGCCCACTGAGAATTTCACCTTTCGGGGCCTACTTGAAAGTTGAAATGTTTCCCAAAAGGGAAGCAATACTAAATTAGATTTTTATCATTTCTGTGTTTTACTGCAACCAAGTAGTTGAATTTACATCACAGTAGAATTACATTTTCACCTAAAAGCAACATGTAATATAGATTGAGCATCCCTAATCCAAAATCTAAAGAATTAGAGCAGTCAAAATGCAGATTTTGGTGCATTTTGGATTTTGGATTTTCCAGTTAAGGATGTAAGATCATCTATACAAATATTCCAAAATCTGAAAAACTTTTGATCCCAAGGACTCCAATGATGGATACTTGACATATAGTTGGTTTATGTAAATAGCAATGTTGAGTTTTAGAAAGTTTTATCTTTTGAAATGGAATTACAAGAGGTCTTTAAGAACTACTTAGTGATTCATGCACTCTACAAAAAGTACTTATTGAGGTGCCAGGGATCAAATAAATCAATGATGAAAGTGAACAGAAATCCCTACTCCTGTTGAGCTTGCATTCTAGTTGGAGAAGATAGGCAGTTAACCAGATAAGTGGATAAAATATATAACACATTAAAAGGTGACGAGTGTCATAGGAGACAACTGAAGACTTAAAGGAGGATTTGGAGGTCTTATGACTCATTTTTAAAAATAATGTCTTGAAGGCCATTAATTTCATGCAAAAATTTGCTTTAAAATATCATTTATTATGATTCTATATTACAGCATTATTAATTCTAACAAATTCGCAAAGACTAAGTTGAAATTCACAGGTATATTTGTAGATATTTTCAAATTGAAAACCTGTTTTTATCATTTCTTGGGCTCTTCCTAAATAAATAAGTCCATAAAATTGACTTTAATAGAACCTCAACTCTCTGGTGCCAAAACTTCAAAAAAAAAAAAGACTCCTCAGGTCTTAAAAATAGCATTAAACTGGAAAAGGCTCCTTTCTGCCCACCACCCATTATGAGGACAAAGACAAACAAAATACTCACCGACAACTAAATAGCAAAGGGGACTAGAAATCCATTATACTTAACTAAGTTGATTCTGAAAGTTCCAATTGGTGAAGGTATAAAAGGCCATTCATTTCTTTAGTACGAAAACTGACAAACAGGGCAGAAGTAACCAGAACGGAACAAAAGGGGCAGCAGAGACCTTTAAAGACAGCAGCAGTGGACACCGGGGTGAAAAGCAGCATGCGCCGTTTTAAAAGAGCCATGTTAATCCAGAGACTAAAGCTGTGCACACCAAGAGCAAAGGAGCATTTATAGCTCAGTTCCCACGAGGGCATGACCATGCTCTGTTACAAGTGCATCAGCTGAGGGACAGAGGGTTTATTGTTGAACAATTGTAGCGGCTACCCGCAGGAAGTAGGGTGAATGTCTGGGTTAGTGTCCTGACACCAGCAACTTCATTGATCCAACCTGTGCAAGTATCAGGGAAGGTCTGCACAGAGGAAGAGTTATTTTAGAAGGTTAGTCATGAGTGTGTGTGTGTGTGTGTGTGTGTGTGTGTGTGTGTGTGTATGTATGCTGTTTTTAAATATCAAAAGCATCATCTGAGACTTGCCATTTTTAATGTTTGTATTTAGCCTTTGCCTCAGAGTAAAAAATTGAGGGAAGCAGAATATCTTCTTTGAAGGGCCAAAGAACTTTTGAGAAAACATAAAAATCACTTTAATGGGTTTTCTAATTGTTAAAAAAAAAAGTGAAATGTTTATTGGAAAAAAGAACAGGAAAACCTTGCCTTTAAAAAATCACCAATAATCTGGGAGAAAGCAACTGTTGGATTTTGTTACTTGCTTGTAGTTCCCAAACCGTGTGCCTGGCTGCTCTGAGGCACCATAGCAAATTCTGAGTGCCACTCTGGTTGGCGCAAGATATTTTTCATCAAGGGAAACACGTCTGTGTAGCACTGTGCCGACTATTAGCTGGAAGTCCTCCCCAGTTTCAGGATTAGACCCCACTACGTTGCTGTTGGTGACATCATATCTTTGCAAAACTGAGTTTTCAGTGATTGCTAAATTCTGAGTGAAAAAAAAGATGAGTGTCTTGTGGAACAGGAAATGAGGGTAGTGGTGTCCATTCTGATCCCAAGATGTGAAGTTATATAGTTCCTAATGGGTGTGCACATTCTATGAACAAATTACTTCAAGGTTGTTTAAGAAGGAAATAAAAATAGTATTCGTCGTTTGTGTGTGTGTTATTTTTTTTTCAAAGAGCTACTAAGTCATGAGAACATAAATGGTTATGCTGTTGGGCCAAGCTACTTAACAAACAGTACTCCTAGGTATTTAGTTTGGCCTGGAGCCGCTGTGAAGAAACACCAAGATGCTAAGAACTCCCAGAACTGTTTGGGAACCTGGAATTTGTATCTTACCAGAGTTTTTCTTACATACACCCCACAGGTATTTTCAAAGCCTATTGTTTTATTTTACTTAACGTATTACGGAAATCTTTTCATGTTAATAGTATAAATTATTTTAAATTTTCAATGACAGCAGTTTTGCACTGTGTGAATTTTTATAATTTCCAATTAATCATATAATAATAGAGGTTTAGTGAAACTTAACTTCCATAGTTGCTGGTGTGGTCAAACTCCTTGCACATGCTCTTTGTTTGCATAGCCAGTGATTTCTTAGGCTAGATTCCTAGACTCTAGCCTTGCTAGGTCAAAGAGTGGGTATGTCCTAGTTCCTTTGTATCCATGTGGAGAGAAAGAATGCCAATTTGCGCTTTCAAAAAGATTGTACCAATTGCTTTCCACAAATAGTTTTATGAGGATACTTCAGCAAAAAGAAGTGAAGTATTGGAAAATTCAAAGCCATCAGAACTCAGATCTGTGAAGTGGCCAAGGGTGTTACTCCTTTCCAACCACTAAATAAATTTAATGCCAGTGAAAAAGCTGAGTAAGTATGTGCTGGCCAGCAGCATTTGAGAACCTCTAGTCCTGAAGATCTAGCCGAGGTCAGTGATTGCTGCAGCATTCAAGAAGACACTCACGTAAGGACAAAACAGCTATTCAGTGGGAAGCTTCTTCAGCCTTGGTGTGCTAACGGGGTTTTCAAAATAACTTGTATTCCTGTAAAATTCATACCATACTGCATAGCTCTGCCTATCTGAGGAAGAGGCACATGACCAAAATAAGAGTTGGTATCAGCAATGCTTTGAGAGGACAAATTTCAGAGTACTGTGAGGGTTGAACAGGAGCCTTCCTGTTCTGTGGTCCACAGAATGTATATATTTTCACCTATGAACAACTATGTATCCTGGTATTTTGATCTATGTTCAATTTATGTACATGAGCTGGCATTTTCAATTATGTTATTGAGAAAATAGCCCTTTATTTGATAACAAAACATACAGATATATTTGGGAAATATTTCTGTTTTTAAAAAACTGTAGAGCCCTTCAGCTCTCTGAGAAACTGAGCTGTTTTGCACAAACTGTTTTGTAAATTATCCTAAATGGATAAGATTTTTCCCTAATTTCATAAGATAGAAGAAATGTGTTTGATCCCCTTTTTAAAAGAAACATGCTAGATTTCTGTCACTGTGACAAAATGCCTAAGCAAATCAACTTAAAGGAGGCACAGTTTATTTTGTGCACAGTTTCAGAGATTTTAGCCCCTGGTCAGAGGGTGAAAGAGTGTGGTGGAAGAAAGCTTCCCACCTGGGACAACTAAGAAGCACAGAAAGAGTAAGTCAGAGAGGAGGGGCTGGGTATGAGATGGATAGCCCCTGGAGTCATGCTCCTGTAACCCCTTCAACTAGGCCTCCAATGCTGTCTGGCTATGAAGCCATCAGTGGATTGGTCCACTGATGAAAGTACAGGCCTCACATTCCAACCATCTTCCCAAAGCCTTACCTCTGAACATTGCTGCTTCAGGGACCAAGCCTTTAATGCCTGCTACAGCTTTGATGGAACAGAACCTGTATACTAAAAATATTTTAAAGCAAAATATTTTCTAATTTTATAAGCTTTCCTATTAAAATAGCACTATAAAACTTGAAAAATTAGTGCTTAGCTGAACCTGCAAAGGTGAATGAACTCTGCTTGTAAGGACCCATATGTGAGTCTTTCCGAATTAAAATTAAAATCAGTGGTGCAAGATGCAAAGCAGGATGATCCTGCTGAAAACAGAAAATAGCAAAAATGTTGAAGATAAATTATATCTCATCACTGCTTTGCCTTTACCAGATGCCTTCCATACGTAGAACCAACTTGTTTTCACTTATATCAGAAGAGAAGCAAAAAGACCACCCTGATCTGTTTATCAGACAATTGCCACAGAGAGGGCCTTTCCCTCTTTGTGTAGTTAGAGAATGTCTGAGCTGTTGGAAATCTCCATGTGACTCTGCACAGCCACGAGATGCTTCCCTCTGAGTCCCTTCTGAAGAATCCTAGCAAGTCTGGTGTGTTTGGATGTGTCATCTTTAGAGAAGTCAATTGTACTAAGAGAGGGATGATTTTCTGCTTCTATCTGTGACTGGTACACTTAGGAGGGGGAAGTGTGCTTTCTAGGACTTCAGGAGAATTTGAAGACTGTATCTGTTATTTTTATTGACTAGTATGGTTTTCTTTGTTATTTTTTAAACATCAACAACAAGTCTGCCTTCAGGACACTACATGTATTTGTGGATTTCAGAAACACATGCCAGAAAAGTGTGCTGCGGTTATATATCTGCCATGCCCAGAGCAGGGTTCCTTCAAGATAAAGGATTGGGAGGGATGGGTATCAGTGATGAATGGGTGGTTCCTTCACCCTAGTCATTAAGTACAGAACGTCAAAAACATTCTTCACTCTCTTGTCCTTAGGAAATTAAAATGCATATACGTGGACAAATACGTGGTCCCTCAATTTTCTTGAGATAATTTCAAACATGACTACTTTTAACCCACACCATGTTTATCAGATGGTCCCCAAATTAGCGAATTACCTGATAAGAGAATTAATAACTTAAATAAATCTAGTCCTGGTGCTTATTCACTTGTTCAACACACATTCATAGAGCTCTACCCGTTCTAACATTCATAGGACTTGAGAGGTGAAGAAGACAGAGATGGTCACTGCCCTTGAGAAGTTTTGATTGAGCTAGGAAGCTTTCTACAAAAGGCCAGTGGCAAAAAATCACTGAAATTCTTTAGTGGAACTTGAGGGAGTCCTTTGGAACCATCCTGGAGCCTAGCCTAGGGCTCAAAGAAGTTTCCTGGAGGAGCTCCTTCGTGTTCAGTCTGAATCTCAGACATTGAGCAGTCAGAGCACTACTAGCCATGAAGTCTGGGTAGGGTAAATCCCTTCAGCCGAAGGCTCCATTTCCTCCCATACACAGTATCAGCCTCCTAGTCACCCAGGGGCCAGTGTGTGCCATTGCCGGGTTGCGTGGTGCCTTCGCACGGCTCCAGTGTGCTGCGTCACGTCTGTGGTTGGCACTGTGGCCCCGTAGCCGCTATCAAGTATGGCTAGTGGTGGGAAGGTGAGACATTAAACATGCTTTTCTTTTTAGAATAACCCTAACTGATGTACCAAATTTATGTTGCTAAGTATAATTTGATTTTTGAGTCAGCCCTTCAGTGATTTTTTAATTAGTTACTGAACTGTGCCTAAGGTGGTACTTTGTGCACTCATATGTATGTACTGTATTACTTATATTTATTTAAAATAAATTCATATTTTAGTCATCTATGAGTTGAAACATCATGAGTAGTAATATCCATCCTCTCGTTTGTAAGACGTAGTTACAAGTGGCCCTAATTTACTTGAGTAAATACTTAATGTTGGTGAAGTGCTTTTGTTTCATTCGAAAAAAATCATTATTATCGTCACGTACAGGATTTGCGAATCTTCCTACTGATCTCAGGTAGTGTGTCTGCTAAAAAGATTGAATTTTCATACAACTACACTTTAGGCAGTTTTAAATTTGTTTAATCTTAAACTTCTATTGCAGAAGTTTTTGGAGAGCAGAATCCTTCAAAAATATCTCCTTTTTTCCTTCTGGTTAGGACCATCCCATTGTAAAAGGGCTGTATGATCATTTGGCCTCTTCTAGTGGAAGCATAAAGGCAAAAATTCTTTAAAAGAAGTGGTTTGAGTCAAGACCCTGCTTAGACGTTTTCTCCATGGAGTCCCTTTGTCTCTAGAGAGAGTAAGTCCGAAGTACTATGATTTGCCTGAAAATTGTATAGGTTTTTAGAATGCCACACAGAAGTTTCAATAAAGAGGTGTTGTTTGTGTTGGATGTACTGACACTCTGTTTTTGAAAAGTCTAGAGTACAAAATTCCCATTGAGTTTATTTTTAGCTTGAGTCTCCTCTGCTAGTAAAAATATAACTATTTTTGTAAGTGCTGCTTCTAGTACTCACATGCACATTTTTAAGAGAACTCATGGAAAACAGTGCTTAGTAATAACCATGACCAATGCCCAGATTGTTGCAGAATTATGTTTTAAATGAATCTTTTTATCATAGCTGCATCGTAGGGTCCTGCTTACATGACTCTTCCCCTACCCCTGACACCAGCACAGAACGACTCAGCTCCTTTTGCTTACTTAGAGTAAGTACTTCTTTAATTCAGGCATTTGTCCACTGTGTGCTGACTGTCGTTGGTGTATTGTCTGTGGCCTCATGTGTATGCGTGACACCAAATGAATGACTGTGACGCAAGTTCCCCAGATGAGGCACTGGATTGCTCTTGCAGAGAGCTGTGTGTTGCTATGGCAGCTGCCTTTCTGAAACTTTGAGTTTTACCCACATGTATTTATATGATACCGAAAACAAGCTTACGTTTAATTTGGAGGAGCTTTAAGTTCTGAAGAAGAGCACTGCAGTTCCTCCGATGTTAGGAGTATACACACTTTGAAAGCTCATAGGGAAAAAAAAAAAAGATGGTTCCTTTTGTGCTTGACACTTAACCAAAGACCAGCATTCCATTCAGATCATCTTTTATTATCAATTCTTCATGCTGCTTAGGGTAACAGTCACAAATACACACACTGTTTTATAAACTAGAAAGGAACAAGGAGGCGTTGTTCCGCCTATCCCTACCCCGTCACCCACCCCAGTTCTGTGTAGAGCAGTATCTGCAGCTCAGTGACTTAAATTTACTTACCTCACCCTTTCCTTTTCTGCTTGTGACTACATTATCGGTGGGCCCTCAATTAGCCAGCTTCATCTGATCTAAAGAAAATAGATTCTAGCCCTGTTTTGGAGGGAGGGCTGTCTCCACAGCTCAGTGCTTTGTGTTTTTCATAGTTGGGTTGGAAGAGACATGAACTTCCTTCCTGAGTGATAGAATACCAGTCTAGTGACCGTTTCATAATTCTCTGGGATGATTCAAACAAAGTAAGTCGTGTAGTCTACGAGATCTGTGTATGCAAGAGTTTTCTTTGCTTTCAGTTTTTTTTTTTTTGCTTTTAGGATATTTTGTTTCTTTTTAAATATGCTTAAGTATATTTTATGCTTTTTCTTTTCTTCCTGAAACATGTATTCAGTTTTCCTAAAATCAAATCGTCCATGCAGTGGATATTGTTTTGCTTTTCCACATGTGTTAATTGTTCTGTGGCTTGTTTTGTTTACTGTTTTTGCAGACCTGATTTGCAGTGGTCCATGCCTTTCATTTTACTAGACCTTGTCGTTAATTTCCCAATGGGGAAAAGACTCTGCCTTTTTACCGGGTAATTAGTTACCTCATTTCAAAAGGAATAAGTTTCTCTGAGATGACTTTGTCACACTTTAAATGTCTACTTTGAAGATGAGAGCCCAGTTAGTTACTTGCTCAGCCATGTGGTAAAAGAAATGCATAGTTAGTCACTATGGAAATTTTTAAGTATTTGAAGGGCAGAAGATGGCTAATTCGACCATGTATACTTGGCTACTGAGAAAGTGTAAGTTACTTTATTAGTGATAAGAAACCAGAGTAAGAGGTGGTACTTCTCCCATGAGGAAGTGGTAGTATTCTTTATTCCTGAGGCATGTTTTTTATTTGCTGAGGCAGAACTCCATGGCACTTCCCCTTGAATAGTTTTTGCCTAATCTTCTTGCTAAGTGAGTAAGCAACACCCTCTACCTCCACCTACCCCCAACCCTACCCCGCAGCCCCGAGGTGACTGAGTTCTATGGTCTCATTACAGTCACCTCCCCAAATAGCAGAGAAAATGCTAGGCTCTTCTCTGAGGGCGGGCAGAGAGAGGATCAGTTACCTTGTTTCCTTGTGCCCCGGGCGCCCTGCACACCCACTCACCTACCAATATGGTGCCACTAGCCCATGAACTCCAATGCTGCTCAACGCTGTCTCAAAGCCACCCTCTTCCTTTACAACCTTTTCCTATCATTGTCTTCTCAATTATTTTCTTCCTCTCCTCAACAGTTACAACTGTGGTTTCTCTTTAAACCCCAGTTCCCAGATCTACTGCTACGCTGCCTCCCAGCCTCTCCTTCTGGCTTTTTTTCCGCTAGGGAGCCCGTGAAGGGAAGCCCCTGTAAGTGTCCACTGAGGGGGAAGGAAACTGGCAGTTACTGTTCTCACCGCATTTGTGCACCGTGTATTTTACCACCTTTGTTTGTGTAAAACTTCATGTGAACAAAGGGTCTGTTTTTTTTTTTTTCTCAACTAAAAGAAATGTTGGTTGAGGTGGTCTGGCTCCTGCTTACCTTTCAGCTTCATCTTGCTCCCTGTCTCCTCTCCACGTGGGACAGTTTGTGACGGGGCATGTTCCATCCTTCCCCTTGGCCACTGCCCTGGCTGTCTTTGTCTAAATGCTTCTCCCTCCACTCCCGCCACAGCCCTTTGTCCCAGTTTGGGGGAGATCTCACCTCCCCCTCCCCTCACAAAACCTAAGTTTCCGCCCCCCCCATGCTATCTCAGCATCACATTCCTTTCCAGTATGACGCCTGTCACAGTCAAAACTTTCATCTTGTGGGTCACTTCATTAATGTCTGTCTTCCCCCGTTATTCTCCAAGCTCTTGTACAGTCTGGCAGTTTCTCGGCGCTGTATTGCCAGTTACCAACAGAAAAGTAGACCCATAGATGTTCAGTGTTTTGTTTTGTTTTCTGGAGTACAGAGGATTGAACCTAGGGGCGTTCTACCACTGAGCCATACCTATCCCAACCCTTAGACAGAGTCTTGCTAAATTGCCCAAATTGGGCTTAAACTTGTGCTCTTCTGCCTCAGCCTTCCCAATAGTTGGGATTACAAGCATGCACCATGGCTCGTGGAGTGAGCATCAGGGCACAGCCAGGAGCCATGCCACGGTTTTGTGTGTGCACAACTCTGACTCAGTAGGATATTTCCTCCAGGCGGCCATCTGCTGTAGAGCAGTGGGTCCTGGCTCCTGTCCCTGATCCCCCAGGGATGTTATTAGTCTAGGCAGATTGAACTTGAACAGAAAGAAGCCAAGTCCTTGATGATGCTGTTGAACTGCTAAATAAAGCAGTCCTGGGACAGCTCTAGCTCCAGGCACCTTTGTTTTTGGAAATAATAAATCCCCTAATACGTTTAGGTTAATTCAGTTTTCCTGAAAAGGTCCTGACACAGACTGTGATGAGCGAGCCAACAAGTGAATAATAAGCAACTGAATCTCACTTCCTTTTCATGACCTTTTTAGCCCCTAGAGTTCCTTTGTGATTGGGTTTTTTTTCTCCATTTCTATGAAATGTTGGCTTATGAGTGCAGACGTTGAGTTCAGTATTGAGCTCAATGCTGAAATCCCAAATAATTTTGAAAAGTGTTTTCTGTCACTCAGAACCCCGTAAAAGGAACCTGAACTCATACTCTTCACCTCTTACCCTTTGGCTCCGCACTTTGTGACTTTTGGGGGCAAGCTCCTCTTGAAGGAGTTTGAGAGTCAGGTAGAGTCATACCCAGCAATTTCCTGTTTGTGAGCCTTGAAGCTCTTGAAGAGCGAAGGCAGGTTTGACGGAATCTGTAGGTGTTTTCAGATGTGGAGCTGATTCATCCCCTTTGGCAGTTAATTCTCCAAAGGTCTTCATCTCCCCAGCTACCATATCTTCTCTCCTCTCTGCATGCTGTGCCACCTTCTTTGTGTGAGGATGTGATTCTCAAGGCATGACCACTTCATGGATTACGTGTCTTTTCTTAGTTTTGGTAGGATGTGTGTAGGCCCTTCTTTCTCTGTTGTTATGGCATAGCTGCTGCATAGCAGGGAAGTTTAGTTTAATTCTTAGCATCTTTTATTACTATGGGACTCTAAATGATGACTGTAAAGTCTGCTGCCTCTGTAGACCCCCCACCCCCCCATGGCTCATGTAACACAACCAAAGTGCAGGGCCTTAGAAGTATCACCCGAAATGCCTTCTTAGTTTGGTAACAGAGACTCAGCTGTCTGTCATTATCTACTGGATTTTTCAGCACTTTGGCAATGAAGACTAGAAAATCACCTGTTTTTGTGAAACGCTTGCCCCAGTAGTAAGCCATGGGAGGTGGGCAGGTAGGTAACCAATCTATGAAGGTGTTACTTTTGGCTGTGCCATGAAGAGAAAGTACTAAATTTGTAATACAAAAGTCTTACAGTGCAGGAAGGATCTTGCTCTGACCCACTGCCGTCCACAAATAACACATTCTCCAAGATCCAAAATACACCCCTTCCTGCCTCACGGGCCATTATGAGAGTAGAATAATATATGTCGAAAGTGTTTCTTATACCCAGAAAGTGCTAGACAAAAGTAATAGTATTGTAAGGCTACAAAGACCAACCTTTGTATTTTCCCCACGTCTCAGTACCTTCCTCAGTTCCCCCTCCCACAGACACCTGCAGAGATGTGCCCAGGTCGGTCATTGCTTTGGCCCCATGTATACCAAGGTTATCCTTCAGAACCTGTAGAATGGGTCAGCTGCTGCTTCTAATAGCAATACTTCCTTCACTGACTTCTGAATTCTGATTTTTTTTAACTTTGGTAGTTTCCATTGGAAACAAAATAGTGTTGCGGCGACTTCATTGATACCTGAGAAAATCTGTCTGTCTCTTTCTCTTTCCCTCTCTCTCTCTTTCCCTCTCCCTCTCTCTCTCTCTCTCTCTGTCTCAGTAACATTCCTGCCCTCTTGGAGCTTATATTCTGTGGGGAGAAAACAAAAATAAATAATAAACAAGCAAATTAGAATATGCTAGAAGGTAATACTTGCTGTCAGGATAAAAAGAAAGGAAAAAAGAAGGGCTCCACTTCTAAATGTAGGGGTCATCATAGGCCTCCTAGATTTATTTCTGGGATGTTGTTGTATTGCTGTCATCCTTGTTTTCACAGAATGTTGTTTAATATTGCAAACAAATCATGTATAAATGAATGAAGGCAGTTCAGCTAGAGGCTAAACCTGATTGCTAAATGCTTATGGAAGCATGGGAAGAGGCCCCAAACTTTTATCTGGCATTGTCAGGTTATCTGGTCTTAGTTTAGTTTCCTTTTCTGAAAAATGTATTTGTTATGTAGCCTTTAATGGGGCATATCACTGATGCCTACTGCCATCTGGTCACAGTTAATCATAACTAGCTGCCTTTCATACAAGACCGAGAGGTTTATTCAAAATGTTTCCCTTTGAAAGTTCTAAGACCATGTGCAAGAACCTAATGCTGTGGATAATTCACCCCTTTGAACATGTGCTTTGTGTTTTGGTAGTGATTGTTTGGGGCTGTTGTGTCTTAGGCATGGAGTTCATTATTCCCATATAAGTCACAGATCCCAGACACCCTTCCCAGATAACACTGTATTACCATCCCTACTCCCCCATGCAGGGCTCTTTCTCTCCATGTCTGTTTTGTGGCCTGCTGTGTAGATGAGCCTCCTTCCAGTTCTGGGACTCTGTTGTATGTTTGTACCCTCTTCCTGGCAGCTTGCCCATCTTCCCCTTTTCTGTATTTTATTTTGATGTTCTCCTAAAGCAACTGAGCCTGCCTGGGAGGGGCTGTGGCATCGTCTGAACCTACAGACTAGTGGCTGTCTGCTGGGTTCTTTCGCCTGGCAGTGCACTGTCCAAATAGTACTTGTTGAGCCTCCTGTCTGTTACTGATGAGTGCGGTGCTATTCAAAAGACAGGCTGGAGCTAGTGCTATCAGAATGAACACTGGAGCACAGGCAAATGTCCTTCCAATCCTCCCTGCTGTCATCATGCATGAGTTTCTGAGGATGCAGTGGCTGAGAAACAAGGCCAGATGCCTAGGGAGAGCATTCTCCAGACTGAGGATGGGCAGCCACCCTGGCACAATGGAAGCCCTTCAGGCTTTGAATCTCATTTTTCTAAATTGTACAGCACACCTCTGTCAGGTCCTGGCGTGACGTGCCTGTTAGTCAGCTTTCAGTTACTATTACGGCAGATACCTGAGAAAGTCAGCTTAGGAGGAGGAGAAGAGCTTTGTTCCAGCTCTCAGTTCGAGAGGTCCAGTCCATGATCAGTTGGGCATGTTGCTTTTGGTGCTGTGACAGCACATCATGGCAGGTACATGTGGCAGAGTAAAACCGTTCAGCTCGGGCCCAGGAAGCAAATGAAAGAAAAAGGAAGGAACTGAGTTTCCACAATCCCCTTCAGAGACACATCTTCAGTGACCCAAAGACCTCCCCCTGGACTCCACCCCATAAAGGCTCCATTGCCTCCTAGTAGCATCACCCTGGGGAGCAACATTTACTATGTGCGCCTTCAGATCCAAAAGATGCAAACGATAGCTCTGACCTTGAGAAAGTCACCTACTCTCTCTAGGCTTCATTTCTAACCTGCAAAGGGAGGAGAGGATTCATGTAAATGCGTGACAGATTGCTTCCTCTTGTAATGAAAACACTCTTGACTGCTTTTCTCCTAAAACTTCACTTTTTTCACATGCTTGAACTCTTCTACCTTTTTGTCTTGCCCTTGCCTGATTCTCCTCATGAATCAATTTCGTTCATTTTACTACAATTCTCTCTCTGTACCTTTTGTAACCAACATTTTCCTACTTGTAACACCTTCCTGCCTGTGATTCAACTCTGCAGATAGCTGGTGGTGTTGCCTCCTGCATTCCCAGCTGAAACAATGCTTGCATAGTGGTGTCTCTGAGTAGGGAGTTGGGCTGTTGAGAAAAAATAAAAACACACCATATAGCCACAAGATCTCATTTTAAAAGAGATAGAAAATAGAATGATACATTCTTTTTAGGCCATATGGGTTCCAGTGACCACAATCAAAATAGATCTATATCCAAGCAGTAAAAAGGTAACATATGTGAATTTTTTCATCATACGAATCCTAACACAGAAGTGGTTACAGAACTTTAAGAGTGAATTGCACCGCCTGCCCCATGATTTGCTCAAAATTTGTCATGTGATCCCTGAGAAGGAAAATGTACTCCAATGGTTAGGAAAGCATTATTTTCTGTAAGTCCCGTAACACAGAAGAAGTGTTTTATTTTCTCAATGCTTTGTGCCTGGAATTTTGAAATGATAGATACAGCTGTGGTATAATAATAAAGATCCACTGCAGGAATTTTAGCATGAATAGATTTGTACAAATACACAAAAGCACTTTGATTTTGAAGATACACTCCATAACTATCCGATTGCTATTCACTTAATTGTCACAATCTAAAATTTATCTGTTACTATTTGTTTTCTAGTTGTCACCAGTGTAATAAAAAGGAAAACAACCCTTCTTTATATATAGTACAACTTATTTCCAAACATAATATGACAATATATTATTAAAAGCACATGATATTGGAGGAATCAGAAGACATACTACTTGTTTGTTCAAAATATAACTTCCCAACAAGTTCTGGTGTAATTTATTTTGAAGAGTTAGGTACTCAGAAGTGGGATTGTTGTCATTCAATTGAAAAAGAATCTGGATCTTAGAGGTAAATCCCTTACCCAAAGTCACATAAAAATGAAAGACTAAGATGACAACTCAAGACATTGGCATAGATTCAGGTCCTCAAATATGAATTGATACAAGTATGTTATGTGAAATAGCCGTATTCTGGAAAATTATATTATTTCACATATACTCTTAATAAATACTAAGAACCACAGAATATTAGAATCTATTCCTACTTTCATCTTTACTTTGGGAGTATATTTAATGATCTACACACTGATAAGATTCATTGTTATTTTTAAAACCTTCTAAAAACGCGTAACCTCCCTCGTTAGTCCATTCTAGTGGTTAATTAGATTTGATATTAGAACATTCTCTTATGTAACTTAAATCCCTCATGCTGTAGCCTAACTCTGTTTCTCTCGCTCAACTAAGACATTAAAAACGGCTAGTCGCCATTATCATAACAGTATTTATAAAGTCTTCCATATATTTGAAATGTTAGCATTATCGCTGACAGCAAGCATAGCTCTCAAATACCAGTAAGTTTTAAAATAGAGCAGAGACCAGCTTACTATATTTATCTTAATAAATATAGATAACATAGTGTTATTTAGTTTTAGTATATGTGCTGCCGAAGCGAGCACAGTGTTATTTAGTTTTGATGAATGAGTAATACTTGCTAATTTGACTTAGGTAGACTAAATGTGAAAAGTATTCATCTATTAACACATTTGCTTAAATATTTACCAGGCAATATTTTTGTGATATTGTGTTATGTTCAGAAGTACAAAAACGAATAAATCTTAAAGAGTCGGGACTATGTCAATACAAAGATTTTTTTAAAGTACAAGTTATTAGATACATTTCTTGGAAACGTAAACATACAGTAGCCTCATCTTAAGAGGACAAGCCTGTGTCCTATCTAATGATCTGTGGTGTTTACCCGTGTCTGGAGTAGTGTAATTATCAGAATATTTCTGTCATTTTGCAGCTGAACCATTACTAAAATCTGCAGTAGGCATCAAAATTTCACTGTACACAGTCTCTGAGCCCTTCACCCGGAAGCCCTTCATTTTGGCATTAAAATTGAAGAGTCATCTATGTCTTTTCATGTGTATCTGGACATGTATGAGCACGTACTGTAAGTACTTACCATTAGAAATAAATTACAGAGTTGTGAAGCGTGAAAATGATACGCCTCCCCTACCTTCCACAGCCTTTCTTTATCATGGACAGCAAAGACAGAAAGGAGAAAGAGATTTATTCTGAGGCCATTTAAAGCTGACCAAGCAATTTATAACAGATGAAATACCGATTTATTGCTGCAAAGAAAATAACGGGTGTTCTTGCTAAAATGCCATTAATAGCCTTATTGTTTAAAGTGCAAATTATATTCAGCAATTTGTTAGTCTCCTATTGAGACAAAGTTGAAGTAATTGAGTGTAGGCTTTTAGCAGGAAAAAAAAAGGACGAAGTGATTAGCAAATTGCAAAAGTATTCATTCACCAAGATTGGCTGATATTTGAATTCTGTCTGAACTATAAAGATGTATAAAAAATTCAGAAATACAAGATAACACTGATATTTATTTAAAACAGAATCAGTAAGAAAGTTGAAGTTGTAACATTTTATAAAGAGTATGCCTTCTGTTGATGCCTGCTATATGTGCAGGACATTGTGTTGGTCACCAAAGGAGACATAACTGGAAAGACATTGTCATTGTCCTTAGGAGGCTTTCTGCTTGATGGCAGAAATAAGATCATACAAAATTAATTCAAAAGTATATATAAAGCCAGGCATGGTGGCACACACCTGTCATTTCAGCACTTGGGAGGCCGAGGCAGGAGGATTGCTACAAATTTGAGGCCAACTTGGGCTACAAAGTGAGTTCGAGGCTAGCCTGGACTACATAGCAAGCTCTTATCTCAAAAAAGAAATTTTTAAAGATGCCTAAGATGTGTAAAATCTAAAAAGATGAATCTTTAAAAAGATACCCAATTTTAAAAGATGCCTTAGAGCCAGTGTGGTGGCATGTACCACTGTGTGGGAGGCTGAGGTGGGAAGGTCACTTGAGCCTAGGAGTTTGAGGCCAACTTGGCCAACATAGTGGGACCCCATCTCTTAAAAAATTGCCTTAGATATTTGTAGCCCAGGTGTGGGTTATGAAGCAGTTGTTTCAGTGCCCAAAACGGTGGTAAGATCTGCACTGAGCATAGCCCTTTGATGCACCTTTTGCTCCATGATGACCCTGCTTGCTAAGAGGGCTCCTAGTCTCATCTGTTGCCCTGATGTAATTATTTAACCGGCCCTCCTCCTACTCTTACAGAGTGCTCCAGTTAAGGGTTACGTAACTATACAGACCGTGCGTGTACCACTCAGGCACACAGCTGACCCATGCATTAACTACTGCCCCTCTGTTGCCGATGCTTTGGCGCCAAGACTGCGCTCCTCAGGGCTTCTTCCAGCTGCTGGCTGAGCACACAGAATTGCTAACATACACCTCTTCCGGCAGCACAGGGGATTTCCCATGGAGCAACTCGGGCTTTTCATTGGCAACTGTGCTGAGCTTCTAGATGCTTCGCACCGTGCCCTCTTCTCGGCTGTCCTTCCCAGGGGCCAACCTGTATTTGAGCTGAAGATTTTTCCAACGTCCTCCTTCTGTCCTTCTCCAAGAGCTCTCTACGCATGTAATTTCATGTTCATGTGTTTATGTGTGCTTCTCAGTAGATCGAAGATAAAACTAGAAGGAAAAATCGGGACTGTATTATGGGCAACTTTGAAAGCTACATTGAAAGTCTGGGGTTGTAGCTCAGTGGTAGAGCACTTGGGTAGCATACCCAAGGCCCTGGCTTTGATTTCCACTGCTGACTGAACAAAGTGCATTGAAGATTTTTACCTTGAATCCGGAAGAAAATGAGGTGCCACTGAGGGTTTATCTGCCACAAAATAACTACTAAAGTATTTGGTCCTACTGCTAATGGAGTAGGATATTTGAAGCAAGAAACCCAGTTAGGAGGGCGTAGCGATCCTCCAGTAAGACCCTAAACCAGAGCAGTGTGTAATCATCAACACTGGCACGCGCGTGAGAGGCACCGCCACAGCAGGCTTGGTTGCTGATCTCTGGAGGCGAGGATGAGTACAGAGCAGACACTGGTGCTGATCAGACCCCTCAGCGATCAGAGCAGTAAGGGAAGAGCAGGGAGACCTAGTATTTTCACTGACCTTGCAGTGCGAAGAGCACATTAGGGCGTGAAGGATATTGCTTATGCTTTGTCCACAAGTAGCTAATAGCTGGTAAAGGCCACTCATGTACTGGGACCTGAACCCATGTTCACTTGATCTGAGACCAAGAGAGAGGTGGCATTGCAGAGCCTGCTGTGGTGTTTCAGTGTAAATAACAGCCAGGACAGCACGCGGCTCAGTGCTTACACTGAAGACTGCTGGTATTTCAAGTATAATGCTAAGCAGAACCCAGCAGGGGATGCAGGCTGTGTGTTAGAGGGAGGGAGCACACGTTTCTTGACACCCAGAAGAACAAGATAAGAAGACATTTACCTACTTCTTTGTCCAGAAACGAGATAGTGAAACACTGCTCCTTCCCTCTCTTCACCCCATTACCACGTTCAGGGGAGCTGGCCTTCCATTCTGTGGTCATATCCCCTCAAGTGTGTGGTTGGTGCCAGGTCACACTGGGCATCCCCCACATTACTGACTCACCAATTGAGGGGTTTGATGCAAGTGAAACTCCAGATGCAACCGTTGATAAGTAACTCCTATGAACTGAGGTGTTTCTGTCAGGTCATACACAAAGGAGGCAGTGTGCACTGCGGTAGAACGTCTGTCCTGAGCGAACCATAGCTCTCTTACTTGGTAGCCCTTTGGCCAACAATGGTCATTTTAACTTGCGTGTCCTTATCTGAGAAATGAGCGTGCTAGTATTTTCTGAGTCCTTTCCAGTACTACATGAGCTCCCGTGAACCTTTCCCATGGAAATGCTAGAAATACGTTAGTTTCCTGTCCTCTGCATACCTCTAATCTCCAGGTTTTCTTAAGTTCCCATTTGTTATTGTCCCAAAAGCCAGTATCGCCTGGGGTTTGCCACTCAGTCAAATCCACGCTCTCAAATCATACAAGTCCTATGCATGCATTTCTCTCCCTTCCCCTCCCTGCTTCTCAGCCCTCCCCCCTCCCCTTCCCCTTCCCCGCTCCTTCCCCTTCCCCCTCCCCCTCTCTCCTTTCCTCTGTCCTCTCTGTCTCTCTTTGTCTCTCTGTCTCTGTCTCTGTCTCTCTGTCTCTATCTCTTTCTCTCTGTCTCTCTCTCTCTCTCTCTGTGCTGCCAGAGTACCTTTCCTGAGCATGTGTTTGAGCTGCGTGTGTCAGAGAGAGTCTGGGGATGGAGCCTTGAACCTTTTCTCTGAACTGCATTCCCAGCCTTTTTGTTTGCTTGCTTGCTCGTTTTAATTCTTTAAATCTTGTGAAGTCACTGAGTTGTCCAGGCCGGGCTCAAACTTGCCATCCTCCTGCCACAGCCTTCCAGACTTCTTGGTTTACAGACAGGTACTCGAACACCCATTGCACTGAGCATTTCTGAGACCAGAACTTTCCTGGAAAGAGTTTTTCTGGAAGTGTTTGGTTCTTGTATATGAAGTAACAGAAGTGACTCGCATCACTCAAAGGCCCTTTTGGCCCTGGCATTTGATAGGTTTCTGTATATAACATCACCACCCTACCTTTTTGTTGGTTCTTCCCTGTATCGTAAAACAATACATTGTTATTAAAGACACTTTTAAAAGAAGTTGCTTATGAAAAATTTAAAAATCTAATTCTAATTTCATCATCCATATTAACTACTGTGTACATCCTGAGTGTATCTTACAATCCAAGGAGAAACTGACACAGAAATGTAATAATCATATTCCCACTGTCTTGAATGTTTTTCCTACCAGCGTGTCTGGTGTCCATCTAGCAGGCCTTGATAGATGCACCATGGTTTATTACTGGACATCGGAATGGTTCCTGTTTTATTCCGCAATAATAAGCAAACAGGTGACAAACAGAGCACCAAGTAGCATCTTGTGTGTCTGCCTTTTCACACACCCCTGCAGTGCAGTAACCAAATCAAATTACACGCACATTTTTAAGGTGTTTGGTGCTGTCTTGTCAGATTTCCACCCTGAAAAAATGGACCGGTCTGGTTCATAAGGCTGTGACCACCTGCATACTTAGGAGCCAGTGGTCCTACTTGGGGAGAAAAGTGAGAAGACACTTCGGTGGGGGAAAATACCTCTTTTTCCTCATTCATACAGATCTAGAGTCAAGGTTCCTATGTTGTAAACCTCTTCTAGAAGGTGGACTCTTCTCGACTACTGTGTGGTAACTATCAGCCATGCATTTCTGTGCCTCCTCTAAACGGCCACCTTTAAGTCAATAACCTGTTCCTTTGTATGTGGACCCTTTGTGTCTAGTCCATGAGGTCTGCTGTGTCATCAGACTGGAAAATCTCATCTGTGTGTATTTCTACAATCTCATTTTACAAGATTTTCTGCCATTTGCCTTTTCATGTAATGCTTTAATTTGGCATATTATACCACATTTCCTGTTTCCCTTTTAGATAATTCATGCCATTCTAGATTGAGTATTCTGTAAAAACTTTTTTGAAACATTTTGTGAAAGGCTGAAATTATTTATTTTGCGGGAATAAAACCGAGATGAAAAGCTTTGTGCTTGTGTTAACTGTGCAACTTGCTATTTTCCGTTACAAGTGCTAGAGAGAAAACTGCCTGAGCTTTTAGACAACGGCATGAGGCAAGCACAGTCCTCGAGTGATAAGCTAGGGTGTGGGTCACTGAAGCTGGCCAGTCATACTGCAGCTCACCCTCCATAAGGAGGTGAATGCACACACAGGCTCCTTAGAGCCAACACCTGGGCTCACCCAGACGCTTCTGGACCTGTCTTAGAGCCCCTGCCTTGCTCCTGGGATTGGGACCCCAGTGAGTGGCTCCTTTCAAAGAGTGAAGTGAGCCACACTCTGCATGTGCTGTGTTGGCAGCTCATTCAGAGTCGTATGGGACCGTGCTGTGACAGGCCGTGAGCAGCAGATCGGAGCGGAGCATGAGATAATTTAATTGACGAGCAGGAGAGAGAACAGCTGAAGAGCAGAGAGCAGGGATGTGGCAGGAAAAGGGCATTTGAGGAAAGGATAAATTATGAAATAGCATTCTAAAGACAGTGTGAAAAGGGTACTTCCTCATTTCTCTGGCAGTTTAGGTCAATCTCCTACCCTCACATGCTTTACAAAAAGGGAAATAATTTATTTTTATTACTGCCCCATTCTTGTTATGGTATTTTTTAAATATCATACAGAACAAGTCACCCATTTCTATGTAAGAAACTAACTTCCTCTTTTGGGGGAGTTTAGTATTTACTATTTTTGCCATAATATATCCTTTCGGGAAAAAATTCTTGTTTTTCTTCTTCCTTTTTTAAAATAGCAATAAAATGAGAGACTAAAGCTCATCATAGTGGCTTATGCCTATAATCCCAGCAATCGGGAGGCTGAGGCAGGAGGATCCCTGTAAACTCGAGAGCAGTCAGGGCCTGTCTCAAAAACCATCCTTGCCACCACCACCAAAAAAAAAAAAAAACAACAATTAGGATCAAACAATAGGGTTTTCACTCTGAATTACATCTTTTGGAGACTATTGCAAACCTTCATGTTTTTTCTGCTGTCCTTAGCTCTGAATCCCGAAATGAATTGTTTTAATCTTTGTTTGGAAACCACATGTTTGTGCGCTTAGTTTCATACACTATTAGTTAATTTGCTCACTCTCATATTATCTTTGTAGGACAAGAGGTGAAGTCAGCATTACTGAGCCTTTTAATAAATCTTTAATATCCTTTCTCGGTGCTTAAAAAAACAGCAAACAGAAGTCCAAAACTGGTTTGTCTAGAAATACATAAGGATTTGATTATTTACGTTGAAATATTTTTCAGTAATTTCTCAGTTTTTCATTTTTGTCTGTGTTGAAACTCTTTGTCCATTTAAATACATGTGATTCTATTGTTTAGGACTGAGTCTTGCGAGTGTTAGTCGTCAGCTCCGGGTCATGGAGTGGTTGAGACAATTTAGACTCTCCTGTGTTCGTGTTTCATTCTAGAAAACTTGCACTCCATGTCAGTAACAGAATCAGTGCTTCAATATAAATCAACCTTGTCCTTGAGGGTAGACACTACTGAAATACAAGGTTTGGCATCTACACACACAAAAACACACACAGAGGAAGATGTGACATGGCTCGGTGTGTTAATATAACTGAGAGTTGAACATGGTGTTATGATTACTTCTATGATTCTGAGTCTTCCTTGGTCACACATAATGATACAAGACTATTGACTGTCACCTAATAAGACTTGATCGCAAATCTTACGAGGACTTTTAAGAGATTAAATGTAAAGGTAGTATTTTACCTCTTCAGAAATCTCCTGTACAAATGAACATGTCTATATATAGATTTTTTAACAAGTTTTAATGTGTTCCTGACATCACAGTTGATAGTGCAGAAAATGTTGTAAGTCAAGAAGAAAAAGGGACAAATTGGCATAGCCACTTGCGCGGGGACCCTGTACCTTTCCACCGGTTTCCCTCTGCTTGTCCTCTGCCCCTGCATTGTCTTCTTGCTTAATCCCGTGCATTTTCTCTGTCTGTGCAAATGTATATATGTGTTTTGAGAAGACGGCATTCTATTTTTCCTGGGAGTCACCATCCTTGTAGCAGAATGGATCAAAAGGTTCAAATAAATGAGAGAAAGATTTATTAATGGATCCACACATTCTAATATAAACGATTTTATTTGAAAGCCGGGAACATGGGTTATATTTGGGGAAATGTCACTCCACACCATTTTAAAGGCTGTATCTGCTGAAAGAGACCCTTCAGGGAGCTTCAGGCAACCTAGTCAGGCAAGGTAGTCTGAGAACGCTTTGATCTTATTTTAAACTTCACTTTAAAAGTATTTTCGTGTGAACTAGTTTCTAAAAAGCTGACTGTGTACTAGTCTTGTAAACTTTTTCTCCCCATTTCACACCCCCACCCTGCCTTCCTAAGTTTGTCTCCAAATGCTTTATATCACCCAAGCACTTAAACAAGATTGCAGACATTTTCATCTGAGCTGGTAGCAGTTAATTACCTATCTTTGTCTGTGTTTCAGCGCTTAATACTATTTTGACAGGGGTTGCATACTCTCTGTCTTTCTGGAATTTTTAAAGTGCTCTTATGAGTAATTTGAGAAATTCCAGGTACAGATCAGATGAGCTGTTCTTTCCTATATCACATTAAAAAAAGAAAGCACTTACAGAGGACCCACTGTGTGTCAGGCAGTGCGCTCTCCCACAGGCAGGGCCTAATTGAGTCTCTTCTGCATCTGCATGGTGAATCACCACCATCTCCGTGAATAAGTGGGGGGAGGTAAGTCATTTGAAGGAGTGGGGAGAAAGGCCATGATCCCTGGGTAATAGATCTCCTTTTGTCGGTGATTCAGTGTGTGAGGGCATTCATTACTGGTCCCTTCTTTGGTTGGTAAAAATCCTGGCTGGCTCTTCATTGGAAGAAGCGCTCCACAGCCTGTTGTTGGTTCTCTGGAACTTTTTTACATGAGTTTCTGTTTCTTTTCAAAAGCTTGTGTTTGTTCACCTGCATTGTAGATGAACGGGAGGCTCAACTCACGCAATGGAGTGTGTCGGGAAAGGATTACTGACTTACCTATGCTTGCTTCTAGAGTATTTGCAAGAAATTGATTTCACTACCCTTATCCGTGGAGCATTTAAGTTTCTATACTGTCATTCCAGAACAAGTATTCCTAAAGGTGCTTTCCCCAACCCGAGGCAGGAAACTCGCTCCAGATGTGGCAGGCCACACCAAGCTCTCCCCGCCCCACCCGGGTTCCGCCACTGGGATCATACCCATGTTAGCCCACAGCACTGGCTATGCATCCCTGGCCCCAGGGATAAAGGTCTTTCACTTCCAGGTTATCTCTTGGCACCCAGACTTTCAGTTTTCTGTCTTCCCTACCTTCATGCTTCTTTCCTTGAACAGGTATTGACTGAGGACCTACTGAATACCTACCACTGCACCAGGTTCTGGGGCTCCAGAGCTACACGGGCAGACTTTTCTCTGAATTGTTTAAAACTGAGATACGAATTTTTCCTAAAGGCAAGCCATAGGTGTCCATTTTTTAAATAATGGGGAAATTTTATCTTTAGATTAATCATCCCCACATTCCTGAATGGGGTTGCCCACAAAGTAATTACAGGTGTTTTCTACCGTGATGATTTTTTTTTCAGGACATTTATCAAAACTGGTAACATATATGTATTAAGTAATCAGTGTGCCAAGTTCTATGCTGGACACGAGAGCTAAGCAGGTGAGTTAAGGTCCTGGTGACTTCTAACAGGGAGAGGGGTCCATAATGTGACTAGGAATGTCCTACAAGATCTCAAGGGCACACTGAGGAGTCTGAAATTATAAATGTGGAGAAAGGTGGGGTTGAGTATCCAGAGAGCCTCTGACAGTGCCTGAGACATAGTAAGCTATTGATAAGCATTTATTAACTAGCCAGTGGTGGTAGCCCCAGTCATGGCCCTTGGTCAAGGTGACCTTCCAGTCATTTCATGCAGGATGAGGAGAAAAGGGCTCAGGAGAGGAAGAACATTCTAGTGTAGAGGTGGCAGATGTAGAAATCCCTGGGGTTCGTGGAAACAGCCTCAGGGAGCATCAGAATTCAGAAAGGCTGACTGAGGCCAAGCTAGGAAAGTTCTGAAAGCTTTGGCCTTTTTCCTGTTGGTCAGCAGGGTGAGGAGACATGGTTCATTTCTGAGCAGGACAGTTACCTCAGACCTTAACATCAGAAGGGCCTCCAGCCCCCGCTGTGTAGGATATTCTCTCAAGTAGAGAGAAATCTGGAAAAGAAGCCTGGGGAAGAGCTGGGGATCACTCTAACCGTAGCAGTAGTGATAGAAGGTATGGAAAGAAGTTGAGAGAGCAAAGCTGAGGGGAATCACAGGCATGTCCCATGTCAGAAGAGAGGCTGGCCATTTCATTATTTCATCAGCTATACAGACTCCAGCAAATTGCTATTGTCCAGTGCCTCAGTTTCTGCAAGGGCAGAATAGACACCGCTGTACTTACCTGTTGGGCCTGGTGTGGGAATTAGCTGAGCTAATGGTCAGTGTGCACTCAGTGGGCTCCCTGGCGCATAACCAGCATTTATTGAACATACAGTATCGCCAAACACATTTGTTTCAATATCACAGTAACCATATGGGATAGAAGTCATTCTCCTTATTCTCCAGGTGAAGAAGTGGAGGCACAGAGAGGGTAAGTTACTTGCCCAACAGCGCGACGGCTTATTTGGCAAAGGTGGACCTCAACCAGACAGGCAGCTCCTGAGGCTGCATTCTTACCTGCAGCGGCGGCGTTACCGCCAGGTGTTATCAGTGATGGATGATGGTGGTGGTGGTGGTGTTGATGCCTTTGTCTTTGTAACCTCTCAGCCCTGATCCCAGCTGCCTGGCTGCCAAGACTTTGTGGGGAGTGGGAGGAAAAGGGTAAGCAGTACCTGATCTTGCTCGTCAAATCCCTTCACGTCAGACAGCCCTGGCTGGGTCCCTGTCTCATTCTCACCAGACCCTGGCCTGGCACTGAAACAACTGTGATACATGAGGAGGAGGGGGCTCGTAGATAGCTGAGTTACCCTCTGGGAAGCACATCTCTGTTTTAACTGACTTGCGACTCTTTGTCACTCACACACTTCAGGCCGAGAGGGAATTATTTTGTTTTTAAATTTGAATCCCTTAGCCTGCCTCTGCCCCTGCCCACGTGTTAGTGACATCATGTCTCTCCCTTTAGGTCCTTTTCATTGCTAGTTCTCTTTTCCTACCTATCAGGCTTTAGTTCATTGAAACTTTAGAAAATAAAAATGAAGCAAACAGAAGAAAGTGTAGATCTTGTGTAAAGATCTCCCTATTACAAACTGTAGAGATTGTCTTTCTAGCCTTTTTTTCCGTTTGCATGAAATATGTCTGGATATAATACAAGAAGGTTTTTGACCAAACATCCTTCATAAAAGATTTTTATAACCAAGTTCATGAAAGTCTCTCAGATTATATGTGCTGTTATTTTCTTTTGAACAGTGAAGTACTGTTGGGCAAAGCCTCGTTATCCTTAAAGGATCCCAGTCAGTGAGTTTTAGTGCTTGTAGAGGTCACTTGATAGAACTGCTATAAAATTAGATGTCATAATTCAGTAGAAATTTAGTATTAAGCCTTGGGTGCCATCATGACAAGTCTTTCTTAAAGAGTACTTTGAAGAGCATACAATAAGTGGTTAAATGGTAGGGCTTCCAAACAGATTGAAGGTTAACACCAGATTTATTAATATAATGGATGTTTCCTCAAGCAGGATCAAGTTCTCAGTGCCAGTGTCATGAACCAAGGCAGAGATTCTCTGTGAGACCCTGAGAGGTGTGAGATGACTCCAAGGGGATTCTAATGATGTTAACAACATTGAGGGTGTATGTGAAACATTCAAATATGTGTTTTCATAAAATAATGATCCTAAAAATACAAATCAATCCATCATTTTATACAGAATATAACTTGTAATATGTATCTATAACTAAATGGAGATAGATATCATAAGAAGAAAAATAACTATTTCATCACATTCCTAAGAGTTTATAAACTCAGGTTACCAAAGCCTGGTGTATTTTTTGTTGTTTTTATTTTGGTTATTTTTTTGTGTTTGGGGGATTGGTATTTTTTTAGGTGTTATTTTTCTTTTCTGATTTTTTGTTGTCTTGGTTAAATGAGAGATCTTTCATTTAAGGTTACTATATATTCGGGTGTATATGGCAACATACTCATATTTTTATAAAAACAGGGCAACAAGATAGACTTTATTTTGTAACTTTTTACATCTTATTACTGTTTTCCATGCCTTAAGTTTCTTAACCACCTCATTTTGTAATGGTTACATTAGAATGAGTGGACTAGGATTTATTTAACAATACTCATTACATATTGAAGGTTATTTTTCTTTTGTGTTTATTTACTATTTTAAATAACTAGATGAATATGCATAGATATGTCTCTGAGATGAGTCCCAAAGCATGGTTATTTTTCATTTTTCTTTTTAAAAGAAGAAAATAGCAAGAAAGACAAAAACAAAACAACACAAAAACAATACAAACACTATGAATTTCAAAACAAGATGACAGGAATTAAGCATGGATTAAAAATGGTTGTTATATTACATACTGTTACCTTCAGTGAAGTTGCTCAGATTACAAGTTGTAAGAATGCAAAATTAATTAAAGAATTAAAAGAATAAAAATTTAAAAAATTAGCAATGCTACAGAGTTTCACTAATCAAGATGGTAGGAATTCAACCATGGTTGTTACATTGCATATTGTTGTCTTCAAATTAGTTACTCATATTACCAGATATAAGCATGCGAAATTAGTCAAAAAATTTAAGCATTAATTGTTACTTTCAAACCACCAGTAGACATCAGCAGTACAGTGATCCCAGCTATCCTTGTATATACATACATATTTTCCCCTTCCTTCTTTTAGCATGGCTTTTTTTTAAAAGTTAAATATCTAGAAATAGAATAGCTGAACCAGGAGCTCACAGAACTTTGAGGTATTTAATATAAATTGCCAGGTCACGCCAACCAGGAATACATTCATTATCTTCGGGAATTATTTAATTATTGTCCCCTATGACAGTGTCTTAATTAATTCTAATTAAGTCTTTAGCCTGATCATTTCTTGCTTTCCAAGATATTTGTTTTGTCTTCATCCTTCCTCACTCCTCATGCCGATGAATTAGTATTAAATACAAGTTAAAAGATTGCATGTCTATTTTATTGTCCAAACCCATTGATTAAAGATGTTTTCTGCCACTAGACTCAGTGAAGATGTTTCTGCAGCACTCCGTGAAACATTGCCCCTTTGCTGTGAGTGATGTTAAATCACTAGCAAATGTCCTTGAGTCTTATGAGAAAGAGAACCCATGATTTTTCTCAAATTCAATAGAATATTGTTACTGTAGTTTACTAAAATAGTGCCTTTTTACTTTCCACTTGTTGCTTATCTTTATATTACGCAGCCTTAGAAAATAAAGAAGCTTGCAAAACCTTCATTATGGGAGAGACTGCTGGTCTACCACCAGACCGCTACCTTCTCACAGAATCCGGTTTAACAGTTGAGGTGGTGACCAAAGGACAACATTGTTGCAAGCTAACAGGCACTTGTTCCAGTGTCCCATGTAAGAACGTTGGCAGGGGGTGGTTAGGAAGCCTTAAAAGAGGTTGGCCATATCCTTCATCTTTTTCTGCATTTTATTCCCTGCAACATAAGTGTGCTGGCTGGGACACCAGCACCATTTTGGACTTGGAGAAGAATGATTACCTCCTAGGATTGGTAGAAAGGAAATCTGGCAGGAATTTGGGTCCTGCTGAATAGGAAACCTTGGTACAGTTCTGGACTGCTTACTCCTAACTCTATTCTTTTTATATGAGAGAAATAAAATTATATTTTATGTAAGCACTTTCTTGGAGAAAAGGGTTTCTATTAGGTGGAGTCTGGCTTAATCTCGTTTACAACAATGGTCTTAACTTATTTTGTAGCTTTTCTCTCCCTGTTCTCTGTCCTCCATTCATTTTCTTTCTCATTAGCTAAACTGACTTTTCAGTAAATTTGGAGAACCCCACCCCAGTGTGTATGGAAGCGGGAGTGGTTATACATAGAAGGAAGAGACATCCTCTGAACATGGTCACATTTCCCATGTTCACCTGCAAATAGTATGGCAGCCCTGTTAGGAAAAAAAGATGGGGGCAGATTTGTATAAACAACTAACAAATCATTTGTACAGTGGATGACTGCAGATAACAGTAACGTACTGCACATTTTCAAAAAGCTAGAATAAAATATTGGATGTTTTTATCACAAAAATATTAGTATGTTTGAAGAGGTAGGTATGCTTATCTTGATTTGACTAGTATACAGTGGATACATATATCAAAACATCCGTATACCATAGGTACACACAGTTTTGATGCGTTAACATGAAAGTAATATCTTCAGATAAATTTTAAAATTCTCAATTTGAAAAATCAATCAACTAACAAATGAACTGTGTGCTGCCAGAAACTAGGTGGGACAGCACCTCCTGCAAGCACGAGGTGGGTGCATGTCTGTAGCTGACAGCTCCATGCAACAAGCTGCAGTGTCCTCAGGGAATCTTGTCACCGCGATGTCAACAAGCCGCAGGCAGCGCTTCTCTATCTCTTCCCTCACTTTTCCTACAGAAGTTCGTTGTGATTATTTGTTAGATTTTTGTCCAGATCTTTCACCAAACAGCTCACGGCATGCGGTTTTTCCAGTGGGACATTAAATACAGTAAGTCCCCGACTTAGCAATGAGTTCCACTCTGCATAAACATTCGTAAGTCAGGTTCATTCGTTATCCAAGAAAGTAAGCCCTATACAGTCCGTCTGTGAAAGTGCACAGCTCACATGTTCCTTGGATTTGCTGTATTATAAAACTTACTCCTAAGGAGCACATCAAGAAATTCCGTAACTGAAGAAGGACAGAGAGAGAAGAGAAAAAGTGAAGAAAAGATAGAAGATCAGAAATACCTGGTTTCAGCCGTGGACACACAGAAGCGCTATGAGTGTTGTTTTTTGGGGTGTTTTTTTTTTTTTATCTGGTGACATGCAGTCAAAGCTTTGACTCCTCTTTTTCACTGAAGTCGCCTTGAAAGGAACAAGGAAGTTGAGTGGGCACATCCTGTTTATTTGTCTTCAAGTGTGTATGTACAGGAAGATGACGAAGCGTCCTTCCAAAATACAGACCAGGCTCCCACTCCGCAGCATCCTACTGCAGATCTCCAAGATGAACCCACCCTATCCTTATTTCTGCCTCACTCCTGTGTGGCACACTGAAGTGGGTTGTGGGTATGGTGTTTACTGGACCCTATGTCATTGATTTGTATCACTTCCTGGTAACTGTTGAGAGTTACTACTTAGTGGTGGGAGGTGAGTGGTGTGGAGACGTGAACCTGGAAAACGGGCTTCTCCATGTAACGTGCTCTGTCTCGGAAGGAGGGGCCCTCTGGTGTATTTAAAGAATCCACCTCAGTCATCCCTGTTGTCATGTTGTCTCCAGGCTGTGGGCGTGATTTCTGAAGGATTTTTCAAAGGAAGATCTGAGTAGATCTTTTTTTTCTTCCTGTTGTTTATATGTCCCTGATGAGTTAAGCTGACTGTCACTGTCTAGTTCCTGTTCACATTTCCCTTGTTTGTCTCTTTGATTAAATCTAGAATGAGCCTTTCAATCTGAGAAGACATATCTTGAATTTAATTTTACTTTAATATAAATTGTTCTTTAAAATATATATATGTTTGCATGGCGTGTAAGTAGAAAAGTAAGCACTAAGGCTGGGAGAAACAGATGCCACTGTGTTGTCTTACATTTTGTAGTTGCAAATATTAAGTCCCATCTCATTTAGTTCTGGTCACATTAAACAGATCTAAGCCTAGACCCACACAGCCCCTTCTCACCGTCCTACTGTCTTTGTGAGACAGCCGTCAAGCTTATTAGAAGTCTGGGCAACAAGTTTTTCATCGTTTAAAATTGTCTTGGAATAAATCATCCTGATTGGGAAGAGTACCAGAGAATTATCGAATCCCACAGGCTCCTCGAAGATAATTCACTTTAAACTGTTCTCAGTAAAAGCAGCATAAAAATGTCCAACAAATCATAGGAAAATGAGCTCATGGAGCTGCTTAACCGCTAACTGGAATGAGAATCTGTTCGTCTAGCGATGGAAGTAGGCAGAAGATACTTTCAAGTGTGGCAAGCAGTAAAAATCGAGGAAAGGAAAAGACTGGAGCCTAGGCTGGTTCTTAGATTTTTCCGGGAGAAAATAGAGAGGTGGTTTAGTTCCACTTCTTGCCCTACTCTGTCTTTTAATTTTCTTAGACTCTGTGTCTTTGAAACTCAAGCTGATAGATATATGCCACCTTTGTACAGTTCAAAACCATCACATTTCACTCAAGCTTTTTCTCCAGAAGAAAGTTCTGATTGAATCTTTGCAAAGAGCTGGTTTACCTCTCAGACAGCAGAAAGTTTAGACAGAACTGCTCTCGAGTAATTTACTTCACTGACTTTCCAGTGGAGGAATTGGTAATAAAGTGTTACTGTGACTATTCCTTGGGTGATATTGTGTCTTGGGTTAAAAAAATGGCAGATGGAGTCAAGATAAGCCTGTCCCTCAGTTGGTGATGGCACACCATTCTGTTCTCTCTTCTCTTCCTAGCTTTCTCCGAGGGAGCGCTGAGTGAGTGTGTGTGTGTGTGTGTGTGTGTGTGTGTGTCTAGTGTTACCATCAGGATGACTTGACATGCTATAGACCGGCCTCAATTTCAGAACAGATCCAGTTGCTCTGCAAGTTCCTTTTTAAAATGGAAATCTGGTCTAGGTTTTCACACATTTGTTAGCGCCACATAGTAAGGCCGTGCTTTTCTCACAAGCTAGTTTCCTTGCATCCTAGTTCCTTCTAGGATGCTTTAACAAATGTCGTGGTTTAGTGCTCATTGTTTTTGGGCCTGGCTATTGTGTCAACATTTACTGACCTCATTCTTTTTGCTGCTCCTACAGAACTCATGTTGTTCCCTTTTAAAAACACCTTAATCTGTAATATTGTATAATAGACCAACCCTGGTAACATTAACTGGGAGCTGTAGTTTAATCTGTTAGTTACTATCAGTTTTGTTATCATCACCAGCATGTCCTCTCTCCCTCCTATTTCTTAGAACTGTCTTCTGTGTCACATGTGAGACAGAGGGAAGGATAGAGACCTTTCTAGGTTACTTTCCATGTGTAATGAATTTTGTATAGTGAGTCTTTTGCAAATAAACACAGGAGGTAAGAATTGTTGTCCCCATTTTGCAGCTGTAGCAACTGAGATTGAAAAGGCAAATGACTTGTCAAAAGTACCATGGCTACTACTATAGTTGAGCAAGATTTGAAACAAGGTCCTTCTGGCTCCAAAGCCGAACTCTTTCTACACTACCACATTCATGTAGCAGCTGTCTGCACTAACAGTCCTCTTTACATACAGACCTGACCCTGAAAGTTTCTAGGTATCCCAGAGGTAAAGAAATACAGCCTTAGCTGGGAGGATCAGTAAAACAGTACAGTTACAGCCTTCAGGTCTGGGTAGTTGCAGGAAAGAGGCCCTGAATTACCCCTCAGTCAAGTCTGTGGAAGGGCAGCTGGCCTTGAAGAAACTCAGGAATCTTGGTGAAGAAGGAGAAAGAAGCTCAGAGATAGGACAGGGGAGAGCATGGAGCAGTCTGGATGACAAGCAGGGCTGATGAGCTCCCTGCAGCAGAGCTGAGGGGGTCCCAGAATTGTCACAGGAGCAAAAAAGGGAGCTCACGGTGGACACTGAGCATTGTCCACTTCCCACTAGCCATGAGGCTTGGATGCCCAGTAAGTGTTTGGTGAAGGAGGGAATAAATTCAGGGAGGGCGAAGGTGGAGAGTATGCAAGGTTTCTGGTAGTCTCGTACCATGGAATCCTCTTATTTTAAAGATTTTGACCAGAAGTCCGAATCAGCATCAAGCATTTAGTGAAACTTGGGGGGCGGAAATGGTAGCATCAGGTCCTAGGTGTAGAAGCATCGTCATCTGCCAAATTCCAGGTGCAGCTTCTCAGAGCTTCACTGTATTTATGATGGAGCCAGGGATAATATTTTGGTTGGCTGTGCTTGGTGAGAAAACAGCAATAGTTAAAAAAACAAATTTGATGGGGAAACTACTTTGAAGAAGAAAGACAAAGCTATCATTATCGCCTTTGTTGCTAAATTTCAATATATTTATTTACCAAAAAACAGCTACAGCGTGCTTCCAGGGAGACAGTGCTGTTGTAGAGGCGTCACTGTATTGGGGGAGAGGACACAAGCCTCCACGGACGGGTCTGTTGACATTCCAGGACCACTGCTAGGGTTGGGTCTACTCATCCCAAGCTTCCTGCCATCTGCCCTTGATACCTACCAGATTTCTTGACAACCAGTTGGTAAAACTCCCAAGGCCACAGTGACATGGCCATGGCCCTCCTAATGAAGCTCATCAGGAGGAATTGACCAGTCCTCTAAAACCCACTCTCCCAGAGGCTGTCTGCCTTGACCAAAGCAAATGCCAGTTCTTGCACAAGGGTTCAACTCACCTAGACTGCATATCCCTCAATATAAGTGTAAACAGCAAGTCACCTAGCGAAAGCCACTTCCTTTCTATCACGAAGCCTGTACTCTGGGCTAGCCTCACTCTGCAGACTGCCATTGAGATTGTTCCCATTCTGTTCATTCTCCTGCACACTGCCTGTCCCTGCTGCAGAATTTTTACTATGGAACTTGACCTAGGACCTCTGACCACCTGAGACTGAGCATCCCATTATCTCAGCCCTGCCAGTTTCTCCTGCCTCATTGAACCTCACAAATCCGGAAAGATTGTTGTCCATCCAACATTATCAAGTATCTGCCCTTAGGTATCTCCATGCCCAAGTTCAATACTAATCCCAGACAGGGCTCTAATTGTGCATCATCAAAAAGTCGTATATTAGAAAAACGTTTTTATATTAAAACGGATATTAAAGTGAAAACACATGCTTAAAGTATTTGCAGGAGGTTCAGTTCTATAGAGAAATTTTCTTTTCTCTCTCCCTTACATACTAAATTACACGTCAGACCCAGGGTTCACTAGCGTTTCTGATTTAACATGG
Organism: Dinomys branickii; assembly: GCA_004027595.1. Taxonomy (NCBI): domain Eukaryota; kingdom Metazoa; phylum Chordata; class Mammalia; order Rodentia; family Dinomyidae; genus Dinomys; species Dinomys branickii. The sequence continues at coordinate 56,313 of PVLD010000417.1, read as the reverse complement.
ATGAAGGTTGTTAGTGGTGTCACAGATCTGCTAACAGCAAAGGTACTTAATTCTGGGTTTATTCAATCCAATTCCAACAACCCAGAGGGGCCGGTAACAGTGTTGCTGAGCTTGCGCTTGCATTTCATTTAGATTCCCTTCTTGATTTCTCGCCAGGACATAGATAAGAAGTTCTTACTCACTGCAGTTGCTACCTGGGCTGGGAGGGAGGAGGAGGATGAAGGAGGGGGTGGATGGAAATGATACAAAAAGCAAAAAAATCTAGTCTTCTAGGAGCCCTGATAATCTAGTTGAAGAGACAAGAAATTAATTTATGTGATTTTGAATAGCCAAAAATACCATGTCAAGGCCATAAATACCATGCAAAATCACCAGAAGGTCCACTACTTGCCACCAAGTGAGTGGTCTAGGTGAGGGCTTCGTGTTTTCAAGAAATAACAAGAGCTGTCTTCTGGGAGGAATGTGGCTTATCTGGTCCAGGGCTGGTGGCCACACAGAGAAGGGAATGGTGGTGTGCATAGTCGAAGGCCATGAGCACAAGTTCAGTTGTGAATTGCTCTTTGCAAGCCTAGGGAACTAGGACAGTGGCTTGATGGCTTGATAGTGTCGGGCAGATTGATGGGGCAGATATCAGAGGTGACGAACAGCCTGCACCAATGGTACGGAGGAGTGGGAATCTGTACAAAAACAGTGGCTGCAGGACTAAAGAGATGGAGATGGATGGACTCTGGGAACACATTAAAAGAATAACCAGCAGGTCATCATTGAAAACTAAATAAAAATACTTCGGGGTTCAACAAAGAACTGGAGAGGGAAATCAGAGGTGGCCATGGGGCCACCACACCTGGCTACCCGGAAGAATGATTGGTAGACCCAGGAAGTATAGCCAAGGCTTTTTCTAACACTTCTGTTAGATTTGAAAGGCACTGTTTAGAAGCTGTAACCAGCTCTACATGCAGGAAGGCTAATGTCCTGCCATAGGAAAAAAACAAAGACCAAGTCCAATTGACCTGCATGACACTACACATACCTGCCCTGCCATTGCTTGTGCATAGAAGTCTTTGTATGAAGTGTCTAGGATTTAGATAATGTCTTCTCTTTACTACCTCCAACTCTTTTATATCCAATTTATACTGCTACTTGCTTCACAGTAGTGTGTGTTTTTAGTACTTTTTATCAGCCTGGATGTGGTTGTGTAAGTCCTCAATAAGGCTAACAGCCTCTGGCCCCCTGGCTTAAACATGAAATGCCAAAGAGAAGTGGTCTCTCAAGTTCTCCTTCCATTTAATTTAGGAAAGCAATCACTTTGCTTGGCTGGCATAACAATAAGAAGCTTTTTATTTATTTTATTTTAGTTGTGAGCGAAAGCAGCTGGCTCTGTGTATGCAGACTTGACCTTTCTTTTTCTGTGGCCCGCTGACCTCATCACTTGGATGCCCTGTTCTTGTAGTGGAACCAACACCACAAAAGTGAAATGCTGTATTTTCCACACAGTCAAGCAACATGTGATTGTTTGTTTACAATGACATAATGCTTAAACTTTAATTCAACTCTCCCAAGAATGACCATAGTGTGGCATTTTAAGAGTGAGCTCATTTGTTTAAAAAAAAAAAAAAAGCATTGAGATTTCCCATAATACAGCAGTAGGTTATGAACCACAGTCTGTCCTGGAGCTCATCCATTCATTCAGGCAGATTTTCAGAGCTACCCTTAGGTCTCAGCAGGTTGGTGTCTTTGAACAGCTTTGGGAGAAGCTAGTACATTTAGGGATTTTTATGAAATGAGGAGTTGGCTGCATAAAGGCAACTCTTTCCTTTGAACCAGTATACCGTGTACAGAGGCCTGAGCATAATGACCAACAAGAAAATGATGCCTTGTGCTCTGCTCTAGCAGCTGACACAGATCTCCAGACAGCTGGGAGTGTGGAATTGCTGTGTTCATTGAAAGTTAGCATTCATCATCCGCGTTTCACAATTCATCTTCTTGTGTTATTTTTTAGGGTCACACTTCATTATTACTGGTAAGTGCCTCTAATAACCTGTTCTTACTCCCTTTCCCCCTAGCAGTCATCTGAGAACTTGCTCCTGAGTTTGTCCACTCAGGTCACTTGGCACCTACATACGCGAAAGTCAGTCTTCTGCTCTCAAGAATGACTGTTCCCATTAAAATATATTAACAGGAATGACTCATCTAACAGCTTAGGCTTCCAAAGTATTTTTCCTGTGCATTACCTTCTTCAGTCCTCATAAACCACTGTGTGTACCAAATAGTATCAGATTAATTTTAAGGGGAAAAAACTAAGGTTTAGAGATTTACCTCAGGTCATACAGCACACAAGCAAAGGCCAGGATTTTAATCAGTTCTGGCAGCCTTCAAATTCTCTACCACATTCATGTGAGGAAACTGGCTGCACCTGCAGAGTGACTTCCCTAGAACTCACTGTGGGTGTTGGCTACACTGACTGTTCACTGTACTGTAGGGGGTTTGTGCTTGAATGAGACTAGTAGAAGTGGGTGGGAAGCTGCTGGCTGCAGACTCAGTTGACTGTCAATTCTAGTTCTATCATTTTTTTGTTAGGAGGTGTGATCTTAAGCAAGTTACCTAGCCCCTTTATGCTTCCCTTATCGCCTTGATAAGTGGGAACAATGAAAGGACCTCACCCTCAGGGTTATGAGGATTTTGGATGAGATACTCTTTGTACAAGTGTGGGGAGCGATACCTGGAACAGAGGAAACACACAAACGGTGTTGGCTGCTGCATCAGCAGCTCCATCACCAGGTGGCTTTCTCAATCCAGTTGATTCTCTTGGCTGTAAGTTGACATTTACATACCGTGTTTGGAGCAGTGCAGATAAAGCCAACCTCCTTTATCTTGGGTAAGACTTGTGACCGCATCTCATCACTGGCAGGAATTCACCCAAGTCACAGTGCACTCTGACAAATCCCCCAAAGCTTTATGAGGGTGAGGACTTAGGTCATCAGTCACTGTCTTGAGATTGAGTCTTTCTTCCATTTTCTTCCCCGCACCTAAAGAAAGGAGAGTTCAGTTCAGAGGAGAATGAGGAGGGAGAAGCACATGGTAGGGCAAGGAGAGGGACAAAGCCAGAAGAACTCAGGGTCACATGTGGACCATGGCAGGGACACCAGGAAGTAGTGAAATTCTTGGGGGCACATCTTCTTTTGAGTCAGCTCTATCTAAATTTTATTTTCTATCATACACAGCTCAGTAAAGCTGTTGTGTTACCTAGTTTTACATGAGTGGCAGCTTCTTATCAGAAGTGTGTTTAATAGAAGTCTTCATTTTTGAAGGCCCACTACTGCTCCCCAAGAGGTCCTCATTCAAATGCAATACTTCCACTGCACAGTGCACAGCTGAGCCTGGCCAAAGAGTCTGTAAGGATTAGGCCAAATATTCTCTCACCTTCTGCAGGATAAGACCAAATATTCACTGTCCCACCTGCCTTCTTTTTTTTTTTTTAACTCTTAATTACCTGAACTGCCTTGACATAATTAAATCACACTGCATTCTTTCTGAGTTTTTACTGTAAATCATTTTGGAGCAAGCAAGTCCTGTCTTTCCAGTCTCCTCAAAACCATTGTCAATAAAGGATTACTGTTTTTAAAGAGAGGAGGCAATTAATTATTTGTGTCTGGGGAAGCGGTTATATGGGCACCAGATCTCAGTGCAGGAGGCATTCCCCAGGGAAATCGCTCTAGAAGGAAAACCACCCTGACCTTGGGAAACTGAGGCCTGCAGAAAGGTTGAAGCCTCCTTTACTTCAAAAGTAAAGACTGCACACTTCTCATGCCTCAAGCTGTAAGCTCCAGAACCAGAAACACTCACCTACGGGACAACTTCTACTGTCTCAGACACATCTCGTGTACTCTCTTTGGAACAACTTTAGTGTGTATGGGCTGAAAAAGAGGGACAGTGTGTTACTTTTTTTAATCCAACAACTTACAACTGTGTCAACACATAAGACAGTTTGTCAAAGCTTTCTGCGGGTGTTGCTGCTGTGAATTAATTTTGAGCGTCAGTTGGGAGCAGTAAACACTTGTGCAGTGCGAGCAACTCTTTGTACGGTTGGAGTTGTCAACAGCTTACCGTCCCCCTCCAAATGGGAAGCGAGAGAGAGGATGCCTCCTCCTGACAAGCCAAGCTGGTTGGAGGTTGAGGAGCAGAAAACTGTCGCCACTCCCCTTTCTTATCTTTCTGCAATTTTGCCCTTTCTTTTGACCACCCTGTGAAGATTTCAGGAAAACTGGAGGACCTCTAAATGTGTAGAATCAAGCATCTGCCTGTGCCGGGGGGCATCTGGCCACTGCTTGCTGTTTTGGAATTGATTGTAAAATTTATGGTCCTCATCACTTTTGTTCTTAAATTGTTAAAGAAGATGTCACCATAAGGAGCAAGACACAAAGACATACAGCATGCATGTCAAACAGTGACTTGAAAGAGATACCTCTCATGATGTCAGATATTTAATTGAACTTTATTCACGCACTTAAAACATAGTCACTCACTCAGGTTAATAGTTGATGTAACTGTGTGTATTCATATTTGCCTTTGGTTTGGTTTGGTCTGGTCTGGTCTTGGTATTGTTTAAACTGTCTGTTCTTCCCTTCTTTCCATCCCCTACTCATTACTGTGGTGCTCAGCCATGGTGCACCTAGTGCCCTCTCTCCCTGTTTCAGAGTCCCCCTTTTCTTTTAAAATCTAGAAGAAACTGTATATGGTACGTAACATTCCCATGGTAGCAGCTACTGAAGTGTGTCTTAGCCTGGGCAGTCCCTAAGGTGTGTGTGCTTCCTGTCTTTACATACAGCCTGGTATATAAGAATATACCTTTTTGTCCTAAAATTCCTTTCTTGAGATTTTCTAACTTCCTGGCTTATTGAAAAATCCCCACATAAGCTGTTCATATTCCACAGATCACAAAGCAGAGCATAGAGGCTTGCTCTCACCAACATCTCCCTGTCCCACCACAACTGCCCTTTTTTGGCACTTAGTGCAACACTTATGCTGCATGCAGAAAGTGCTCTGTAAAGAAGGAAGACTGGTTTACCTCGATACATGTGAGGCTAGAGCCATAAGAGAGTGAGCTGGGTTTTCACCCGTTCAGCGTTGGTTCCGGTTGCAGAGGTTTCAGGGACCCCGTGAGAAGCCCCCTGGCACTTGTTAGGTAGAGAGCGTGCACATGCAAGCTCTTGAGCCTGAGGAGGTGCCCCTGTGATAGTGCAGGCCCGAGGTCGTTCAGGGAGTAGACAGACTGCCTCTGCCTGTGCCTGTGCAAGGAGGCGTGGTCTACACATCCTACTGAGTGGAGCCAGTAGACATCCGACCCCCATTTTTCTCAATTCTGAGCAAAGAACCAGTTTCATACCCAGTGAAAGGATACAACTGTTCTTCCTCAGATGGGACGGTTGGGAGGGCAGATCCTTTGCAGAGGCAGATGTGCTGTTTCTTCTGCTCCCTGGGAGAGTGATTGGTTCACCTCACTCCTGATATAGAAGGGACACAGGAGAGGAGTCCATGCCTTAAGAGTTTGAAAGAGTTAACTAAGAGTGTTGTAGAATCCTCATGCCATGTATGTAACATAAAAGGCAAATGCAAAATACTTAAATGACAGGTGGCATCATTTGAAAAGGATGTGGGGGCTGATAGCAGAGCTGTGATCATACACAGCTGCATTAATTTGCCTAATCACTGGATTGCTATAACCAGTGTCTATAAATAAACACACAAACTAATCTTTTGATTATCCTTTCTCATGGCACATTCTCTTCTCCCTTCCTTCTTTTTTCATCTTCGTGTCTTTTCATTGTGATTAAACTGTATTTCTAAACTCCGTAATTCCACAGATTCTTCTATAACTGTTATTTTAAACAACCAAAATAACTTGGAATGGCTCACAAAGGAGAAATACAGATGGCCAATAGATGTATAAAAATGCAGGGGGAAAAAGAATGAATAACCATGCTTAATATCAGATAGTCAGAGGTTAAAACTGTTGGGAAATTTTCAGCACTGGCAAAGGTGTAAGAGTAAGCAGCGTCCATGTGCCCAGTCAGTGGGCACATGTGCTGGTGTTCTGGCATTATGTAGCAGAATGATAAGTGTGTATGTCATTGGATTTATGAAACACACTTCTAAGGATTTATCCCAAAATAGCAGTGAAATAGAAAGGTACATTCTCAAAGATTCTTATGTTACCTTGTTTGCAATAATGAAAAAAAATGGGAAAATAAAAATGGTCAAGGGAGCTGATTAAAAAAGTTCTGGTACATAATGGAATAATGTGTATCTCTTAAGAAAGATCAAATATATTTATTGCCAAGGACAAGGGTTACAATATCTTGCTGTATTGAAGAGGCAGGTTACAGAACAAGGAACGTAATATGTTTGCCATTATAGGAGACTACTGCTTCTCAAATCTCCATGTGCTAGTAAAGGTTCCTACTCAGCAGAGTCGGGGAGGGGCCTGAGATTCGGGGGGG
>PVLD010000417.1:0-49716 GCA_004027595.1 Dinomys branickii | reverse complement strand
ATCAGCTTTACCTAAAAAGTAAAAGTGGTTTTTAAAATAACAAACAGCTTATTTAAAACATCTTTTTAGAAGATGCTGGCTTCAGATCTGTTTCTGAGACATTTCAGGGAAGGGTAGACCATAGATACCTGTCATTTTTAAGAATGATGGATCATCAGAATCACACAGATTCTCAAGCTTGACCCCTAGAAATTCTGATCCAACCATTCTTAAGAGCAGAAACCATTGTTTTTAAAAAAATTCTCCTGGTAGACCTGGTATGTTTAGTGAATTGGTCATGAACATCCTTCAGCTGCTTCCCCCTACACACACACCTTTGCCGGTACTGAAGTTTTTCCAATAATTTTAATCTTTGACTCTCGGATACTTAAACGTGGTGAGTCACTCCTTTTTCTCCTACAGTTTCGTGTACCTGTTGAGCATCTCTCTTTCTCCTTTGTGAGCCGTTCAGCCCGCGAAGATTTCTGCCTGCTCTTTTGCTGCCTCTCCTTTCGCGGCCCTTGAGTGTTGGAGCACAGGAAGGGGACGTCGGTGGCGCTGATCTTCTGTTGCCAGTAGAAGTGTTTTCAGGTTTTTCCACCAGTTCCCTTTACACTGTTCTATCATTGTACGTTAGTTTCCCAGAACTGTCATGACAAATTGCCAGACTTGGTGGCTTTACTACTGCGAGAGAAGTTTATTCACTCAGTTCTATAAGCCAAAAGCCCCACATCATGAGGTCAGCAAGGCTGTACTTCCTCCTAAATGTTTAGATCAGAATCCTGCCTCATTTTTTCCAGCTTTTGGCGAGGCTCAGGATGTTTCTTGGCATGTAGACACATGACTCTAACCTCCGCCTCCATTTTAACATGACCGTCTCTTCTGTCTCTTGAATTTAAGGCCCACCCACGTACTGTAGGGTGTTTTCTTCTCAAGATCCTCAATTATATCTATAAAAACCCTATTTCCATACAAGGTCACACATAGGTTCTTGGAGTTGTGACACAGATACATCTTCTTGGAGGACCACAGTTAACAACACTTTTGAAGTTAAGCAAAACATTCTGTATTTCCCATCCCATTTGTCTGTGAGGTTGAGTTTTGGGGTTTTACTTCTCTTTTTTAGGAAGTAGCTATAGGAAATTCTTCCATGGGAAAAAAAGTTGAACAGCTGCCATAATGTTTGAGAATCCACTCTGGTGACACAGCTGAGGGTTCTGTTCTTAGGGGAGAGGATCCCCCTCTTAGAAAGCAGTCATCTCATCCATCAGTAGACCTGCACAACACTCTGTCTGAACACATTTTTTTGGCTGTGCTCGGAAAGAGAGGCAATCTCATATTCATTCTTCTCCCTCCTGGAAAGCAGAAATTTGAGATATTTACTGAGAAGTAAAAGTTATGTCTTGGTAGAAATTTTAGAAAACTATCAATCTAAGCCAGTTGGTTTTGTTCTTCTGGACTTGGAACAAGCTCAGGACCACTGTTCCCACCCCCTCCTTCAGGGAGAAAGAGAAAGACTGAAATGGGGCTAGCTGTGGAGCAGCCCTTTCCTGTAAGCCTTTTTTTTTTAAGATGTTGCTATTGTTCTGGTGAGGCAAGGTGAACTATGTTTGACTCTAAGCCCATCCTTTTTTTTTTTTCGGTGTTTACTGACTTCATCCTTGTGAGGTACACGCTATTCTCAGGATGGGTATTTTCAGTTGAGGAAGAGGTTTCTCAAAAGTGCTTTGCCAGTGTCTGGTCATGCACAACTTCTGGGCATCCCCAGTGAAGTGCTTTGAGTCACAGCCCCTGCAAGGCCCATGTAGAGATACACATTTCGCCTGTGGTGTGCTTGGCTTGGACTTGTGTCATTTCCCAAAATATACAGGAGGAAAACCAGATTAGTAAAAGGAAACCTTATTCACACAGCAGGTGTCTGCTGCCCCAGAATCACACTCTACATTGGAAAGCTCCAGCCTTTGTTAGTTGGGGGAGGGGAGGTCATATTCACTGAACTTCAGTTAAGCCAGTCTTATTTTTTTTTTAAGAGTAAGAAGAGTTTATTGAGAGAAAGAAAGCTTCTGTCTCACAGGGACACAAGGGGGCCTGGAAGGTGGATTGTTCACCAACCCCACTTCTCAAGAGTGTTTTATTGAGCAAAGCCTCAAGGTGAGGTGGGCTTAAGGTGGGACAGAACTATAACCAGTCATAAGATTATAAATATGGTTGTTTAGATAATAATGATCCAATAGCAAATCATGGGATGGGTATGAGGTGAGACAAAACCATGGTCAGTGAATAAGTACACAGCAAATATAATCGCTTGGGTAATATTAAATAAGGATCAAATGAGGAAATAAGGCATGTAGCAAGACACATGGGCAGACAAGGACTTTCCTGGAAGGGATGGGTTAAGGAACTTAGGTCCTCTGCTCCAAAGTGATTGATGCCTATTTAGAATATCAATCACTGCTTGAACTAGTCTTAATTAATAAGCAGGTAGCCTCACAGTAGAAATGGGGATGAAAAAGCCAAATTGCTAGATATCTAAACCATAAACATAAAAGTAAAAATATTTGACCTTAAAATGTGTATAGCTGACAACCAAAGTTTAAACATGCAGTTGGATCAGAGGCAGCTGATATGACCCAGAGTAACAAAGAGCATTCTGGGATATTTACTTGACCATAGGATCATTCACTATAGTCCATAAAGGGAATGGAGAGTGGTGATGAATCCCATTATTTTGCTAATGTTGACTAATACTGGAGTAACTTGAGAATCTTTATACCAGGTATGTTCTGAAATTCCCTAAGAAACCCATAGGAACAAACCTATATAAAAAGCAAAGTCATTATATGGTTGAAAGATTCCACCAAACATAGGGGGCCACATTGCAACAGTAAGATCTGTAGGAAAGCTTGAGGTTTATAGTTGGGCAAATATTTAGCTTCTTCTGAAGAACTAATAAACCTATCAATAAAGTTATTTGTGAAATAGGCAAGCTTTGCTCTGAGAACCTTGAACTTAATTGGTTTTCCTATTGGCTTATTTTGATAAAGAAGATTTGTTTGATTTGCTTTCTTTAATTCCAAGTTTTTATAACGTGACTTGGTGCACACACACTTTGATCCTCACTAAAGTAGAAAAAACAGGTGTTTCTATTCCCTTTCTGCAGATAAAGAGACAGACCCAAAGAATTTCTGTTCCTTGACCGTGATCAAGGAGCTTGGACTTTTCTACTGTGATTTCTGGTTTAAATTCCCTACTGTCTGTTGTCCTCGCCCTATTTTTAAAGTGTTGGCCTTACGTTATAAGCACTATGTGTGGCATCTGTCATCCTCATTGATATCCCCAGCACCTGGAATAAATAGGCAAAGAAGTGAATGAGGCAGGACATACAGTTATTAAGAGGGGGAGTTGCTTTAGAGCTAAGTTTTCTGCCTCTTGATCCTATTTCTCTGCTGCCTCAAGAGCTCCTGGTGGGATACGTTACAGCTGAGTTTTCCAGGTTGTATTTCCTGGGCCTTAGAAAAACTTACTAGTCTGACATATAACACAATCCAAGACCAGTAACTCTGATTTGAATACACTTAACATTTCAACAGGTAAACACAGCATGAAATTTTCACACAGGTGTCTGAGAGTGTTTAACCTGAGCTTTAGAAATACCTGGAAATGTCCAAGTCAGTGCTTTCCTTTTCAAGGTGGGTGAACATTATATTTTAAGAGATTGTTTTGCCAGTAACTAAGAAATCCCAAATATTTGTTTCATTTAAAATATTTTTACCCACCAAGAATCTTCAAGTAAAGGTTAATTATATCCTTGCAGCAACGTTTTCAGCTATTGGGTAATACTACATTCTGAATATTTTCAATAAATACTGTAATTGCCTTTCTAGCTGCTGGGAAGTGATATGTATATTTTAGGTAGTTGTTTCTGTGGCTACCCGGTATTATTTATATTCAAGTTTCAGCCTTTTAAATTTAAATTGGTGGCTCAGTAAACTGATACCACAAATCAAGTGGAACGTGGAACAATCATTAAACATTGCTCTGTACAGTATTCTAAGCAATGACCTTTTGGACATTACATTAGTGTTTAAGTTAATTTTTGGAACCTGTGTGTTCTCATGTTCATGTCTCATTAAGTCTTCATATTTTAGTTGTTGCTTGAAACGAACATAACTGGGGAAATGCAGTAAGGGTTGGGCCCGCAGGAGATCCTGGAAGGATCATGCCTTGCTCATCATTCGGTGCAGCAGCCAGCCATGCACAGTGGGCGCGGTCTCCACAGCAAACAGATAAAAGCTCCCCAATACCATGTGCACGTGCAAGTTTACAAGTGCCACACAGGGCCTTATATGTAAATAAAATTTTTACATTTTTTATGATAAGTTGTATCATATGTTTGTGTAAATGAGGAGGACAGATGAAAGTATAATACTTAATTTGGGGAAAATGCTCTGACATTTGCTGTGTCTCTGGGACTGGCTTCAAGTTTTACTTGTATGATCTCCTTTAATCTTCACAAAAATCCTATTAAGTACTGTTATTTCTATGTTTTACTACTGGTTTTAGGGGAATTAAAAGCAACTTTTTCTAGCTACTTTATTGTAAGCTGCAGGCAGTAAGAGATTGGAAGTAAACGTTGGCCACGGCACCTGTGAATGTCTTTGCTCAGCTGCCACCTGTTTGAATAAGTCAAGAGCAAATATTCCTTTTTCTATTCTACTTCAAATCAGATACTTACAGTGACCTTGTTGGCTTCATGTGGTCAGCTTTTCTTAAGAGCACATCTTGGTCTTTCTATAATTAATGCTTTTTCATTCATCAGATGCATGCCTTTTGAATTAATGAAAAGATACGAACAATCACAGGGTAATTACAGCTTGTGCACTGATCACTGATATGCCAGTATTAACTGTATGTACATACACACAAAACTCTTACCACTGTGAGGACAGATCTTGGAATAAATTCTCTCAGTGAGACTAAAGATGTTCTTGGATCAAATAACAGGGTATCCTGAAAAGCTGTTTTAATCACTGGAAGGTAGTTTTTCCTAATGTGGAATCCAGTTGCTTAAAAAAGTTACTTACACATAGAATATCATGATTCTTTCATCTTGTATATGTAATCCACAGAGCAAAAGAAGCAAAGAAAAATAGCTGTGTGAAGCTATGTCCCTATTCCCTTAGTATGAACAATTGATGATTCTTCAAATTCTTTCCTTGGCCTGACAGTTCCAAGGAGTGTCCATAGGAGGTGGCTTTATTTTAAAGCTTACATTTTAATTGCTTTAGAAATTTTATATTTTAGGAACTTTATTCTGTTGGATTTAAGTGTTCTTAGACATAGCCAAATAAATGAAGCCATAATAAATAATAAAATAAAACTGTTACATTCAAAAATAAACACTGCAGAGTACTTCAATGACCTATAAAAAAAGAGAAGGTGAAGAATTTAGCAGGAAAAGGCCTAATTTTAAGTAAGACAAAGTACGTTCTTGTTTGGTTTGAGGACTAAAAAATAATGAGATTTTTTACTGATCCAAAGTACATGTAAAGACTACAGAGCAAAAACATGCATGTTGAAAGTTAAGTTCAAAAAGAGAAAGAACCAGAGATCTTAAAGAAAAAGGTAAAGCTGACCACACATGCTTTAGAAGTTTGTCTTTGATGGGATTCCAGCATTAGTTCATTTGTTCATTAATTCCATAGTTCTTATTGAGTAGGCACCTGTTATGTCTTAGATAGCATGCAAGGTTCCAGAGCTCAGTGTGGAAAGGGAGAGAAGAGTCCTGGATCCTAACGGCCCACAGTTGACTAGAAAAGATGCACAAAATGAGCATTTAAAATGAGCATTTGCCATAGGAACTTGCAGGAGTATAGGATGCCGTAGAATTATAAAAGAAGTGAAGCTGACATAGAAGTTCAGAAAAGATTCTGAGGGAAAAGGCCCCCTAACCTTACACCTGAAGGATGAGTTTGTCAGGAGCAAAGGAGCAGAAGGAGAGGGAATGAGTGTGTGAAACCTGAGATGAGGATCCCTGGTGCTTTTCAAGAACTGCAGTTCAGGGTGGGTGGAGGAGCACAGAGCAGGTGAGGAGGAATGGTGAAAGATGAGGCTAAGGAACTCAGCAACACCCTGATTTGGAAGCTGTATTGGAGCTCAATTTAATGGGAAGTAGGGATGTGGTATGGCAAAGTTTCCACTTTGAAAGATTGCCTTCATGGTAGAGGATATCCTGGAGAAGAAAGAGACTGGCAGGAGAGAGACCAGTTTGGGAAGAGGCCAGGCAATCTGGGACTCTTACCTTGTTTGATCTGCAGAAATATAGTCCAGATGGTCAGACACTGATAAAATGGTACTGTCATCTGAGAACTATGTGAGAAAGTAGAGTACATACTAGTGAGGCATTATAAGGTAAGCACAGAAGGAGGCATTGGAAGTTAAGCACAGTATTCCTCTTAGCTTACATGTACAGCTAGTCCTCCATCTCTATGGCTTCCACATACAAAGATTGAACCAACTGCAAATCAAACTTCCAAGATGTTTTTCAGAAAAAGTATTTGTACTGAACATATGTGGGCTTTTTTTCATTAATATTCCATAAGCAAGACAATATAACAACTATTCAGTTAGTATTCATATTGTATTGTGTGTCATAAGTAATCTAGAGATGATTTAGGTATAGTGGAGGATAGGGATAGGTTATATGTAAATTCTGTGTCATTTTATATAAGGATCCTGAAGACCCACAGACTGTGGTATCCCAATGACTGCATATGGTGCTTTGCAGTACCACGGAGGGATCTTCAGCATACTACTATAGCACCCATTGTCACTTACGCATGTTTGCATCCATTCACCAAATACTAACTAGTCATGTGCTGGGTTCTGTGTACTGTCTTGGATTGCAGGACATAAGAGATGAGATTCTCACTCTTACGGAAATTCACATTCTCTCTCAAGAATACAAACTATAAGCCCCAGTAATCAGATTAATAAACAGGACCATTCAGAGAGCATTGAGTGCTAGGAGGGTAATAACACACAGCCATGTGATGGAGGGTGATGTTTAGGGAGATGTGTGTACGGAAGGTTGAGCAGTGCCTAAGAGGAGAGTTAAGACCTGAATGAGAAGGCCCTACCGTGCCAAACCTGAAGGAGAAGCCTTCCAGGCTGGGACAAACAAAAACATGAAAGTACTAAAGCACACAGGGCACTGTTTGAGGAACAGCTGCGGGCCAAAGTGACTGGAGGGGAACACAGAAAAGGAGAATGGGAATAATGAGAAAATCCAGGCAAGAACCTCAGACTCTCTCCTATTCACAGCATCCACAGCGGGAGACTAAAGTAGAGGTCTTAGGCAGGACAGCAGTGTAAAAAGCCTACGCACACTATTCTGGGAAGGGGGGCTTTTACAGTCACAAAAATGAAGCCATCGAGGCCAGTGTATTGTGCTGGCTTGGGGCATATTTTTGCAAGGGAACACAATGTAATACAGAACACATATTCTATAAGATTATTTATCATAGTCACCCAAAGAATGATATAGAAGAGAGTGCAAGAAATCTGTCCACACACCGTGGACCAGGAATCTAGCTGAAGGCTTGGATCCCACAACAGTGTCCTACATGAGTCAAACCAAAGACATAGGTGCTCATAACAATGCCTCCCATGAGTCTATCTGGAGGTCTAGAGCCAATTAACAATATCTCATGCAGGCCTGTTTCATGGATCTGCTGCAAAGGCCCAAAGGTCCGTGGTGGACTCTAGGAAGTCTGTGCCAGTAGGCTGAAGGGTCTGTGGTAGCAGGCTGAGGGATGTGCACTGGAGCCAGGAATCAATGCTCAGAAGAACCAGAGCTCCCCCGAAAGATACCACAGCCATCCTCAGCAACAGTGAGGTCCCAAGCTCCTCCAGTGATCAAGATGGCCGAGTTCCCATCAGGGAAGCCAATGCAGCAAGCTTCTCCAGGATACTGGCAGTGCACCATCTTCCCCTCCAGAGCCAGGAAGCAATACTCAAACTGAGGACCAGAGCTACCCTAAAGTGAACTGAAGCTATTCTCAGTGCTGAAAAAGTCCTGAGCTCCTCGGAGGATGAAAACAGCCAAGTTCATCAGGAAAGCCAGCATGATGACTCCTCCAAAACAACCAACAGCTCTTTACAGCTTCTATGAGCTCCCAACAGTCTTTCTTAGCTCCCAAGAGCCTCTCAGTTCCCAAAAGCCTTTTTCTTCTTCTCCAGCTCTGCCTCTTATGCTGCTGGCCACAGTCCTCATGTGGGGCCTCCCACACCCAGCACCACGCTCGCTCAGCTCAGCTGGGGGTTATAAATTGGGCACCAGTTGTCAACCCACTATAGCCAGTAAGGAAGCTTTTGCACAACTCCAGAACAGAGATAGTCCAGAGAGAGAATGACCTGGCTGAACAGAAGATGAACTCGAAGTGTGATCTCTGGGTTCCTGAAGGTCCCCAGACCTATTGAGAGAAATGCAAAGTCAAAAAATTTTCCTAGTTGAATCAAGATGCTCTTTCACTTTTTATACCATTGACATGTAACTAATGGTACAAAAGTGCTGGTGGGTGAGACTGCTGGTATCTTAGAGCATGAGACATGGCAGGGGCAGCAAATGTGCAGGTTCTTCACTGCTACACATTCACAGAAAAACACGCTACTAGTGTCACTGAAGAATGTCCTTGCGGAAATAGAAACCTTAACCATTTTTATTAAATATCTATTCCTGAGTTGGTAACCTTTTAACATGCTGTACAACAAAGTGGGACATGCGCGTGAAGTTCTTCTGCCCCATGCCAAAATACAAGGGTTGTCTCGAGACACCTTCATGCAGTTGTTGAGTTTCAAGCTGAACTGGCTGTTGTTTCTTGAAATGCCAGCCTTACTAATTAGAACAACTCACGGGCAAACTCCAGTTATGCAGAGTTGAGTATTACTTGACAGACGTTTTCTCAAAATTGAATGAAGTGGTTCTGATGCTTCAAGGAAAACAACTGACGGTATTTGTTGGCAATGATCAAATTCAAGCTTAAAACAAAAATTTGGATTTTGGAAAACATGTCACTGCCACCATGAGCTTGACAACTTCCTAATGGCATTAAAGACTTTTTCTGATGAAATTGATGGTGAAATGAATGAATATGGATCTTTTGCTATTGAACGATGTAATGTGTAAACATGTGGAAGATCTCTGTGACAGTGTACAAGTATTTCCAAATGATGAATGTGTGATGTTATAAAATAGAGCACAAGTAAAAGATCCAAAGTGCGAGACAGACTGATAGATTCTAATGTGATAGAATGAAAGGTTCTGGATGGGCTTCTCGGTTCTACATTTCAGACTCCACATTTTTAAAGCTGCCACCATTGAGTTCTACAACAGAATGAAAGATGAATATCCACAGTTACTGAGGGCTACTTGAAATAGTTGATCCATTTCCAGCTACATATCTCTGTGAAACCAGATTTTCTTCACATCCTTCAGTCAAAACACCGTCTCATAACAGAGTGAATGTTATAACAGATACGCTCTAGATGGATCAGTCCTCTATTAAAGAGATTTGTAAAAATGTAAGATAGTGTTATTTGTCTCACTCTTATTTGGAAAAAAGTACTTATTTTACACAAAGTATGTCATTTATGCTAACCTATAATAATTTTTAGTATTCGAAATTAAATGAATTTGGTATCTTTTAAATTTCTGCTTTAATTTCTAATATCAATAGACACAACTCACAGAATCGTAAGCAAAGAACTCTTTGGGTTTTTTTAAATTAATTTTTAGATACAGAAAGGAATTCTCAACCCAACATGTTTTAGAAACAATGAGGTAGTGAAAACGGGTCCAATTTGGGATGTATTATGAAGATATAGTGAGTGGAAGACTTATTACTACTCTCTTTGATTCATCTTCAGATATTTTTTCCCAAGGAACTATGATTTTTAAAAAAATGGAGAGAAGTAGATTTAGGGGGAGGGTAGAAACAAGAATTCTTTTTGGCTTTGTTATATTTCAGATGCATGTTCAGATACCAAATAGGAAATTGGATTTGGAAATTAGAGAAGAAATCAGAGAAAGGTATAATAAACCTGGGCATTGTCAGTATGCAGGTAGCAAAAGCCTTAGTCCTGGAGTAAGTGTGGTTAAGGAAGAGAAAAAAATCCAAAGCTGGAGCTGGGAGGCACATGGACATTTAGAGGAGAAAGAGTCAGCCGAGGAGACTGGGAAGGAGTCCCAGCGAGGCAAATGTACATGTGAGGCAAAGTCAGGGTAGCGTGGTACCACTGAAGGCACAGGAGAGAGTGGGCAACTCAGTCACATTTTGCTTAGAAGTCATTTGTAAGATGAGACAGTAGATTTGAGCATGGAACTGACAAGACAGCTTGTCATTGACCTTAATAAAATATCTCTGGAGTGACACCAAAAAGCTGCTTTTAACAGTTTCAGAAAAAAGTAAGAAATACGAAAATGAACACATGAAGTATCAACAACTCTTTTGAGGGTTTTCTTCCAGAATAGGAACAGAGAAAGGGATGATATCTGGAGGAAGCTGTGGAATCAAAATGGGAATTTTAAGATGGGGGATGTTCAACATATTTATTTGCCAGTGGAACTGGTCTAGGATAAAGAGAGAAAG
Organism: Dinomys branickii; assembly: GCA_004027595.1. NCBI lineage: Eukaryota > Metazoa > Chordata > Mammalia > Rodentia > Dinomyidae > Dinomys > Dinomys branickii. Next base: position 39,088 of record PVLD010000417.1, on the reverse strand, counting down.
TAATGTCACAGTGAGAGTGAGGATAAACTGCAGAACATACTGTTTAAATAAGAGAAAGCGATTGGGATCCAGAGTTCAAGAACAGCAATCAGTCCCTGATATGAGGAGGAAGAGCAGAGAGAAAGCTCAAGAACAAAGCAAATCATCCCTATAGCCTCAAAAGGTTGACAGTAGGAAGCACAAAATTGAAGAAAGTTCTGGAGAGCTCTAAGATAACAAGAGTTGTCCTAGTCCATTTTCTGCTTCTGTAAATACAGTACTGCAGATTGAGTGAGTTATAAAGGAAAAGAGGTTTATTTTGGTCTCATAATTCTGGTCCAAGGTCAGGAGGCCACACGTGGTGGCTTTCTTTCTGACAAGAGTCCCAGAGTGGCTCAGGACATCAAATGACAAAACAGAGGGAGAATGAGAAACCCAGGCAAACTGGCTTTTGTAGCAGACCCGCTCCCAAGATTACCCCCTGATCTATTAACTACATGGATAGATTAACCCATTCATGAGGTCAGAGCCTAATCACCAATTAAAAGTGCCTGACCCCACCTCCTAATATCTCATCAATGGGGATTAAATTTCACCATAAGTTTCAGAAGGGAATATTCAAACCATAGCAAGAATGGGCTGTTCCAGTGGTACATTGAAAGCTCTAAGAGACTCACTATCACTGGTCTAGCTTCTTCATTTGGTTGGATGGTTGGTTGGTTGCTTGGTTGCTTGCTTGCTTGGTAGGCTGGCTGATTAAATAATGATAATCACTGAAGTGGCTGAATGGTTGAATGGTTGGTTGGTTGGTTTTCTTGAGGTCTTTTTCACTTGCTTGAGTCTGCAAAGATGGTAGATGTTTCTTTGCTACTTCAGCCATTTAATTCTCTTCCTTGGACTGCATTAAGCAGAGTCCACCTGATGACCAGCTTGTGCTTTGGACTGTTCTCTCTGATCTAGTAGGCTGTTTCCCAAAAGCTTGATTCGAGAAAGAGGATTAAACAAAAGATGTCTTCTGATTTTAGGGGTGCTGCCTTCAGTAATGAGCCCTGAAAGTGAAGCCCAGTCATCTCTACCTGGATGCTTTCTAACTTCTCCTTGTTATGTCGATTAGAAGAGGAAATGGCTCTCAGCTTGCAGGGTCTCCATTTCCCTTGGGAAACCACTGGGAACAGCAGCTTTTAGCAGAGGCTTAGGCAGGGTTCTATTCCCTTCCAAGAAAATATTGTCCGTCTTCCCAGAGGACTACTTTAAATATTAGCATTGCTAATGAATACCAGTCATTCCCTTCAGTGTCTTATGTTAGTGATACATGACTAATTCTGTGTCATCTCAAGACATCCCCCAGGTGAGGGGGTGGTTTAAGAAAAAGGAAGTGGACTGTGTCTGGTTTCACTATGAGGCTGGGCCTCATATCAGTCCTCACGCCCCTGGGGCAGGACCCTGCGTAGAGCAGAAATCCTGAAATCTGTTTTATCACTAAACATCCTCTTGTCTTAGATAGTTCTCAGTAGGAGAAATAAACAAACATTGTAAATATTTATTCAGAGTTTCCTCTTAGAATTTACCGAGGAAGATCTAGTACAGCATATACACTGAGCCGGTTCCTAAAGGGTATTGTTTTCTGACTTAGTACTCACCCTGACTACCCATTGCTTTGTAAGCCTGGTACTATCTCATACTAAAAAAGAAAAATCCTGTGAGCACAATTGTCTTTCATGTGTTTCTTTGCCCCTGAGTGGATAAACACAAGAAAGAAGAAAAAATAAAGTACTAGAGCTGAGGGAGTTGACATTTAAGAATAGGAATAAATGCTAAGACCTACAATTGTATTCCACCTCCCCCCAAAAATCACAAATAGAGATTGTGGGGAATAAAGTGCACTAGTAATACATGAAAGGTCCTTAGGGGATTTCATTTCTACAGGTGCATCCCAGTCGTCAGTGTGGGGATGGAGCTGCCCAAAACATAATGAAATTGTAGCCTGTAAGACGAAGACAATCATAGTTCTGTCTGCGCCTCACTGTTAAAATTGCCCTGTATTTGAGATCACTGTTGATGTATATATTGGCAAATGTATTGTTGGCTACAGTGTAATATTGAAATGATTATCATTAAATTTAGACCCTCACAGTTTTTTCAAAGAACATTTGAGAACTTGAAACCATGTCATCCCAAGTGACGTTTGAAGGAACTGGAAACAATTATCTCGAGAGAAGGCCTGTGGCAAGAGAAGAACTGCTGCCAATTCCCCCTCCTACCTTCACAGTCCCATCCTTTCTCTGGCTTCCCTAGAGGGCAGATCCGTGTTTTTATGCTATGAGGAGGCAGATTGGCCGCAGAGAGGACTCTGTAATGGTATGTGCAATAACACTGTACACATAAGTCTTCAGAATGGACTTGGCTACCTTGAATGAGTACCTTCCCATTAGATGTAACCAATTACCATCAACCTCTTGGGATCAGGCCTTTGATGGCAGATTATACTAACTGATCCCCCAAAATGCCTCCACCCTGTGACGGTGTCTTATTTCACAGACAGTGTATGTTTGTTTGTTCACTGACCATCTAGTTGATTAAAATAATGAGCTGTGAAAGCCAGTGGCCACTGTAGAAATGGAATACGGAAGTTTTATTCCCTGAGACCCGGTGTCCAAACAGCTTTTTCTACCTGAAGACAAAATGGCATAATACTGAAATATTTTAGCTTTTTATTTTTTTTTGAAATGTCTGCTTCAAATATGAAGAACTTTTGTTCCAGCCAGTCCTTGTCTCAAGGAAGAAAAAGGAAACGTATTGCATGTAGACCAAGGCCACCAGCCTCCGCCCTCCGTTCGCTCCTCTCACTTCTCAAGGTTGGTTGTTTCAGTAGGAAGATACGGAGAGCAGAAAGCAGAAAGTTTCTGCAGAGGGTTCATTAACTTCAAGAGAAAGCTTTGGTGCGATATGGGGTTATATAATATGGGATAAGTTGTAAATAATTACTTTAAAGGTCAGAGGGGACTCCCCCACATTTTGGTATTTGAAGTTTAAAAATTAAGCCTTATAAAGTAGATTTTAGTAGACTAAAGCCAAAAAATTGCCCTATCCTTCACTTTTCTTCTTGTTGCATTGGTAACATTAGAATTGCCACCCCCATAAATAGATGAAAGGACTGAAAAACAGGAAGCAACATCAAATAGTTTTGAATTACTTTGGGAAACTCCAGAAAGTAGGTGTAACATGTGTGGGCCTTTAAAAATGAATCATATTTATGCATTTGATGTACAGCTACTTAATTATTTCTTACAGTTCAGCGTAACAGTCACTGGTATTTTTATTTCTCTGCCTGTGTTTTGGTCTTTATTTGCTCTGTATAATTGCTGTTGTTTTGGTTCACACTCGTCCCATCAAGTTGTTCCATAAATACATTATAAATTTTGTATGGCAAAAAAAGAAACCACAAGAGATGGAGGTAAGAGTAATGTTTGCTTAGTCTACTCATGGCAAGACCATGATATGTTTGGTTGTAGCACAGTCAAACAGGAGAAGGTTTGGCTAAGCCCAATTCAGCATGGTTTTCCCAAAATGGCAGTAAAGGAGGCCTTTGCTAAATGACCACCTTGATGTTCTGAGAGTCCCTTAAGCCCTGCCCTGGCTCACTCATGGGGTCAGTGTCTGCAGCCCTGGGTGTCCGTAGTGTACCACGGCCTACCCACATCTGCAGACTGCCCAGGCCTGGTCTGCATAGAATGTGGATGTCTGGCTCTTAACATTTGTAGGGCTTAGAACAAGGATGCAATTCCAAGTCTGTGTGCCACATGTTTAAATATTAAAATATTGTAAATCAAACTAACAACTGGTTGCATAGGTATGTTCATGATCCTTCTGCCTTGATATGATGACCTTTCTAAAGACCAGGTGTAATTTAGGATTTCCAGGCTCCTTGGACTGCCAGCCAGAAACATGGTGGTATTAGGGAACTACTACACCCATTTATTCTTTGCTGCTTCTCCCATTTCCCCATTCATCCATCATACAGATGCCTTGATACCCAGATGACCGTAATGAAACCATGCCTCCATCAGTATCTGCCCTTGGCCTTTGCTTGCTGTTCAAGCGATGCAGCTCATCCAAGGGAGGAAGGATCCAGGGAAAAGGTCTTGCTGCCCCTGAAGTTTGGGACCACTGGGTGGAAATTTTTAAAGCACTGAAGGAAGGAGTATGAATTCAGTGCGGAGGTGGGGGGAGGGGGAGATAAGGTTATTTGCCCTGACTGAAGGCGAGTGGCCTTAAGGCTTTCCTGCCTTGATGCCCTTATGTAGACTCTGCTGGATGTCCGTTTCCCTCATGACAACAGTTATTTCTTTTCATGATGACACCACTCCTGCCTAAATTTGAAGGGCCAGAGTGCGTTGGCCCTCCCTAAAGAAGATTACCATGCTGCGGGCAGGACAAGACCAGGCACAGTGTTGACATTTTGGTGGTGTCTTGCCTTCAATTTTCTTGTTGGTTCAGCATCTGCAAGCTTTGTTTCTGATGCCCTTCACATGCCCTGCCTCCCTAGGCATTGCTAGGTCTCTAACTCAAGCCCTGGGCAAGGAAACTGCTTGAAGAGCTATTACCCATTCCTCCTTTGCCTTTTCCAGAATAACTGGTCTTCTCAAACTGGTAAGAAATTGTAACATTTTTGGCAAATAACATCAGAGTATCCTTGATACCTCAGGAGTTTGGGGGTGTTGATGAAGTATCAGTGTGTTAATCAAACGACCTGAGATATATATTATCCCCTTTTTGTCACCTTCTTGGTCACTGATCAGGCCATTTCACCTCTCTATTACCTCATTGTCCCCGTCTAGAAATATGAAGAATAACAAATGTCTATTTTCAACTATTACAGTTGGACATTTTCAGGACAGACTCCTAAGTGTATGTGTGAAGAGAGATCAAAATATCACATCATTCTCCTTTCCAGTAGAACTTCATTTTAAAGAAAAATATATTATCAAGAAATCCAATTCAGATTTCCATAAGTTGACAGAAAAGTGTAAAATCTGTTTCTAACAGATGTTGCCTATGATCCCCCAAATGTAAACATGTTTGCAAGACGATAGCGAGACAACCTGTTTACACAAGGAAGTACTGAAAAAAGCAAACAGAAAAGCATCACCCAGAGCAGTCATTGTGATCAAAGTGCCGTTGATTATTAGGGTGTAAAGGGAACTGATGACTCAACTTAGCACCACCGCAGTCTCCAGATTTCAGTTTCGTAACAGAGTTTCTTTTCAGGAATATTTTTCATTTACACACAAATCCGATTTTCTTTCTAAAATGTTTCTCGATTTTTGTCAAACCGAAATACCAGGATCCCCTCAGAGGTGACTCCGATACCCAGATGATGCTCATTGAGCATCCTGCAGATGCGCTTTACCAAGTAGAGCAGAGGGTTTTACTCCCTGGGATTCTGGTGCCTGAAGCAAGAGGCAGGCCTTCCACACAGGACTCCTGGCTCACTCTGCTCTCATGCACCCCCAATTAGTCAGATGCAGTACAGAAACTCTCAGACTGCATGGCGGTAGAAAGTAACTTTCTGAATCAATCAAAGTGTGATATTTTGACCCTTTCATATGCCTGGGTATTCTTGGCAAATGTATGCTCAAATCAGTGACTCAGAGATGCAAAGTAGGTCTCTGATGCTCCCTGGCTGGAAATCAGGTTTTAAACGTGAAGCAAAATATAGACTAGTAAGAAACAATTATAATCTGTGTTAAATGTAGCATTTTTTATATGAAAATAATGCCATCCCTCAAAGTAATGTACATCAGGAGTTGGCCCTAACTAGAAAGAGGAACTAGGTTAGCAGAGGTAGAGTCTACCTGAAAACTCATAAGAAATCTCTAGGACATCTGTTTTGTAAAGATTCATTTGGAGCTCACTTAAGATACGGGTTCCCCTGAAATAAACTTTTTAAGTCCTTTTTGAAAATGGTGAGGCTAGACCCTGTGGCTTCTTCACCTTACCGTGTCTAGACAAATAGATCAAAAAGGGCTAGGAATCTAATTATTTGTAACATCATTCTATGAAAAGTAGGTTCATATTTCACGATGGACCCTAGATTGCAGGAACCTTCCACTCCAGATAATTACATGGGCTGGCAGTGAGAGTAGGGACCTCACCCAACCCTGTGACCAGAAGCAGGAGCATCACCCAGGGTCAGGGGATGAAGAAGTGGTAGTATGAGCTCTTTATCGTATAATTGAAGTTGGGATCAATGTGTCTGCATTTTCCTATGCTTTAGAATACTTAAAAATATTTAAGACTCTAACCCACCAAAAGAAAAAAAAATTCAAAAAACTATTAGAATAAAGAAGATCAGCAGATTTATAGAATTAAAAAATGCAGAAATCAATTGTGTTTTCATAGACTACCAGTGAAACACTCTGAAAATGAAATTTAAAAAGTAATCCCATTTACAATGGCATCAGAAAGAATGAAATATTAAGGAATAATTAAAAAAAAAAGAATACTGAAAACTGGAGAACACTACGGAAAGAAATTAAGGAATAAATTGAAAGATATCCAGTGTTCATAAGTTAGAAGATTGCAACACTATCCAAACTTGTGCATATTCAACACACTCTTCATCAAAATTTTAGTTAGCTGCTCTGTAGAAATTGACAGGCTGGTTTTTAAATTCGTATGGATAGTTTGACTTCTCTTCAGATCAGATCAATCTTTCACCTTTTAAAATTCATATGGAAATACAAAGAACCCAGAATAACTAAAATAATCCTGAGAAAAGAAAAGATGGAGGACTCACTTTCTTATTTTAAAACATACTACAAAGCTACAATAAACAGACAATATAGTCCTGTCTTATATATAAATATTAACTAAAAATGGGTTATATACTAAGCGTAAGTGCCAAAACTCTTAGAAGAAAATGTAAGGGTCGGGAATATGGCTCAGCAACACAGTGCTTGCTTGGCAAACACAGGATCCTGAGTTCCATTCCTGGTACCAAAACAAAAGAAGAAAAGGCAAGAATAAATCTTTCTATGTCCTTCGACTGATCAGTACTTTCTATGACACCTAAAGAAATAGCGGTGTGATAAGACACAAAAAACAGATACACAGAACTTTATCAAAATTAAAAACTTACATGTTCAAAAAAGACCATTAATAAAATGAAACCTACAAAATGGGATAAAATACTTGTAAAACATATACCTGACAAAAGTTTTGACTCAAGTATATATAAATTATTCTTATCATTCAACACTCAAAAGGCAAATAACCCAATTAAATAGCGGGCAAACGACTAAAACAGACATTTCTCCAGAAAATACATACCAGTCCTAGTACGTATATGAAAAGATGCTCAACATCATTAGTCACCAGGGAAACACAAAACCATAATGAGATGCTACTTTATCCAGGTTAGGATGCCCCAATTCTAAAACGGAAAGTAGTAAGTATTGTTGAGCATGTGGAGACATTGGAACCCTTACACATTGCCTGTGAGATTGTAAGATGGTACAGTTGTTTCAGAAAATGGTTTGGAAGTTGTTCAAATGTTAAACATAGAGTTACCATATGTCCCGGTATATATTAGTCAGGGTTCTCCAGAGAAACAGAACTGATAGGATGTGTTTGTGAGTGTGTGCATGTGTGCACATGTAAATGTGGGTGAGTGGATAGATTTGTGTGTGTGTGTGTGTGTGTGTGTGTGTGTGTGTGTGTGTGTGAGTGAGAGAGAGAGAGAGAGACAGAGAGAGGGAGAGAGAGAGACAGAGAGAAGAGAGAAGGAGAGAATACATTTATTTTAAGGAATTGGCTCCCATTATTGTGGAGGCTAGCAAATCCAAATTTGCATGGTTAGGCCAGCAGACTGGAGACTCAGGGAAGAGTTGGTATAGCAATTTGAATCCAAAAACAGTTGGCTGTCAAAATTCCCTCCTTTTTTAGAAAGTCAATCTTTTTCCTTTGGGGCCTTCAACTGATTGAGTGAGGCTCACCTACATTCTGGAAGATAATTTGCTTTACTTAAAGACTACTGTTACAAATGTTAATCTCTTCTAAAGAAAAAAATACCTTCACAGCAACATCCAGATATATAATTGACCTCGGTACTGTGGCATATCCAAGTTAAGGCAAAAAATTAACTGTAAAACCCAGTAGTTCTACTCCCAGACATATTTTCAAGAGAATTGAAAACATATATCCAGATATGTCTAATTATATATAAATGCCTATAGCAGCATTATTCATAATAGTCAAATATAGGAATAACCCAATACCTGTCAAATGATAAATGGATAAATAATGTGGCAAATGTGTATGGTAGATTGTTATTCAGCCATAAGAAGGGAATAAGTACTGATACCATGCTGCATCATGAGTGAATCATGAAAACATCCTGCTAAGCCATACACAAGAAGCTACATAATACTTGATACTGCTTACATGACATGTGCAAAAGAATCAAATCCGTAGAGAGTGCAAGTAGATGAGTGATTGCTAACGACTGATGTTTGGGAGAGGAAGTAAAGAGTAACTGCTGTGGGTGTGGGGCTGCTTTTGGGGGTAATGGAAATGTTCTCATAGTGGTGATCATTGTACAACTCTGAATATACTAAAACCACTGGATTGTGTACTTAAACTATAAATTTTATGGTATATGAATTATGTCTCAATAAACCTATTTTAAAATACCTAAGACTCCAAACGTAAATAGTTGTGGCTACCTGAGAAGCAAGGATTGCCTTTAAAAGGCAGAATATGCTGAATCTCACATGTGAAGAGAAAGATGGGAAAGTAATGGGCCCTGTCATGAACTGGGCCTTTGTGGATCTCAGGAATTTAAGTTAGTATTCCTGTCCTTTTTCATATCAGAACACTGAGCCTTCATTTACATTACCTGGGCAGTCGCTGCACTTGCATGCTAGGGCTGGAGCAGGTTTGTCTGACATCAGGCTTTTTCTTACGCACTTCCTCATATTGCTCTGAGAAGAGAAAAACCTGGCCCAGCCCCAACAGAGAATGGTAAGACCCACTGCTTAAAGAGTAGGCTGGCGCATTATTCTAAGGAACAAAGATATGAACGGTTAAAGAATGCTTTTGGGGAAAAAGCAAAAGAATTTTAAAGAATAAGGATGCCAGAAAGGACCAAAAAGAAAAATGGCAGGAAAACAGTGAGGGTAGCAGGGCAGACTACGGGATCCAAGATGGCAGAATTCAGAATGTCAAAGTAGGGCAAGCACATCATAGATGACCAGAGCAGTGGATGCGCCCAGAACAGCCAGCCAATTTGATGCAACCATGCTGACTGTAATCTTGACTACAAGCCCCTTAGTACTATTCCAGAGCAGAAACCAAAGATGCCGTTTGTCAGCCAGACAAAGGGGCATTTGAGCAAGTCACCCTGAGATGCTGCAGGAATCAGCATCCATTGCAGGAGCCTGGGCCAAAAGTGAACAACTGTTGAAGCTCTTTTCCAAGAGATTTTAACCTGGGATTTGTGGATTCTTAAGGGATCCTTTGATAAGCTTTTAAAGGGCCCTTGAACCCTCTAATGTTACGTAGAAATCCTGTGTGTGTGTGTCTTCTGGGAAAAGGCTCATCAGTTTTTTAAAGCATCTGACGTATAAGAAATGTTAAAATATTTAGAATACGAGGCTAATTTTCTGGCTGTGTGATAGATTGTGTTCAATGGCCTGGTCCTCCTAATTTTTGAAATAAAAATGAATTCTTAGTGAATGATCTCACTACCTGCAGGGCAGTCTGATTCTGCCCTAGCATTTGATAGAACTTGTTAGAGGATTAGGTAACACAGGATGTTGGTACATTTGAGGTTATTAAACCAAGAAGGGAAGGAAAAAATAGTTGTCTTGCTAAATATATTGTGGGGTTGAACTAAATGAATAGCTAAGGGGTATTCCTTGTGCTCTGTGCCAATACTTCTAAGTTCTGTGTAGAAACAAACAAATGATGGTGATAGCTTCATCCAGATGCAGAGGAGCTGCTTTTAAAAAAATGGCTCCAAGAAATACCATTTACTTGTTCTTTTAAGGAGGAAGCGAAGAAGGCTATAATGTCCTGGGTTGCATGACATTTTGATAAGCGGTTACAACCGGCCTAGAGAATCAACACAGAGTATGAAAATGCGAAACTTTTCACGTGGCAGACAGTGTTCTCAAAGTCTCCGTTTCAAGGACTGGAGCATAGTGAAGAACAGGTCACAGAGAACCTGATTTGTATAAAAGATTTTACTAAATTAAATGCAACCCCCACACACTTATTTTCTGGCTATCTTTTCCTTTGAATGCTTTTTTGTTTTGCTTTGGCTATTTTCAATCTTATTTTGGTTTGACTATTTAGATGGTGGCAGTTGCATCACAAAATGAATGTATTTATTGCCACTAAAGTTTGTTAAAATGGTAAATTTTATGTTTTGGGTATTTTATGCCAATAAAAAATGTATCGGATGATACAGAGGAAGAATCCACTTACCTTTTAAGACAATAATTTCAAGTATCTTTACTATATACTTGATGTTAGGAATATGCAAGTGTAGGCAAGAGTTTGTATGGTATAGAAACACTCATTCAAGCTATAGTCCCAGCCATGCTGCCCACTTGCTGTGGGATCTGGACCTGTGCTCCTGGAAGCAGATGTTAAGTCCTCAATAATTGTTCTTTCTCCTTCCTTCTGACTTCTACATACCTTGATTTCATCATCGGTAAAATAAAGGTGTTGGGCTTGGTGATTTCCAAGGTCCCTTTCATCTCTGCTGATCCACAGTTTAAACTCACTATGAAAAGAAAATCTGCAAAACAGGAAAAGCCCACTCTTGGAGTGGGCACAGCAGCTTCTGCTGCCTTCTACCTATGATCTCCTGCTCCTCTCGCTTTCTTCTGAGCCCGCCAGGAATCACCCATGAGCTCAGAGGTAGACAGGACAAGGGATTGAGATAACTTGAGACAGAGTGCTTAGAAGAGCGTGATGGTGACCTCAGGCTGGTTTGAGTGCTACATCACATGGGCCTCATGTGCCAGATTGTCTGAAGGGTATGTAACCACAGTGGGGTTAAGCACCATTTTTTTATAAGGCAGATAGTGGTGTGAACATAGAGAGTAAATCCGTAGCAAGAATCTTGAGTTTATTGTGTAAGGAAGGACCATCAAGAAGCAAGGCAAGAAGAGACTATGTAGGAGGTGGCGTCTGGGGCAGAGGGCTGAGGAAAGGTGTGAGGTCAGTTTCCAGGCAGCAGATGAGCTGGGTGCAGATGAAACTTGACCAAGGACTCAAGGGCCAGTGAAGGCAGGCAGGTCCTCAAGGCAGCGTCTCTAGCGTTCTCTCTCTGTGCATGTGTCACTGCACTCTGCAGATACACGGTCTTCATTCATGTATTTGTCCGCGTAAGTTTATGACAGGTAGTCTTCCAACTGCCAGGTATCCAGGATGAACAAGAGAGGCTAGGTCCTTACTCTGGTGGATCTTACCCAGATTTGGAGGGGTGTGAGTATTTATACATTAAACATGTGGATTTTAATTATCCTCCAGTGAAGCCAAATGGGGAGAGGCACTGCTGTTGGGAAGAGGACAGAGGATGTTCACAGGGACAGTATTTCTGAAAGGACCTAGCAGAGGACAAGTAACTGGCCAAGCTAAGAGGAGAGAAGGGAATTCTGGGCAGAGATAGCAAGTGACAAAGCCGGGCAAGGCTTTGAATAATCAAAGAACAGAAAGGGTGCAAAAGTGTAACAAGTAAGAGGATGATAAGAGCAGGTGGGGGAAGAAGGGACTGATGCTTTTCTAAGAGCAGTGGAAACCATTTCAAGACTTTTAAGTCTCAAAGTGACACTATTTGTAAAATTTTAAGATCACTGGCTCCTGTGTGGAACATGAATTGTAGAGGCGTGTGCATGAAGAGTCAGTATAGCAGGTCTGAAACTGCTGTCCTGTGAAAGCCCTGCTTGCCTGGGTGCCCTTGGCTGGCATCTGGGAACTTGGACTTCCAAGAGTGTCCTTGCCATTCCCTAACTGATAAGGGTGCTGTTCTGAAGCATTTGTACAAACAATGCACTTGATGCTGAACACCTGTTTTCCCTCTGGGATTCGGAAATTCTGCTACCTTTGGGTAGAGGGTGCCTCCGCTGAGCAGCCTTCAGTAAAATCCTCACACGCTGAAGCTCTAATGTGTTTCCCTATAGACAGCACTTCCCACTTGGTACAGTTTTATGCTGAGGGAGTTAAAGACACCCTTGTGTGACTCCACGAAGAGAGCACTCTTGGGAGTGAGTGTCTGCTTTCCTCCACACTCGCCACTCACCTTTTTCCTTGGCGAATTCTGTTTTGTATCCTTTTGCTGTAATAAGCCATACTCATGAGTACAGCATATGCTTGTTCCCTTGAGTCTTCCTAGTGAATCACCGAGTCTAGCGTGGTCTTGGGGACCCTCCATGCCAGGGGGAATTGAAAACAGTCCAGTTACAATGACAGTAGCAGTGCACCAGATGAGAAATGATGGTGATGGTCGTAAAGATGAAGAGGAATAGACAGAAATGCGATATCATTGGAAAGTAGAATTTTCAACTTACCGAGGGCTAGATATGGGGGTTGAAGGGTCAAAGATAACTGATAGGTATTTGTCTGGGACAGCTGGATCAATGATAAGCTCTTACCTTGAAATGTAGATCAGGTGCCATATGCCTTTCTTGTCTTTAAAGTTCTCGGTCAGACTTCTTACAGCTTCACTCCTTTTATAGCGAGAAGCTCTGTGTGGACCTCAGCAGCTTCATGCACGGTCATTCCAGCAGCACCTTGCCTTGTGTGAGATACTGTAGACCCCGACTGGTACCCACACGTGTGCAGTCTTGAAGTCAGAGTGCACCTGCTTTTGCAGATGAGGCTGGCAGCTGTTTGCAGCTTCTCAGAAAGGGGTAGGACTTTGAAGGGTTTTCTGCTGATAGATGAAGTGCTGGCAGAGGTGATGTTCTCAGATAAAGAGAGGGAGGGCAGGCAGAGAGCGCTGAACAGCCCCAAACAAGTGCTTCACCTAGGAGTCAAGGCACCGTCAATGCCCATCCAGGTTGCCAAGAAACTGCCCTTCACCAAGTTGCCAGGCACCCTCGACACCATGCCCACCTGCATTCTCAGTAAGTTTAGTCACTGGCTTCCGGAGATCACGACCGATCCTTAAAGGAAGAGTGGAAAATTTGGTTCTTGAATCCTAGAAACACCCCTAAATGCTACATCAGAACCTGCTTCAGCCATTTTCTGTGTAGGGATTCCCAGAGACGGCGATGATCTTTAGAGAGGAGGACCTGGAGTGAGATACTTGGTATGGTGTGCTTCCCTGGCCATCCCCAGTGACTAAGACCAAAAGTCATACTGTGCGCCTTTAGAGAATGACCTGGGATATTTTAATAAGATGCCTCACAGTATTTTTAAAGAAAGTAAAATAGGAAAAAACTTTAAAATTCTAGTTCAGTTCGTGAAATACACCCATTTTATACTAACAAGTTAATTATTTTTACACAAACTCATTGCAGTAGAACCTGAAGCCTTGTCCCCTTACTTGGACTTTTTACTAGTAGCACCTGGGAAAGGTGATTTCCTTTGGGAGAAAAAGAAATAGTCTCCCAAATTTTAATGACTGTCAGAGGAGACCCTTTAAGAGTCAGGGGGGCTTGGGCTGAGATTGTGCGACAGCCCATCTCCAGCAGTGTGACTTTTGCCTCTTTGAGCCAGGGCTTTCTCATCTACCGGGTGGGTTAGCGTTTCATCTATTATTTATAGAGTCTGCAGAAAACCCAGAATTATTTCAGGGAAGGTATTTTCAACACTCATCTCCTTTTATCTACTTCTCGTTTCTGGATTGTGAGTGGCAAGTGGTCCAAACTGCACTCTCCTTTCATGATAGAGGTGAATTTTTTTTTTAATTTTGCTAAATTTGGGGACATACATACCTTAAACATCAAAGAAAAGAGTTTTCTAGCTGTGGTTCCCCGACCAGAATAACTGAGTCCCAGCACCTGAACATGTAAGTGGAAACTTTCAGTTTTTGTTTTTGTCTCAATTAATTTTCTCCATCCTGTCTGAAATGGCTACTTCTCCTATTCATTTCTTTCCCTGTTGCAGTAGAAAATTACATTTCATTGTATCACTTTCCCGTGCCCATGGAGCAAAACACACAAGGCACAAGATCTAAAATTCAAAGGTCTGCTGCCTTATGCAAGTGACTGCTTAAATTGTGTTCAAAAGGTAAATTTTTAAGAATTCATCTCTATAGTTTCCCAAAAATTAGCATCAGTTGGATACATTTCTTTTTAAAAACTTTTCTGGCCATGAAATGGTGCATGACTACTGCATTGGTCTTTCTGAATGTGAATAATAAATAACTCTAGTGCTGTTCAAAGTTAGTATGTTTGGGGCCGGGGATATACTCAGCAGCACAGTGCCTGCCTGGCAAGCGCGAGGTCCCGAGTTCAATTCCCAGTACCAAAGAAACAAACAAAAACCAAAGTTAGCATGTTTATCAGTAAACCTGTCCACCAAAAAACGTTAGTAATATTTGTACACAACATTTAACCAGCAGAATATTTGAGATTTGACCATTTTAAACAGATAATAGTCTCAACGCAATTTGTATTTTTGGAACTGTGTTTTAAACTCTTGTTTTGTTTTTGGACCTTCATAGTCTTTCTACTCATCCAAGGGAAGAGTGGTGTAGTGTGTGTATATGGAAGAATTGTTTTACTAGCCCTGAAAATCAGTCCACTGATTTTTGCCAGAAGTGCCACTGGGATGCTAAGCAAAATCATGTTGTTTTGCTTCATGAATCTTTCACTTCAAGAGTGATGATATGAATATGGTGAAGAGAATTAGCTTACTAATTACTAATTAGAATTAGTAATTTAAAACATGAAGTCACTGTTCTTAAAGTGTAGATGCATGTGAATTCAGGTGCAAACAAGAGGATAACCTACTACTCTGAGTGTTGCTTTTTGGGTTTTTGTATCACTGCAAATTCCAGTGAAGTACAAGCGGGCGATTCAGTTAGGAAAGAATTGACAAGAGGACACATACATGGCAATATCAGAACTAGGGAGAGCATTAAACCATTTCTGTGTTTCTTAGAAATTATGTTTTGATATTAGATTTGTGATTTAGAAAAAAATAATCCCACCTGTAGTTTGCTGGGGGAAAGCAAATAGAGCTTTGCTCATCAAATCTCATTAAGGTCAGTAAGAAAATCTTAGCTAAAATTGACAGGAATAAAGAGTGCAATCAACCTTCTTTGTACAAGAAGTACCTTCTGTAGACCTGATCATTTCATAGCTAATTGATGATAAATGTTCCCCTGCCCACTGTTGGCAGCTGGAGATTCAGTTGTATTTTTTATGACTGTTGCTGTAATTAAATACCATTTGCTTTTTCTTAGTTTAAGAATGCAAGTCCCACTGACTTTTTCTCTTAAGTAAATTCAAGATTATGCAAGAGGGAATTACATACAGATGATTTCCCATATCTAGGATATACTATTTGACCTGAAAGTGAACGAATGGTAACCATTGAGAGACCTCTTTTTAAACTTTCCCACAGCTTCTCTAACAGTAAATATGAAGAAATGAAAAAGCAGTTCTTTCATGCTTAGTATAGCATTACCATATCTCCTCACCCACCTTTTCTTAAGAGCAGTCTGGTGAGCCGCTGCGAGATTTTGTGAGGTCTCTGGAAATCAGTCTAGCTGAAAAATGCCATTAGGGCTGGAAGGAGCCATGGTTCTCTTATTCACCACTGTTTCTGATAGCTAAAGAGTTTGTAGAACCTAGGAAGGAGGTCAGTAAATACTGCTTGAATGAATGTAGTGTTTGTTGTCCTCTGGGGTCTGAAATACCTCCCAGAAGATTAGGTTGGGAGTGGAGGGGCAGCCTGTATGGTAGCTGTGTTGCCCACTACCATGTGTGAGGATTTAAATTTAAATTAATTTAAACAGATGAAAGTTCAAAGGCACATTACAAGTGCTCAGTGCCCACCCAATGCATTGGTGACTACCCCGTTGGACAGGGCAGATGTTGAACTTGCCTGTCAATCATGTAAAGTTACATTAGTGCTGCTGTAGTATCAGTGAAGGCCTAAGTTTGTGGTCCCAGTATTTTTCAAGTGAAACTCCCATGTGATTACGTACCCCCAACACAAAAAGCCCTTTTACAACCCACCCCATACTGGGAACTCAGCCAAGAAAGATGGGTGGCTCACGGGAGGGTCTGTCTCTTTGAGAGTGACAGTGAAACAACAGTGGTACTGTTAGCAACACTGACATCCAGCCGGTGTACATTTCCTTGGCTACAATAATTGTGAAAGTAGTAAAACGTCTGTACCAGTGAATGAAGACCTGCTGTTTTAAGCTCCCTGAGTACCTGCTTATGCCTCCAGAGGCTTGGCTTATTTCGTAAGATTCCCCCAACATCTCCTCAGTACAGCAAAATGACCTAATACCTGCCCGCTCCACTCAAAACTGTGGCGCTAGCACTGCAGGCCTCAGAGTGGCAGATGGTGCCTTTGGCGTCATGGCCCTTCAGGAGGGATGTTTGCTAAGGGGCTTTCCAAAGGTTCCTCCGCCCCTGCTGTGTCTGCATCCCAGATGACAGAGCCATTGCATCAGGGAGACCTTAAAATCATCTCCTCCAGTGCCCTCGTTTTACCAAAGAAATCAAGTCCCCAGCCAGTCCCTCACCTAGTTTTTGACCAGTGCAGAAATAAAACTCCTAACTTGTTACTTCTTTTGCCAATCTTCCTTAACTGTGAAGTGAGGATTAATATTTTTATGCTTCACAAAATGGTTAGTAAAAAAAATGATGCCCAACATTTTATATATGTCTTAAAATAGGCAAAAAGAAAACCTCCCTCACTTTTATACATATTCTCATTTAATCTCTGTAAGAACCCATGGGAGGTGTCAGGCTGGGAGGCAATGAACGGGGCCTGTCCAACATAACAAAGCTCGGGTAACTAGAGAGATCTACACTCTTACAGCTGGGGAAAAAAAAAACTATGAACTCTTAAAAAGGTAAGCTAACATAACCATGTGGTATTACTAGTTTTTAGCCTGTGGCATTTTGCAGTTCAGGATTTAGCAACATCAAAAATAATAACTTTATTCAAGTGATGCATTTTATTATTTTTTTTACTTTGATTATGTGCCAGTTGCACAGACTTTGGTTCAGCATTGAAACAGAAGTGGGCTGCTTTGAAGTATATTTTTAAAATGAGAGAATCCAAATTTGTAATTAGCTTTACAAATGCTAGTTGTACAGTTTAAGTATCTAAAGAGCTTCTGGTAAGCGTTTCTGTTATTAGCAGTGATTTGCTTTTTGTATTTTCCCCTAGGCAATTAGGCCCTTTGAAAAACACAGAGTACGCTCTTTGAGGGATCATTTCCTCTATTACCACTTTATTTTTCACACCTCACATTCCTGGTGTGCTTAGAAAATTAACCATATATCTGATTGTAGCAAAAGAAAATCATCTGTAGTCCATTCCACCCACTTTGACGCCTAATTATCAGGCAACTGCTACTTAAATTATGAAGAAAAGCCACCATGAAGGCAGTGGTCCACTTCATGATATAGCTTTGGTGTTTTGATCATTTAATAGAAACAACTTTTACTTTTAGGTGAGATTGTTGGGAAAGGACAATTTCACTCATAAATTTTTTAAAAAATGGTTTGAATCCCCACTCTCCAAATCTTAGCCATTTTGTAGTACCTATTGGTTGCAGAAATTGAATTTATACATTGATGGAATGAGGTTATTTCATTCCAATAACACAGAAATATCTTCAATATTCTTTTATTAGCATATGAACATTATGACAGTCTCTACACTAATTATCCTGTAAGGTTAAATTCATATGAAGGGAAAAAGAGAGAAAAAATATTAGAAAAAGCCATAAATAGAAAGGAAGTTGGATATGGGAGCCGTGCTTTGGAAATTTGTAGTCACATTTGGGAAAATATATATTACATGTTTGCTTTTCAAAGTGTATATTGCATGTGCGCCTTCACATCTTCCTCCATGTGCACCCTGATTTGTGTTGTGTATCAGAGTTACCTCTCTGCTGCGCTCTAAAAAATAGAGCCTCCTTCTTGCCAGTATAGGACCTTCAGAGGATTTACAGTTATCTCAAATTTCCTTATTAGACTTTACACCATTACCCCTGCTTCATGTAGATACTGTAGATGGTGCTGACAAATGAGGGGAAAGGTGGAGTTTGTGGTTCATACCCAGACTTGGAGTTGTCTTGGTGAAGAGATACTAGGCTCAAATAGATCTATGTTATTCTGAAGCTCAAATCCCTCCAGACATTGGAACATAAAGAGGACTGATGAGTGAGTACATAGACACATTGCCAGCTACCAGTTTTTATACCAGTGCATGCAGCCCGAAATGAGATAATACGTGGGAGACATGTGGCTCCAGAAACAGCACACCACAGCATATGGAGAGTTAACCAGTATTAGTAGTACGTCTGAGTGGATGTTTGTCTTTACATCTCTTTCTGCTCTCTGATACTGCACTGAGGAATAGCAAAATCTCTAGAAAAAAGGAAAACACCAAAAAGAAGGGCAGCACAAGACCTCAGTATTGTAGCCCACAGATAACATGTGAATTATTTCCAAACTCCCTGGCCTCTTCCATGTTAAGACCCCATTGATGAGTAGCTGCTGTCTCATTGTCCATATCTGACTCAGCCTGGCCTCATGAGGGCCTTTTGATGGTAAATTTACATTAATCCCATTTCTCTTAAATGAAAATTCAGCCAGCTACTATCTTCTGTGCAAAGAAAAATAAAATAAACTATCCTACTTTGTATCCTGTTGGTCATGACTAATTAGAACTTTGTAAGATGTGTGACTTGCAAGTCTGTTTTTCTGCTCCTACCATGGAGTTGGTAATTAGCAAATCACTCTGGCCCTCATGCTGCTGAGAAGAGCATGAATTGGTGAGGCTCTAAGAAGTCATCAGGACCCTTAAAGTTCACACCTTTTGTCCCCGTAATTCTTTTTCTCATCCAAGAAAGTATTCAGAAATTCTGACTCTGATAATCAGATGCATTTCTCAAAGCGTTTATGTGCAATACCAAAAACATTCTGCAATTCTCCAAAATGAAGAAAAACAAAGAAATGCATTTCTGTAGAATACAGTAGTACATAGACATTATAATTGTGTCTGAATAATTGTAATAGCTTGGGGAAATGCTCACATTCAGATAATTCACATTTTACTTCAGAATCGAATGAAAAAGTAGAGAAACAAGCCCTGAGTATGTCCACATATCTGAAAAGAATACCAGCCCACAATCCCTTAACTCCAGTTCTAAATACAAATTGTTTTAGGTTTTGTTTTGTTTTTGTAACTTCTTTGGTGGAAAGACTTGGCCTGGTAGAGTGAGCAAAAAAGAAAAAGAAAAAAAAAAACCTGACCTGGATTTATAAAGGACTCTAATTTACCACATTCGAAAGTGCCAGCCTCAGTTTTTACACAGAAAGATTTAATGTGTTTGAATATGCTTGCTCTCCCACTGTCTTAGAGGGCTAAGTAATAATTTTATCATACCACTTGCTAAAGTCCAAAAACAAGCCTGAATTCTGAGACTTACCACCCCCCGGAGTTCCAGTGAAGGGGTTATGAGCCCCTTTGTTAGTGATTTATCAGTGTCAGCCTAGCCACTGCTCTTTCTTTGTGCCTTTTTATATTTTTCTACGTGTTTTACAATAAGCATGCATTCATTCATGAGCAGAAAAAATGTTACTAATTTTAAACACATCTGAGGCATCAAAGAATCACTTCATTTCAGTCAAAATTCACACAGTGATCGCTTCTTTCCGGTGTTTTTCCTAGTTACAACAGCCACATGTGTCTCATAAATGTTACAGAATTTGTGAGATGGAATTGAGAGGTAGATAACTGCTTGGTTATTGATCTGTCTCCAAGCTCTTTCACGGAGCTTCTCTGTAGGAAATACCTCAAAGAGTAGGGCTTCCCCTGGATGGAACCAGGCATCAATTATTATCTTGGGCTGTTCGGTCATAGTCTGCTTATCTGTGTTGGTCAAGAGATAGAAAGTTAATGGAAAGATCATAAAGAGTGAAACAGAGTGTTGTGAGATTAGGCTGGGAGGTATTCTCATGTGCAGTTCATTCTATTAATGGATAACTTTTCCTCTCCAATTAGGTGGACAGTTACTGACCTGCCCCAAGATTGCCCTGCAAAACTTTGAGGTCCATGTCTGAATGGATTGCGGCAGCCTTCTCATGTCTCCCTTTGCCCGGTTCCCTACATCCTAAGATTCGAAGCCAGGACAGGACCTGGAAAAACTATATGTAAGTTTTAAACTAAGGTTTCTTTTCCTTCCTGTGACAATGACAAATATTTTCTTAGGTGCTAGGAACAAATAGCCTAGGCACACGCTAATTACTTTTCTTATAATAGACAATCTCGAGGGTTAGAACTGAGCAAAGGAACAAGGATTAGAATCTGCACATGGGCAGTTCCCTAACTCATTGAGTCCTAACTTCAGCTTGCATCAGAATCACCTGGCAAGCGTGTTAAGGTACAGATTGCTGGGCCTTACACTCAGAATTTCTCATTCACCAGATCTGAATTGTGTGGGCCAGAAATTTGCTTTGCTAACAAGTTGCCAAGTGATGCTGGTGCAGGTTCCAGACTCCTCACTTTGAGAACGACTACCTTCCGTGTGCTGGGAAGCCTGCGAGGTAAAGGTAGAAAACAGTGTACTCTAGTATTAAATATGGAGATAGCATGCTTTACACGTCTCAGAAAGGAGAAAACTAAAGTCTCGAAAGTACAGAGAAATGCGGTTATTCCATGTCAGCTTTCCTACTACTAGTACTAATCATTCTTTGGCCCTAATTTTCAGAAAGTGTCACTAATAGTGTTGTTATTAACCCTAAAAACAACAGGTACAGTTCTTCTACAGGTGTGTTCCTCATGCTTTCAGATACATTCAAAAAGGAAAATCTTTTTTTCCCCTGGATTGGGAAATATATTGTGACCATTCAAAGTGAGTCATCATAGTACCATCCTTGCCTCATACACTTAACTGTGACTTGATTTACAAAACATGTGTGACAGGAGGCACACCTCCCATAAGTATCCCAAATCATCAAGTCCGGAGTTTTGGGGGTGTATTTTGAGGATCGGGTTATACCATGTTAGCTTTCACATTGCCAATTTCCTCTGCCAAGGACAAGAGCAATTTACTCCATGTTAGTAGAAAAAGTAGGTGAGTTCCAGTAAATAAATGCATACCTGGGTACATGTGAGACACATGCAAATATACACATATGCCTGAGAATAGACATACATTTTATATTTTCTGGATTTTCACTGTAGGAGTTTCAAACACTTTCTTTTGTGTTACTGAATCAAGATGAGTATAAAAATAGTGTAATACTGTCTGGGAAATATTTGAGAAATTGTTGGGCATTTTAAATCTGTGAAAACAGCACTGTGATTTGGAACACTTTATTTGAATATAGTAATAATCATTGCTAATAAAGCAGTTGCCAAGAAACTGTACAGAAGAACTATAGCCATTGCCTAAACATGAATAGAACCAAGAATCCTGAAGACAGATTTTTAAATGCTTGTGTTTAAAATGAAACTCACAAGCTCAGAAAGATGAGGCGAAAAGTAATAGGAGATGAAAGAGTTCTATAATGAAATTAATCCAGAGCTGTCTTCTGGAGCTGCCCAAAGAACAACTGGGCTGGGATGAGAGCTGACAGAGTTGTGAGTGATGTAATTATCTGTTATTACTCCACCCTCGCAAATTCTAACATCTCTGTCAAGCACTATTCTGCACAGCAGCCTTGGAAGGAACGTTCCTGGTTTATGAAGCATCTTGGTGAAGTGAAAGAAAGGGCTCAGGTGGAGCACTCCTTATGTTCGCTCCCTCATGCTTTGAAATCTGTGGATATCCGTATTTATACATCAGGCTTTCTTATCCAAGCACCTGTGTTCTCAGTCAGGTCCAGGCCTACAGGTCAGGGTTGAAAGAAAGTCCCTGTGACTGCTTAAGTAAGTCAAGCTTCAGCTTCTGACTGGACATAACAGGGCCTAGCTGTATCACCACTGTGCGCTTGGAGAGAGAACTTAATCCCCAAAGGCCTAGAACAGTGATGGGGAACCTTTTACCCCTTTCAATGGTAACAGAGAGCACGCTGCAGCATGCATGCCATAGATTCACCACCAGTAGCCCAGAGTGTCTCTGTTACAGAGTACTGACCGAGAATATTTAAAAAACCTCTTCCCTTTCTGCTTAGCTTTACTATGACCCTGAAACTGCTCTTAAAAATAGTTTATTAATTTAAAAATACCAAATACCAGGCAGTGTGTCAGTCCCTTAAAAAACTAAACAGAATTAACATGTGATCCAACAATTCCACTTCTGAACATATGCTCAAGTGAAAGTATGGATTTACTTTTTTATATCTGTGTTCCTAGCAACATTATTCAGGTCTTCCTTTTGTAGGCAGAAGGTGGGGACAGCCCAAGTGCATGGTGTCCCATCAACAGATAAACAAAAGTGTGATGCATACATACAGTCAAATACCACTAAAACCTTAAAAGATGAAATTCAGATACATGTTACCACAGATGGGGATGAATCTTAAAAATGCTAAGTGAAATAATCCAGTTGTAGAAGGAGTAAGTGATTCCATTTATATGAGATACTGTACTAAGAGGTGTCAAGTGGAGAGTGTGGAATGGTAGGTGCCGGAGGGAGAGAGGACTGGGAAATCGTTGTTTCATGGATAGAGAGCTTGAATCTGGAGAGATGAAAAAGTTTTGGAGATGGATGGCAGTGATGGCTGTGCGACAGTGTGAATGTTCTTAATGCCTCCAAACTCTGTATTTAAAAATGACTACAATGGTAAATTTTATGTTGTTCTCATTTTACTGCAGTTTTTAAAATCCTGGATACCAGGGCTTTCCATCCAAAAACGCTGTGCAGAATAGCTAACTAGTGCTTGACAGCAGTATTTAACCTTTTGGTCTCTACCAAAATAACCATTTAAACAGAGAAGAAGCCTGCTTCGCCGGGACCATGGGAAGCATGTGGTCGCCTGTGCTGCTGTCAGAATGCTCCATTCCTGCAGTTAGGTGCTTCCAGCAAGCCCGTGCCCGAAGATTAGGGGGACAGTGTCATGGAGCTGTGTGCCTGACTGTGGCTATGATAGTTCTTGCTCAGGGGAGGTGGTCATGAAGGGTGGATTTAGGTAATACAGGTTTATCAGAGTCCAGAGAAGTAGAAAAGCAAAGATTTGAGAGGAAACTCATAGCCGTTTGTTCTCCTGCCATGGGGCCTCTCATTATTATAATTTCTCCTTACATTCTCCAAGTGCTATGTAAGGTTTCCTTCATCTGTACTACTAAGTGCTACTGAGTGAAACAGAGTAAGCCGTAAGTGACCTGTAGTCCTGTAGGTAGCATGCAGGATGGAACCCACTGGGTAAGTTCATTGGGCCCTACTTTTCTTGCTTTTGTGTTTTCATTGTGTCTAGAAAGCCACCTTGAAAAACAACCAGCTGATTCTCATCAGGTCTAGCAGACATGTTTCTTTCAGGTCTCCTTCACTACCTTCAGGCCCTCTTCCTGTGGCTAAGGGACAGAATTTCTGACGGGTATCACATAGGGTTTTATTTTCAAATCTCCAAAAGCACTCTGCTCAGTCATGCCTCTTAAGATACCAAGATTATATGTGTGTGTACTCACACACACACATACACAAACACATACACTCATACTCATGCATATGTAAATTTGGCTTAAGGAACTAGTATAAAGCAAACGAGATAAAATGAAGTCGTCCATATTTAACAACAATATATACTAGTCTCCTCATTCTTACACTAGCCTTTCCAGTCCTGCTTAAAAACAGGCTATGTTTTTCAGTTAGGTGTAGACACTAAGACAAAGCAGCAAAAGCCTCTGAATCAGTTACTACAATATCAAAACAACTGGACTTAAAGGATTTTCTCTTTTTTTCACTTTAAATTTTTTAAAAAATTTTTTGAAATTTCAAAACAAGGCAATAGAGTAACAGTGATTAATACATTGGGTAATGTTATCTTCAGATTCTTCAGAATGCCCATTTAATTGTTCAGACAATATTAGCACAAACCCTTCTTTTCAATAAATTAAGAGAAACTAGTATAATTATCTTAACTATCTTATCACTATATATATCCATATATATATATATATATATATATGTATATATGTATAGCTTTTCCCTTACTTTTCTCCTTTCTCACATCCCAGAGTCTCTCTTTCCTTTTGAACAGTTTCTTCCATTTCACAATATCTATTATATGTTTTGGATCTTATGTATTCTTTCACCTTCTCCCACTAGGGAGACAATACTACGTTTACACATGTGAGCCTGATTTATGTCATTTATGAGAATGATCTCCAGTCACATCCATTTATCTATGAAAGTCTCAAGTGTATCCTTCTTTATGGCTGAATAATACCCAGTTGTATAAAAAGACCACATCTTTTTTATCCATTCCTTGGTTGATGGGCATTTTGGGTTATTTCCAAGATCTAGCTATGACAAATTGTGCTGCTATAAACATGGGTGCACATATATCACTGTGGTACAATGTTTTTAATTCATTTGGGAAGATACCAGCTGGGTCAAATGGGACCTCTAATCCTAGTTTTTTGAGGACTCTCCACCTGATTTCCACAGTGGTTGTACCAGTCTGTACTCCTACTAACAGTGGAGAAGGGTTCCTTTTTCCCCATAAGCCCTTCTAGCATTTGTGATTGGTTGATTTCTTGATGATAGCTGTCCTTTCTGGTGTGAGATGAATTCTCAATGTTATTTTAATTTGCATCTCTCAAATGACTAGTGGTATTAAACATTTCTTCATGTATTTATTTGCTGTTTGTATTTCTTCATCTGAGAAGTATATGTTCATCTCCAATGCCCATTTTTGGGTTGAGCCTTTAAATTTGAGAAGTCTGATTTTTCCTGAGTTTTTATGTATTCTTGATAGTAATCCTTTGTCTGAGGAACATCTGGCGAATTTTTTTCCCCACCTGATGGGTTGTCTCTTCACTTTGTTGGTGCTTTCTCTTGCTGTGCAAAAGCTTTTTAATAAGATGAGATCCCAGTTGTTGATTCTTTGTGATATTTCCTATGTGATCAGAGTTTTATTCATAAAGTCTTTGCCTACATCAATGTCTTCAAGAGTTTACCTATTCTATCTTCCAGCAGATTTAATGTTTCTGTTTTAATATTTAGATCTTTGATCCATTTCAAATTTAATTTAGTACATGGTGAAAAATATGGGTCCAGTTTTAATATTCAGCATATGCAAAAGCCAGTTTTTCCAGCATCATTCATTAAAGGTTATCTTTTTTCCAGTGATGTGCTTGGCACGTTTGTTAAAGATAAGGTAGCTGAGCGTGTTGGTAGTTATGTCTGCATCTTCTAATCTGTTCCACTGATCCTCATGTCTTTTTTTTTGCCAGTACCATGATATTTTTATCACAGTAGCTCTACAGTATAATTGTGATGCCCCCTGCCTTGCCTTTGTTGCCCATAATTGCCTTTGCTCTTCTAGGTCTGTTCTGATTTCAAATGAATTTCAGAATTGTTTTCTCTAGTTCTGTGAGATATGCTGTTAGAATTGTTTATTTGGTTTTGTTTTTAAGACAGTCTCACTATACAGCCCAGGCTGTCCCCAAACTGTTGGCAATCCTGCCTCCGCCTCCTGAGTGCTAGGATTGCAGGCTTGTGCCACCATATCCCAGTTCAAAGGGTTTTATAGAAAAGAAAATCCAGGTCGGTAAGTGTAAGTAACGAAACAAAACAAAACAAAAAACTCTAAGGCCTTACTCATATCTGGCGTGCACATGGACCTACTACACCCTGTCTTGCATAGAAATGGCACAGATACACTCTCTAATCAAAAGGAATGCGGCCCCCTGAGTTGAGACGGTACACTGATGACGCAAACGCCCCAAACAAAGATCAGCAAACCGGTTGACAACCAGACAAAATGACATGAGGTAAAGAAAAGCAAGAACAACGGACCTTTGGGGGCCCTTCTTACTGGCTCTTTTTTTTCCCTTCAGAGTGGGGTCTCACTAAATTGCTGAGTTGCCCAGGCCAGGCTCTAATTTGCAGTCCCCTGATCTCGGCTTCCCAGAGCTCCCAGAGTGCAAACGCCGCCATGCCTGCCTGTGGCCCTCTCTTTCTTATGACTCAGACGTGCCTGGTTCCAGGCCTTGAGTTCATGTTTACTGATGGTTTGGCTACCTGGAACCCAACTAACCAGAACCTGCATGAATTAACCTTCATACTTCCCCACCCCCACCCCAACCTTTCCCATACGCCCGGCCCTACCGCACACACCCCACTTCCCTTTTTCAGAGATAAAGGCTCAGAAAACAAGATAGCTTTGGTTTCTAGTGAAGGGGGAGAAATATACCCTGGAGGGTAGTTGTAGCTGCTGACACTGACCTGCTGAATCACTGAGAATGGTTAAATGCTTTATACTTAGGAAGAGAAATCCCTTTGGAAAGATCTTCAACAGAAAGCATTTTCTAGCTGTCAGCCAGAAATTTGAAACAAAAACAACTTCTTTATCATCAAATAGTCTAGTTAACTAAGATTTTATTTTACCTATTTTCATGCCTTCATAATAACATAAAAATGTTGAATGAGGATAGAAAAATAAAACATTTTTATTTTTCGTGAGAAACTATGCAAGTGTTGCCCTTACTGCCTTTCCAGTGCCAGAGTTAAAAAGCGAGACCTTTTGTTTTGGAAGTAATCTACAAGTTGTGATATAATTGGTTTTAAGAACAGCATAATAAAATAATTTCATGAATCTATGTGTTAATTTCTCTAGTCATTGGGGGAAGTAGTGACATAATTGTAAGGCTAATTCTATTGGGTTTTTTTTAAAGAATGTTTGATATGATTATTTGTAACAGATTCGGTTTCACAATTATGCTCTCTTCGTGGGTTCATCAAAATTTATTTTCATTCTTTGCATTCATGCTAATAGTACAGAGGAAGGTGATATTCCTGGCATGGTAATATATGTAGATATGCAAATCAGAAGTTTCAGACGATATTCCTTCCCAGTGAGTCTCCAAATAATACAAAGCTATGTTGTATTGTGAAGCTGTCCACCAAGTGATGTAAAATGTAGCAAAAATGGCTTGTCAGTTCATTCTGATCATTTCCCATCTGTTAGGTTTTGTAAGAATTCTTTTGTGGACTCTTATATGAGTTACCTGCAGTGATGAAATGATGTGCCCCCGCTTCCCTCTCTCATTCCTCTGATTTAACAGAAGGAATGATAGCACGTCCTTCAAGGACACTTCATTAAACTGACCATTGCTGTGGTCAAAGCTGCAGCTTTGTCTCAGCCAGGAAGTACCAAGACCAGGTATTATGATGAGGACAATCACTTACGCTCTTCTGCCCAAGAATGGTATTTGCAGAGCTTTGCAGCATAGCAGGATTTTTAGAATTCTTATAGTGCTTACACAGAAGTTATAGTTCATTGTTTATATAGATTCTTCCATATTCCATGCCTTCTCACCAGGCCAGTTTATTATACTGGGTCCTATGTTTTAAAAGTTCTTAAAATCTAGAAAATGCCAGTATCAGAAAAACAGAACTAAAAAAGTGATTCAGTCATGGATCATTTAATGACACACAAATGTTCTGAGAAATGTGTTGCTGGTCAGTTTTGTCATTGTGTAAACATGTACTTACACAAACAGTGACAGCATACTAAGTAATATCGTACAGGACTACCTTGGGTGTGCTGTCCATTGTGGGCCAAACGGTCATTAGGTAATGCATGCTGCATGTAGTTATGCTACATAATTTGTACAACCAGAAAAGAATAAAAACAGGGTCAGTTACTTATAATCTCGTTACCCAGGTACTTATTGACTTGTACTTTGTATATTTTTCCAGGCATTTTTCAGCTAACCGACTAATTACAGATTTATAAGCACTACTCCGCACTAATTATGTGCCACAAGTTAGTGGCACTCAGGAACAGTAATATTTGATGTCATTTTATAGGCTAATGATCTCCTTGTTGCTTATTTTTTTCCTTCACATTAAATTAATCAGCCCTTTAAGAAGAAATAGTGTACCTGTGTGGACTGACCAGTATCTTTATCAGATAGAATTTTCTATCAACCAGTATTTATATTTACATGTTCTACCAAAATAAAACTTTTTTTTTTTTGCTTTGCATATTGATATCTTCGAAGTGTGTGTTCAGGATAACACATACAGACATACAAGATTGATCAAATAACCCGTCATCAATTATTCCTTAGCATTAAGTGATATAATACAATAGTAGAACCATGTTAGCCCTCCTGCATATATGTATATTCATATATACATACATACATTTCTGTCTCTTTTTAAACTATTGAGTGGCCCTGCAAGACTTGTTTTTCATTGCTGCTTGTCTGCAGTACATTATACATTGATCATGGAGAGGTGGTAGAGGTACATGACATTCTTTTAACCCCCTGCCCTCTCCCCACCCACCTGTACCTCTTGGAAATACACACACACATACACACACACACACATATAGTATTATGAATTGTGCTGGTCTGTGTGTACCACTTCAATATGATGTCTTTAACTCTTTTGGGAGAAATACCTCATAGGGGAATACAGTGGCTGGATTGAATGGATTTCTATTTTTAGGTTTTTGAGGAATCTCTGTACTGATTTCCATAGTGGTTGTACCAGTTTATCCTCCTACCAGCAATGAAGGGGGTTTCCTTCTTACCACCCCTGCAGCCTCTCCAGCATTCGTTATTATTTGATGTCACAAATACAGCCATTCCTTCTGGAGTAACATGGAATTTCAGTGTTGTTTTAATTTGAATTTTTAAATGGTCAGCAATGTTGAACATTTTTTCATGTATTTATTGGCTATTTGTACTTCATCTGAAAAGTGTCTATTCATTTCAGATACCCATTTTTTATTAGGTCTCTAAATTTGGGAGAAATCTTTTTTTTTAATTCCTGTATATTCTAGATTGAATCCTTTGTCTAATAAGTAGCTGGCAAAAAAAATTTTCCCCATTCTGTAGGTTATCTCTTTATTTTGTTAGTTGTTTCCTTTACTATGCAGAAGCTTTTTAATTTGGTATGGTCCCATGGTAATTCTTGGTATTATTTCTTTTGTAACGAGGGCTCTGTAATAAAGTCTTTGCCTATGCCTATGTCTTCAAGAGTTTTAACTATGTGGTCCTCCTGCAGATTGTTTCCATCTTAATATTTAGATCTTTGATCCATTTTAATTTTAGTTCAGTGTGTGATGAGACATATGGGTCTAGAAGTCAGTCTTCAGCACGGGCTATGGATAGCCACATCTCTCAGCACTATTTTTAAAAGATCATCTTTCCTCCAACAAAGTATTTTACCCCTTTGTCAAAGACTGGGTGCCTGGAGTTGTTTCTGTATCCTTGATCCTGTTCCACTGATCCCTCAAGCCTGGTTTTTTTTTTGTTTTTTTTTTTTTTTTGCCAATATCGTGCTGT
The DNA here is from genome assembly GCA_004027595.1 of Dinomys branickii. Lineage (NCBI taxonomy): Eukaryota > Metazoa > Chordata > Mammalia > Rodentia > Dinomyidae > Dinomys > Dinomys branickii. The sequence continues at coordinate 9,478 of PVLD010000417.1, read as the reverse complement.
ATCTAATCACTGTAGCTTTGTAGTATAACTTGAAGTCCAGAATTGTAATGCCTCTTGCCTTTTCTTTGTTGCCCGGAATTACCTTGCAAGATTTTTGTGAGCCTCTGGAATCATAAAAATATCATTTATACACAGGTTTGTTCTGGTTATTTAAAAATTAATACTCAGCATACTGTGAGCCTACTTAGAAGAAACAAGGAGGATTGATTCCCCCATCTCCATCCACAATCCAAACAAAACAGATGCCAATAGAATTCCAATTTTATGATCGGTCTTATAATTGAATGTAACAGAGTTTCATTCAAATATCTGCCTTCTTGTGCTCAAAACCAGGGAGTTTCTCCTCATATTTATATCCTTGTCCTCCTGCAGAGAAGCTGCTCTTTACTCTGGTGTGGCATTTGGCTCTGAGCATCGTGCTAAGATCTGTTCCTTGTAGAGAGCACCAGGCCTTTGGGTTGAGATGAGTCCTTACCCTTAGCCAGATTTGGAAGGTCTTTCAGCACTGAAAAAGACTCCAGCTAAAACTTGTGGCATCATTAAAAATTTATCTGAGAAGTATCATCTATAAACCGTATGTCAATAAAATAGGAAATATTTAAGAACCATCTGCTAGAAAAGATTTCTTAAAAAAAAAAAAGTAGCTCATATTTGGCCAGCCCCTGTATCAAGACACCAAGTTCCTTGAAAGCAGAGATTTCTGTCATCATTCCTTCAGGTGTCCTCATATACAACAGGGACTCCACATGCACTGATTTAACTTAATACTCTGTGCTCCTCAGTGACAGATGAGTGGATGTATACAGATAACTCCATCTTATCTTCTCACAGCAGTGGAAGGGTGCTTTGATAAAGATCTGCAAATGTTTTCAGTGCCCCGGTTGGGTACAGGTGGGGGGAAGTGGTATACAGTACTGTGATCCTCTCTTGGAGAAGGAGATGCTCATGTGGACAATGAGAATTTGGTTCTTCGACTTTGGTTTCAGTTTGAGCACCTTATTTCACTGAGTCACAAAGCTCACGATTCAGCAGTGGACACGTCATTTAAGCCTGAGATTGTCCCTCAAACTGTTTACGACATTGTATCTGAATTTCCCATTACATTAACAGCCAGCATTTGTCATACAATTTCAAGAATACACTAAAAGATACTTGGCTTTGTAGTTGACATTGAGATTAACTTTCTCTAACCTAAACCAGTGAAAAGTAAAATGCTCCTCACCACATAAAAGTTTTGCTTTCGCTGTGTTCAGACCCCTCCCACCTTGTCACAGCACAGTCATTTGGAGTCTGATTTGGGGGCGGTGTGGTTGTTTCTCAGTGGTGTATGACCCACTTTTTCGTAATACTTAATTGCCTGTGTTTTTACAACACAAGCCAGAAGTTCTGACGATAGTGGACTAAAACCTAAGAAAGATTTTCTGAGACATCACCTCAGTGCTGTTCTGCACTGTACATTGTCGGAAGAAGGTGTTAGCTCTGCAGGGTGTGTGTGAACTCCCGGAGGATGACAAGACATTTCCTCTAGATTTGGATAATGAGCGAGCACACAGGTAAAGTTACCTTTCTCAGAGTTGGCTCCTTTTGTGTCTTCGTTATTTTCTTGCAGTAGATTCTTCGCTGTTAATCACTAACTGCATATGTTTGCTGTTGTGCCTTTTGAATGGTACTCTGGGACCTTGATAATGTTGATTAAAAATCTGAAGAGAGAGTAGTCAAAAGTAGGCTCTCATCTCTGTCTGTTTTGTGCTCCTAGCAGACATCGTCTTCATCAGTGTTTTTTCTCTTATTTGCTGTCAGGGTAGTTGTCGCTAAGCATCAAGGGCTTCGCTCTGCAGTGCTATCCATGTGTGCGTTAATGCCTGACAAGTGGCGGGCTGTGCGGCGGTAACGTGTGTTTAAGGCAGAGAAAGAGGAAGGGATGAGAAGTGGGTGCTGTGCCTTGGTAAGTCCAGTCCGCTGCAGACTAAGGGCGGGTCTAAAGCAAGTGCTGTTAGTTTAAGTTTGGCAAAATCATTCCTGATAGCCTGCTCTGTTTTAGAAATGTTCATGTTTATGATATTGCTTTTGTTCATTGGAAGAACCTTTAAAACACCATTATTGTTTCAAAATAAAATGTCATGGGTCTTACCTTCCTGAATGCGCACAAGAGTTTTCGAGTACATTTCCTTGCTGCCGAAGGTTGACTGGCATGCCGTTCATGGGGTTTGTCCCTCCGCTGAATTACATACCAATTTGGAGGCTTTGAACTTGCCCAGAGATAAGAAGTCAACCTTGTTTTCCCTGAAAGTCCTGATACAGAGAAAGAATGAAAGTACAAACACTAACTGGAAAAAATGTCACACATTTTAGCCACTTTGCATCCCTTGTTAGGACAAACCCTAGGTTGGGTTTTTTACATTTATAAAGTTGTGCGGTAGGTGGAGCAGTGTGGGTGGCCCAGAAAAAGTAGTGGTTAGAATAACATTTTCCATTTATTGCCCTTTGTGCATGGCTAAAAATAAGATTCATACAAATCAGAATATGTAGTGCAAGCAAAATCACTCTGTTAATTCTGATGACTGGTTTGCCCACATCTTTGCATCTGTCTGGTAAGTGGTATATTGGGTAATAAAATGTGTCTCTGTTTAAATAGCAAAAGGCAGCCAGGGGTTCGCGCTGTTTGTCTACATGTGATAGTTTATCAGCATTTTTCCCCTTGTGAAGGGAGACACAGCTCGTACATACACAAATTGTGTCAATCAACGAATGAAAGGAGTGACAGAACCCTTGAATCTTTTTTTGAAAGCAATTGCCTTGTTGGAAATGCTGCCTTCCAACATCCATCTTCTTGGCCCATTGTTAGGAACTTTTTTATTGTAAGCTCATAAAATGGTGGGAAAATTGTCTCTTCACAGAGTTGCTGCAGGTGGAAAGTGGGAGGAGGACTTAGGTTACCAGGGAATGAGGAAGAGCCCTCGCCTGCCCTGTAGCACCCTCCTTCAACACAGATGTTGGAGGAGCAGTTAACCAAGTAAAAACTCCCCTTCCTCTGGCTCCTGAGTCTACTGCACCCACAGAAAGTGATAACACATCAGTTCGTGGCTCGAAGAAATACCAAGCAGGGGTGGCATCAGCACTCACAGGGAAATTTGTGCCTTAGTGATCCCAGAGATGGTGCTGTCCCATTCCACCGACTGAGTGGCTGTGGCATTTCCAAAGAATGAAAAGGTCTGCACGTGTTTTGAGCTTTTTGGTTTGATGTAATCTGTGAAATACGTGAGTCAAGAGGGCAGTCACCCCAGAAGCCTCTAGGAAATGAAGACTGCAAATCACGTTCCTCCAACTGTGGCAGACAGCATGGCACCATGGTTAAAGTGAGGTGAGAGCTTTGGGACCAAAAAGACACCAGAGCGAATCTTAGCTGAGCTACCTATTGACCTTGACCTATTTAGTTAACCTCTCCTATGCCTGTGTGTCTTTATTTGAAAATGAGGACGAGAGTAGAACCTACCTCAGGGTGAGAATTCACTGGGATTCACATGCATGTATAAAGTCAGGGCTCCATAAAATGAAAGTGGTGTCGTCTTTACTTGTGCTGCCATTGCATCATACCGATGTTTTGAAGAATTTTGGGACATTTGGGGATTCCCCTTTATTCTTGGAGCCTAACTTTTTTTATTAAATGGACAAAGAACGAGTCTCTGGCTCAGCATTTCTTAATCAAAGGTAGAGCATCTTCCGTGCAAATTGATTCTTCATAGGTTCCTAATGCTATCTGGGTGAATGTTTCTTCTTGGGCAATTAAATGAGCACGGTGTAAGCCTTCTTTCCTTTTAAGATTAGCACTGTGTTGAACATATTCAGTGATTTTTACCTACTCACTACAGTTTTTATTTAAATATGGATATTTCACTTCTAACATCTGTGCAGGTTAATTGTAGTACTTGCTGATGTACATTAAGAAAGAGAGAAAGCTAATGTTATACTCAAGATAGGTTTTAAATATTTCTGGTGGGAATGAGAACACCTTCAGGGTGCAGTGTCCTACAGAAATACTGCATCTTCTATGATTCTGATTACCGATCAGTGAGATGACCAACTATGAACAAGCAGAAAGCAATTACTATTGCTTTTATTTTCATTAGTTTTGCAGATCATTTTCTGTTTCATGTAATGTATACATCATGTCTTTCTAGGAGTCGTTTTCTGACCACCAAAGTTTTCCATTGCAAATTAAATATATTATCTATTTTATGATGTAAGGTCATAACTGTAGGTATCATGTAACTTTTTTAGTTAACCTTTAAGCATTAGATGCTAACAATTCAAATTAGAGTCTTCTTTCAGCCTCCTCCATAACCTTCCTGGCATGGTGTTTCTTCATTTATCAAATTAAAAAAGAAATTGTGACAGCTCCTTAACTTCGCCTCACCTGAGACCTGACAAGAAGTGATAAATGAGACCAGTAAGCCCAGGAATTAACTACATGGTACACGTAGAAAATGGTGATGGCTTACTTTTATCCATCGATGCATTTTGTTTTCCTTCAAATGTACTTTTCATGGTCTGTCTTGCCATCCCTATCCCAGGTACCATTGCTGATTATAATTTACCTATTAGCCTAATCATCGGATTTTCTGAGTTTTTATTGTTTCGTGCCATTAGTGTGTAGTAGAGACCTGTCTCAGGTCAATTCTGCCAAGGGAGATCGGTCTATTAAAATGATATACCACATCCTCTAGTGTATTCAGTGTTTGTCCATTTTTCTCTGTTGAGCAAAATAGAAATTCTTTTTAAGCCAAGCAGATCATTCCAGGTGACTTTGAAGGTTTCTGGCATTGCAGATCCACCTTCAGTCGCCTCTACGCATACATCTGCCCCGTTACCTTGGCCAGCCTCACTGTCCTTTGCTACAGATGGAAGTTTCTGTAAAAATCATAGAGGAGATGATAAATTAGGCTCTGGATGTGATTGCCTCCCACACCGTCTTAAGGAATGACAGAGATCCTGAAATGCATCCCATTAATACACCATGCACTTCTTCCTGCATTACAGCCAGTTTTAACCTATCCTTCATGTGCAGTTTAAGGGCATTGGCTGGGCTGGGCTCATTACTCTTTTAGTTGAATAACATAAAGCATTTGCAATGGAGATTTACTCTAATGACGTATTTTAAGTACATGTCTGCTTTCCCGGCTTAATGCACTCAGTCATGGAGTGTTTTAGAGTTTATTGCTAATGGGTGAATCCTTGGGAAAACCAGAATTTTCAATAAGATTGGCATATGAGGTGAGAAATATAAATCTAATGAGAGCATTTCAACCAAGGTTTGTAATTAGGGCTGAATGGAGTAAATGTGTACACGCACACCGCAGAAGGGCACCGTGGAGGTGAAATTGCATGCTCTGCTGTGAACAAGGGACGGAGGCCGATGTATCAGTGTCAGGCCATGACACTGTGGAGTATAAATGATACTGTCACCAAGCGCTGCACAGGGTACCCAGGGAATTCCACTCTAGTAAATTATATTACTCAGACAGACCTTGAAGGCATTGTGTCGGAATGAGAGGAGGGAAGAGAGGGCTGTCGGCACCTAGAGGAAGATAGTAGAGGACAACTGGCTGCAGGGATAGAAGCACTGGTTTTCCATTGTACCTGGAGAATTTTGTATTCTCCTTTGTTAATTAATTTATAAAATGACAGCTGTACACATGTGAAAGAGCATAATGCCTGCCTGAAGTAAACGTTACAGTTAGCCATAAGGGAATGGATGTAAGTTGATTTCTGTAAACTTGTGCTGCGTTCTCTTGTTATTCGCATCTGGCTGATATTAGGGGTTCCCTGTGAGCTTGCCCTTACTTTCTTTCGGTGAAAGAACCAACATGCATTGTGAGAAGTTAGTCCTCATTTCCTCAATAACATGGTTTCTTCTTTCCTGCCTTAGTAAGAACATGTGTATCTTAGTCCTCGCCTACCACCAGGTCCCTCACATCACCTTCCAGCCCTAATGCAAACAAACCGTACTGGTGCATAGCATTTCACTTGTGAGAGCACTCACAATTAAGAACAGTTGGTTCCTAGAGTGTGATTGGTGAAGAAAAACTGTTCCTGGTTTTTTTTTTTTTTTTACTTATTTTTTCTTTTGTCCACCTGAAGTACGGTGAAGCCAATGTTTTGGAGTTGATTTGTCTTGCATCTCTGGGAAAGAATTAGAAGAAAATAAGCACATGGATTATATCGCTACCTTTTAGGTCGTAGAAAACCTAAAGATAACATTTAGGTGTAACCTTTTAGGTCACCTTTGTCTAATTTGACTCCAAATGCTAGTTATTTAAAAAGCTAGCCAGGTGTTCTAAACTTAGTCGTGATCACTTTCTTTTTTAAAAAAAGACAATGTACTTTCTTATTTAAATTTAAAAAGCAAATGCCAGCTTTGTGCTGTTATATCCAATGAGATTTTTCCCAAGGTACCATTATTGTTGAATAAATTTGATAACATTTTATAATTGAATACCAAGCAGTCACTAAAAAGGGCACTATAACAGGTATTTCTTTTTCACTTTTGCAGCTTTACTTATAAATATTGACATTAATAAATTACACATATCTAAAGTATATAATTTAATGTTTTATACATATAATTCCAAACTATTAAATTCTTTCAGAGGCAGTTGTGTATCCTTGTAACTGTCAGCAGAAGCAAGACAACGAATACACGCTTTACCCTTTTGCACCAAAATTTTCCCACCAAGGTCTCCCCATGCCTCTTTGCTTTTTATTTTTGTATATTTTTTCTAGTTTTTATTTTTATTTGTACATGTTTGCAGTACACAATGATATTCATTAAGTCACAGTCACTTTTTAACTAGAAAACAAATGTCCCTTCTGATGCATAGATTCTAAAATGGCATCAATCCTGACTTTTGAGTATGTGTCACACTTTTATCCTTAATGAAGTACATCTGAGAAGCAACTCTAAAAATTGTCTAGCTGGAAGGATACATAGGATCCTGAAGAATGTCACTACAAGGCTGCCAAAGGGCTGCCTCTTAGCAGTTTTGTGGAAATAGGCACACGTAGATAGCAGTGAAAACAATAATACCTTGAATTTGACTTTCACTCTTTCCACAGGAACACGCTCTCCATATCAGGGTATAGTTTATTCAACCTTTGTCTTGTAGCGATGGTTGCAGGTTTATTTGATTCATGCAATCATAACACTTAGTGAAGCCAACATACTTGGAAAATCAGATCTGAGGACAGAAGAGAGAAACCTTGGTGAACAATACATGGTGATTATTTCTGTTTTGTTTAGAATATGCCCTCACCTTAAAAAGTGTTTTTAGTTGTTGATTCTGAAGTAACAGCTAAATGTAAGAAGGTAGCCCATAAAACATCTCAGTACCATGTCTTGGTGTGGCAAGGCTGTGCTTACAGACCTAGCTGTATTCACTAAAGATATGCAGAAGTCCGGGATTCTTAGTTCTCTGAGACACAAGCGTCTCTCCCTGAGTAAATTCACTACAGAGTACTTTTTTTGTTCATATGTGTCCTTTAATGATGGCTATGTACCTACGTCTTACATGTTCTTTTCATCCTTGACATCTAGTGGGAAATCACATGTGTTTTATTGTTTACCACATCACGCATGCAGCTTCCTTTTCCTGGCCTCTTGCTGCAGCATGCTATCAACCTAAATCTGTGAGTTTTTCTGAATTGAATACTGACGGAAGGGATTTGACCGCATCTAAAGTGGACCTGGTTTCCATTCTCTTCATTCTGAAGAGCTTTCTTTGTTCCTACCCATGTCTGACTGTACTCTTTTTTTTTCCTTATATTAAAATTGGAAAGGGAGAAAGGGGAAGCACTTTGGGAGAAATAGGTCTGTAGAGAATTGTGAGTATTCATTCAGAAGCTATTCTTAGTTCTGAGAAATATAATGAACTTGAGCTTTGAGTCCTGCCTAAGCTCCCATTAACGATCCCGTCATCACCACCCCCTCCACCTGATCGTTTCCCCCAAAGACGACTGGTATTTTCTTCTTAATATTCTGAATGGAGTCTCCACCAGGTAAAGCACATATTGGAAGGTATTGAGTCCTCTTGCAGAGACAGTTTGCTAGATGATTCTTAATTGTCCTATTAAGTGCTTCTATCTTACATTACCTTAAAGTCTGCTGTGTAGAAGACACTTTTCCATAGACCTTGATTTACTTGTCAGAAGTCATCCCACTAAAGTTAGCACTTCACTTACATTATCATTATGGTGTTTCCCACTGACAGCTTCTGCCACACACTGCCATGTTCCCATGTTCCCACTGTTGCAGAAAAAGACTTTTGTTCTGCCTCGATGAGGAACAAAATGCAAACAACAACATAGCTCTACCACGAAAGATCCTATCAAGACACGTTTAAGTGAACAAAAGGTCGTTCGTTCACATCTGACATAAGGATATAAGAATTTAAACAATAAGACCTCTGGTGAAATGTGGCAAAATATGCACCGCAAACGTTGTGAAGTTCTGTGTCTCATGAAAGGCAATTTGTACTTGGGCTTCAAAAACCCATTAACTTCAAACCACTCTTTTAAAAAAAAGAAAGAAAGAAAATCACTCGTCTCACTCTAACATTAAAGCAATTTCTGTTCTAAGGAAAGGTAAAATGCATTCATCTATGTAAAGCACATGCACTATAATTTATAAAAATCTTAGTACTCTTAGGAAATGCAGCCCCTCTTCCCTCTGGCACCATCTGAAATGGGAAATCTGGACTTCCGGGAAGATGGCGACCGGGTAGGCAGCAGAGAGAGAACCTCCCAGAGGATTACCACCCAAACAATGAAATATAAAAATATGAAGACAGAAATAAGGACTTCCGGGAAGAAGATGACCAGCCGAGAGAGCGAGTGCGGAGGGAAGAACGGCTTCAGCTCCTGAACCCGACAGAGAATGCACTACTGGAACAAACTGCACCAAACCAGGCAGCGCTCCGGGATCCCGCTTAGAACCCCACCCCGCAGCCAGCGCTGCGCGAACTGGAGCAACAGCGACCGGCGGGCGGGATTTCTGAGTCGGGGAAAATCTCCATCCAGGGAAAAACATCTGAATGGCACTCCTGTCTGCACGATCACAGGGTGAGTTAAGTGCGCGCTCTAACCGGTTTTTCCTGAATCGGGAAGAAGCTCAGCCCAGTGAGAGACATCAAAGCAGCTTCAAGGACTGCGGGATCTCCCGGGTGGGAAGACCTACTTAGGTGCCCCAACGGGTTTTGTGAGGGGGGAAGGAGCTCCACCCAGGGGGGAAAACCTGAGTGGCCTATCTGCAAGAATCCTGGGGTGGCGAGCTGTTTATTTGCCCCGGCCAGGTCTTGGGGTAGGGAGTAGAAGCAAAAATCTCAGCAGACAGCTTAAGGGACATTCTCCCAAAGAGAAGTAACCATTGGAGCAGCCTCTGCAGCAGACCTTTGCCTGCTGAACTGTCTGTGGAATTTATAGCTCC
>PVLD010000416.1:0-293643 GCA_004027595.1 Dinomys branickii | reverse complement strand
CTCTCTCCCCCCTCCCTCTCCCTCTCTCTCTCTCTCTCTGTCTCTCTGTGTTTCTATTATCATCTATCTATCAATCTACCTATCATCTATTGAGTTTCTCATATAAGAGAAACCATGTGACATTTAAGAGTCTTTGTTTGTGACTTGTACTCTGAGTAACATTTTGGCCATTCTTTTAAGATCATGATATATAGTACATTAACCATTGTTATTTTATAATTATTTTGTTATGAATTTTTTGTAGATGTAAGCAGAGTTTTAAACTATTTCTATTAATGTCCACTTGTGCTACATTAACAGAGAGATTATGCCAAAGACAGCTACTGTGCACCACTATGTTGCTCTCCTTTCTCTGGAACGTGATTTTTGCTAGAATGTCTCTGCAGTTTAAAACTGTTTGGCAGCTCTATGTACATTTAGGTATTGTCAGGTGCCTGCTGAAAAGCTGTCTTTGCTCAAAGCTTTCAAGTAGCAGGTACGTTTTTCTCTTTCTATCCAATTATGAAGTCGGAATTTTCTAAGACTTCGGGTCCTTAAATCATATGGGATGGACACAAGGTTTGCTAATTTGCTGTGCTGAAGGCAGATGATCCTCACAGAAGGGTCATCTCTAGATACAGCTTATACAGTGTGCTGGATTAATGTATACAGAGATGAATTATCTCTTTTGTTGATATGAGACAGAAGCACATGAAGAACATCATGTTACAATGGAAGCAGACTGGTGTGTGCACAGGCTGAGGGGTGCGAAGGTTTCCAACAAGCCTGAGAGGTAAGAGCATGCTTTCCCGGGGTGTGGGAGAGAAAGTTCAAATTCTAATCACCTGGAAAGAATGGCAACTAAAGACCATCACGTAGACCTATTTCTTGGAAAGAGCCTACATTCTACTTGTTTGTAGCATATTTTGTGAAGGACATGACATGTAAAGGAAAAAACAAAAGATATTCATGGGAAAGCATAAAAAATAAGATTAAACAATAGCCAAAGCAATCCTGAGCAAATAAGAGCAAAGCTGGAAGTATCACAATACCCAACTTCAAAATAAACTACAAAGTCTAGTATCAAAAACAACCTGGTACTGGCACAGAAATAGGCGCATAGATCAGTGTGATGGAAAGAAGACAAAGAAACAAAACTCACACGACTACCACCATTTCGTTTTGACAAAAGTGCCAAGAATGTATGTTGTAGAAAAGATAATCCTTTCAACAAATGGCTTGAAAGGAAAAGAATTCTAAGAAAAACTGGTTAACCATATGCAGAAGGTTGAATCTAGATCACTGTCTCGCACCATGTACAAAAATAAAATTAAAAGAACGATCCAATACCTAGGGATAAAGCCTGAAACATTGGAACTGCTAGAAAATAACACAGGGAAACATTTGAAGCCTGAGGCACAAGTAAGGACTTCCTGAAGTACTCCAATAGCACAGGAAATAATAGCAAGAAGCAACATGTCTGACCACATTAAATTAAAAAGCTTCTGCACAATAAAGGAAATGAGACTGGCAGCTCATCTTAATTGTCAGTGTGACCAGGTTGAGAAACTCCTGCAGAGGTGACTGGGTCGTAGGGCCACTGGACAATTAGTGGACTGATCCCTGAGTTCATAGCTAAATTTGCTGTTAGGCGGTGGGGCTCACTTGGAGATGGGTCAGGGGGCCTTTGAGGGCTGTGTTGCTCCCCAGTGCACTTCTCCTGTGTCAGCTTTCCTGGATGCTATTCAGTGAGCAACTTTATTCCACCGTGCTCTCCCCCCACGTTTCTGCCTTGAAACCAGCCTGCCACTGACTAAAACCACTGAAGCTGGGCACCAAAACAAACCTCTCCTCCTGTCCCAATGACAACGAAACCTGAGTAATGCACAGAGGGAAGACAGCCTACAAAATGGGTGAAAATCTTTGCCAGCTACTCTTCTGACAGTGGAATAATATCCCAAATATATAAAGAATTCAAAAAACAACACCAAAATAAGTAAGTAAATAGTTAAGCTAACCAATAAATGGGCAAATGAGTTGACCAGACACTTCTCAAAGGAAGTAGTATAAGTGGCCAGTAAATATGTGAAAAATGTTCAACACCTTTAGCTATCAGCAAAATGCAAGTAAAAATTACCTTGAGATTCATGTCACCCCATTGAGAATAGTATAACATAAAGAACACATAGAACAATACATGCTGGTGGGGATCTAAATTAATGGGATGCTTCTACATTGTGGATGGGATGTAAATTATTACAGCGACTATAGAAATCACTATAGACATTCCTCACAAAGATCGAGCTATAGTACTTCATGTATTCCTGAGTCAAAATCAGCATATGTTAGAGACACCTGCCTATGCATCTTTATCGCAATAGGATTCAGAGTAGCTAAGTTATAGAAATAGCCTAGGTGTTTGTGAATAGGTGAATATACACAATGGAGTATTATTCAACTACAAATTAATAAAACGATGTCATTTGCAGGAAAAGACGATGGATCTGGAGACTATTGTAGATCAAGTATTGCCTGTTTTCTCTCCTAGGTGGAATCCAATAAAATGTAGCAGGGAAAGAGCTATAGAAGAAAGGGGCAAGAGGAGGAAGGGAGGTAATGGGAGTGAAAATATTTGAAGTATATTATGCGCATGTGTATGTCAAAATGAAATGCATAATTCTGTATAACTAATGTGCACAAATAAAAATAATTTACACTAATCAGAAATCAGTAATATGTCAAATTTTGTTGAATAGATGAGGGTCCAGACTGAGATGGGTCCAGGTTCCTATCCCAGCTCTGCCATAGCCATTGGGCAAAATGAAGAAAGTAGTATCTACTTTATAGTCAACTGTACAAAGTTGTTCATAGCATCCTTGCTTACCATAAATACTTTCATGAATTACCAGCATACTTATAATTGTAGGCATGCATATTATCTTTAAAAAATTACAAATAATACTGTCAGTTATAATTATTGACTGAACTTAGGTCTCTGATGTTACCCTTGAAGGAAGCCAACTAACATGAGTTAGAGATGGCAGAAAATGCATGGTTTATTGATTATTATGTTTGCCAATAAGGTGGAGACTTTTGTTTGCATCTTGTTACATATAGGTCCATGACCAGGTGTACAGTGATAATTGAAGGAACCATCCCATTTAAGACCCTTCAAATAGCTTGAAAGAACCTAGTTTAAAGTAGGATCCGAGCTCACAGTCAAGCATCTTGGAAATGGGGAACATTTCTGATCCAGGTGGAATAACTGTCATGAAGAGATTCGAACATCTGATGAGTGGTTTGAGAAAGTTACTTTTGAGCATATTCAGAGATTCCACACTTTTTTCTATTTTGCTGCAAGTAATGAAATGGTAGCTTTTTTTAAAAAACTGAACTTGGTAAGCATTTTTGGAGACTCTATCAATTTTGAAGTTTGAGTACCCTTTGTAAGGCAACTGTGGAAATGACATAAACCACAAAATAATCAAGTTCTGAAAATGTATTTTTATAACTCACACAGCTCGTTTACTCAACTGCACCAAATCAGTGTGATTTTATCGTGTTTGCATTGTCTGCAATTTGAGCAGATAATGTGTATTAAGGAAAGAAACATGAAAGGCTATCATTTCCAATCAAGGATGCTGGGGGAGTGGGAATGTGTGTCTATGTATATAAGCATATAGTGATTTACGGCTGTTGTCACCAAATGTATGGATAGATTTTATAAACTCCCTAACATTGTCTAAAAGAATTAGGGTATGCAGTGTTGTTTGTTTCTAGGAGGATATATGTCTGTTCCTTTAATCAGCATCTTAAATCATCTAATTGCTATGAAGAGCAAAAAATCTGAAACCTTTAGGATCACAAACAAGCGTGAGAGACAGATGTAAAGACAGAGACAGAGAAATACTGACAGAGATGCAAATGGAGACAGACATAAAGAAACAAGACACAGTAACAGGCAAAGAACTTAGAGAACCAGATAATTTAGAGAAGACGAGACATAATGCAAGGGGATAACACTAGTAGAAAATGTGACCAAAGCTACCATGAATTCAAGGATGGCATCTTACTTGAAACATGATTAGATGATTCCCCAGAATTGGAAGAGATTTTCTGAACATTTACTATTATTATTCAGGCCTGTGCTTTTCTTTTCATGGTTTGTACTGAACATGATGATAAATATGTTTAGGATGAAGAGGATAGCTTGATCTGATCATTCCACAGTGTATACACATACCAAAGGCTCATATCATACCCCATAAATATATACAATTGTTTGTCAAAAATAAAATTAATTGAAGATAAAGATAGAAGTATAAATTTTCATTTCTGGTAAGGCTCCAAATGAAAGATACCCTTTTATCAGGGACTCAGTAAGTTCAAGTACTAAGTTGTCTCCAGCAAATGTGATAACCCTACCAGATCTCTGATCGATGGGTCTTTCTTGGTTGTTACCCTATCTGATGGTGAAGAGTCAGTTAAGAGCCTCAAAAACTTGACTACAGGAATCTTCTCATTTCTTCAGCAACACACAGCTTCTTAGGTGGCTGTCATTTGTCTCCTGGAGCTGCTGTTTTTGGAGGTCTGACAAACTTCATTAAGTACCCAGAGGAGCAAGGAATTGAAAATATCACAAAAAACTATAGGCCAACTCAGAACAACCCTAAAAAGTAAAAGAAGATACTATCCATAGAATCCGATGTTAAATTATCTGAAGTTCTTTTTATTCCTTCAGTCTCTTCCCCTTTGTCTTATCTGCCTTTCATCCGTCTATCATGAAAAAGTCTAACAAATTTGTGCAAATAGGAATTATAAATTATGTCATAAAATTGTTTACAAGATTTTAATGTGCCTGGTGGCTCAAACCATGTTTATTCTACTTTTGTACTTTCAAAATCACCCCGCCTTCATTGTTGCCCATGTAAGAAATTCTTAATAACATTTTCCATTAGATGACTAAGCTGTGACCTAAATGGTCAAATACGAGAAATTACTTTTTTTTAAATCCAAAAGATACTTGGAAAGTGTTTTACTAGGATTCAGAAATATCCCCTAAATATGATATAGATAATCTGATTGTTAAAAATCTGAGTATCTCTTCCATGTTCAAATTATATGAAAAAATAAAAGAGGTAAAAAGGCATTGTATCCTCACAAAGTAATGAATAAACCATACATAATAAAAGAAAATTTGAAAAACTAGATTCAATCATGATACATTATGTTTCATTTCAAGAAAGAAAACACACCAAGTATTCTACTGAAAGCTGCTATGAATCTTGGAATGAACGTTAAGATGGATTTTTTCATAGCCAAGAACAAACTATATATAAAAGTTGCCTAGGAATATCAATGAGATGCTTTTAACTGACTATCAATCAAAATCTTTTAATAGCTAATCTCTTTCAAAGTCATGCAGAGGAATTCTGATATAGTTCACTCAAAATAATCACCCTTCATCTTTTAAGTAACTTTAAACAAATGGGCATATACATCCCCTGAAATAAATGAAAAGAAATAAATATGACACTCTCAGTTACTTAGAAGACTTGACAGAGGCATATAATTTTGTACCAGGGATTCATTAGTGTCCTATTTGTGTGCATCACTTCGCAGGGATAACTTCATAGGAGGTAATTTCTCTTGATTCTAAATGGTCCTGAATTACATTTTGGATGATATTGTACTTTATGTCCCCTGAGAAAAATTTTCAGATTTGACATTTTTGGGCAAATAAAGCAAAACCTACTAAGATTTTTGACGCTTGTCCATGCCTCCCGGGGGGAGCTATGACTCTGATAACACCTAATTGAAACAAAAAACATTATGCAAATTATAAAGAACAAATGAAAATCAAGACAGTGAATGCCCCCTAATGACAAGTATTATTTTCTCTATTACATGTAGCTTAATAAATGTGTAATAATATGATCATGCTCATGCTTCACTCTCTTTGATTTTTATTCTTATAGTTTTTGAATCAGACTCCTTGCTATCTAAATATGCCAATTTTCCTTTCAAATACAGCCCCAAACTGCTAATTTTAATTTCCTGTCAGAGACACCGATAATAACAAAGGACAAGTACTATTTCCTTTCAAATATTTTACTACTTTTTGCATGGTAAGCAGGAGCAACATCTTTTAATGTAACGCAATTCATACTTACACTTAGTAACTCTACCTTATTGCTAAATTTATTTAATCTTTTTCATACATAGTCAATCAACTCCATTCTACGTTGGCATCCAAAACTCTTTCTCCAAGTGGTAAAATTTCAAAAGCAATGGGACATCTTATGGGGTTGCCAAGCTTTTATTGAATCAATTATGTATGTCATGTAAAACAACTATCTTTTTATTGTGATCATTTCATAAATGAATAATTATTATTTAAAAATTTAGAAATGGCAAACTTAGAAGGCAATTGTTTAAAATAAATAAATTTAGCTTTATAAAAATCTCATTATCTATTATATTGCTTCATCTTTCATGGCTTTATCTTTTCTTTTTTTTTTTGTTCTCATTTTTTTTTTTTTGCGGTACTGGGGATCGAACTCAGGACCCTGTGCTTGCTAGGCAAGCGCTTATTCCACTGAGCTATATCCCCAGCCCTATCTTTTCATTTTGTTGTGGATATTTTTGCCTGTTCTTAGATAGCATTACTTTGAAGACAAAGATATGGGAGAATTGTAAAACAAGGTACCTCAATTATAAAATTTGTGAGTTGAGCTAAGTATTCACCAATTGCCTGTATATTAGCCTTAATATACACTGAGTGTTCTGAGTTTTTAGTGCACTTTTTGTATCATGCATTACAGCCAAATGTGGTTATCTTGTTGATAACATTGAGTATAAGCTCTGTGACAAAAGGGAATTTCTTCGTAACATAGTTTCAGTTTAGTCAAATGTCTAATCTATAAGCTCCCTTTCCTAAAGCATAAATACAATCCATTCTTGAAGAGAGAGGCAACTCTTGTGTCTGTGCAGCAGACCTTCACAGTGGCAGGCCTCTGAGTACCACAATTTTTGCCTGAGTGTATTTTGTGTCTAATCTGACTGTTCATGTGTGGCCTCGGATCACACTGGACCATAGAGCTACTATTCTCCGCAGGGATAATGCAATGGGTCATGCTGAATGGTGCTGAGGATTATAGTTTTATTGAAGGTATATGCAGAATCTGAGCATAGTTAACTGTGTATGTGAATACTAAAGGTTTTTCAAAAGCCCACTAAGTATCACGCAATATACATGCCCTTGTGCAATCATGCATCCTTATACCTGTTCCCATCTTTTTTGCAATGCATACTTAATAGCTGTGCCTCCAAGAGAGGCATCCAATCCATTTTCCTCTGTGATAGATTGGCTGCCATTACTTTTTAACTCAATTATCAATGCTTCACTCTATGACATGTTCCTTTGAAATGAACTGAACCTCTGAAGAGTCAGAATTTATCCAGTTTTGTATGAAATCAGATTTAACATCTCCTTAGAATGCTGTCTTATCTTTCTTTGTTTAATTGAATCCCTCTCCTTCCTTGCTCCCATAAGTGTGTGGTGTCAAATGATAAGCTCATAAATATATAAACTTGCAAATAAATATGCAAATTTGACACATATATAATACACTCTCCTTCCTTGCCCTTATAAGTGTGGTGTCAAATGATAAGCTTATAAATATATAAACTTGCAAATAAATATGCAAATTTGACACATATATAATACACACATTCATGTGTATAAATGTGGATAAGCTAGTTAGTGTCTGAAAGTAGCTAAAGAAAACAACTAAATAACTGAATATGTTAGGGAATGCTTTAGCAATATTACACCATGAAAGGAAACGTTAGAAAAGATTAAATACACATTTCAGATTTGCTATATTTGTTGTAGTTCAGATTGGTTAATTTTCTAATAAAACCAAGTGTCCATCAGACTGCTGCATTCTGTGGTCTTACCTTTGTGGAAACTAGATCCTTCCTCTTCATTTGGGGACAGGTTGAAGCAACCACTACATAGAAGTGTTACATTCATGTACCAACTTCCCACAAAGAATTAATCATTATGTACTGCAAACATATACTAATAAGAAATAAAAACTGAAAACAAATTTGTAGTTCAGAACAAAGTACTAAAGTTATCAAATTATCAGTAGAGTTTAGAACAATTAACGATACTAATATGAAAAATAAATTTGTTCTGGAAGAAAGAGTGGTCAATCAAGTATGTTAAATGACAAATAAATAAGAATAACAGAGAAGATTAAGTGAGAAAGGTTAATTTATAAATGAGGAGTTGCATTATTTTTGTCATCCTTTGCTTATACCTGCTTTGAAAGGAGAGGGGATTCTCATAACCAGCATGTCATTTCTAGATACCTGCATCTGACTTCAGGATGGATTTTATTTCCTTCCTATGAGAGTGAGATCTTTGTTCTGGGACTTCACAAGATATTAAAAGATTATAGCTTAAAGATTCTATACTAAGGCCTGGAAAGCTGTGTGAATTGCTGTCTTTAGGGAGTTCAGGCAGCAGAAGTTATCATGGTACCGAGCAGCTGGCAAAGGTTATGAAATCAGTGTCAGCTCCCTTTAAGTGTAATCCACCATGCTCAGCCAGCTTGTGAATCCACACTTATAGCCATGGGCTGACTGTCCTTGTTTTTCTAGGGTACGACAATAACCATAGACTAGATGGCTTAGACACAGTGGAAACCTCTCTCATGCAGTTGTGTAGTATGCAAAGTCCAAGATCCAGGACTGTGGTCCTTAAGCTCTTTTTATGCATTTTATACTTAAGAAGTTCATTCAAATGCTGATTCCCTTACCTTTGCTCTCTGAGCTTAGGTGAGGCTCAGGTGTCTGAATTTTCTCTTCTTTTTTTTTCTTTTTGCTTTTTATCTATATTTATTTATTTATTTATTTTGAGACAGTAACTCACCATGTAATTGAGGCTGGTCTCATATTTGCTGTGACCCTCTTGCCTCAACCTCCCAAGTACTGGGATTACAGCCCCGTGCCTCCACGCCAGGCTGGATGTCTGAATTTTTCAATAAGCACCTGTAGTGAATCCAGCGTAGTTAGTCTCCCAAGGCACATATTTGTATGTTAGTGTGTGTGTCTGTGTGCATATTTGCTTGCATGCATTTAGTATGCTACATGTTTGTGTGTACGTGTGCTTGAAAGCAGGCCAGAAGGAGACTCAGAGCTGGTACGAGTGAAGAGGTCCAAGGGGAGCACATTCTTACTTCCAGTGCCCATCTGAGGAGTTTGGCTGTGAAACGAAGCGGTTATTGCAAAGATGCTGACTTCAAAAGCCCAAATAGCAGGAAGTGAAAGAAGCATTGACATTAGTATAAATTGTGTCTTAAGAACTACAAGGGACAAGAAGCATGTTCTTTGATCTAAACAGCTCTTGCTTGAGCAGATAGCTCTTCAAAGCAATAGCTGAAATATCCTTTTAGAAACAGGACTGTAATTTTCAGTGATATGTGTAAGATCATTTAATGGAAAAGAAGAAAGATCGCATCATTCATTTACTAAATATTTGATCTGTGTTTATTGAGAACATACTATAGTCTCACGTTAAACTAGGCTCTGTAGATGCTGAAGGGTAACAATTATTCTTTATCTTCAAGAGCTCACATTCTCATTGGCCAATAGATAAACAAGCAGTACTTGAAACAATTGCAGAAATAGTGTGGTGCTGTGAGTACCACCATAGAATTAGGCATAGGAGCTGAGGGAGTGCGGAACAAGGTCTTCAAATCCCCAATTGTGTGTTATGTATGAGTGTGTATCTGTTTGTATTTGTGTTTGTGTAAGGCCTCCGGGAGGAAAGCCCAGCTCCCTTAATTGAGTTTCTAAGGCAAAATGGAAGTTTTTCACATAAAGAAATCTAAGGGAAAAGCTTTGCAGGCAAAGACAACAACCTGGTAAGAAGTCAAACTGGCTCAGCACTACAGGTTGATGCAGGTGTAGAATGTTATGAAATGGCTCCAGATAAAATGAGGAAATTTAACCACAGCCTGATCTTATTGAGGCCTTTCTATGTACCAGACCCTCTGCCAGGAGTTGCACCACGACCATGTTACTGAATTCCAACAATAATTCTACAGAGCAGGTTTTATTATGTTTCAGGTTTCAATGAAGAAATTGAAACCTCAGAAGTTTATAAAATTTCCCAGGGACATAAACCTGATAAACAGCAGAGCCAGGATTAGAGCTCAGGCAGTTTTGCTTTACAGCCTAGAACCTAAAAGACCATTTAATACTGTTTTCATACACTGTATATCATAACAGGTATTGTGTGTCCTAAAGTGGGCCATTCTTCTGAGGGCAGTTAGTAGTTACTAAAGGATATAATCAGATTTCCAGTGTTTAAAGACCACTTTATCAAAGCAAAGTAGTTTGGAGAGGCTCAAAATTGGGGACTCTGAAACTAATTAGAGATGGTATTACAATTCCTGCGAGACATGCTGAGGCTTTGAACTCAGGTGGTCCCTCCATGTGGAGGGCAGCCTCCGTAATCATTCCAAATAATTTCTTGCCCTGGGCGTTCATGTCCTTTTGTAAATCCTTCCCTGTGAGTCTAGGTTGCAGTTGCTGCCTTGCTCCTACTGCATAGGATAGAGCAGAAGTAATGTGCGGTCAGTCCCAATATTACGTTATAAACAGACCGTGGCTCCTGTCCTGTATCCACTTTCACCCTCTCTCGGCCTGTACTGTAGAGGGAGCCAGGGGCTATGATGTGGAACAGCCCTGCCGAGGGGTCTGATGAGGGAAGTTGGGAATAGGGCTCTTCCGAGTCCTGCCGATAGCCTTGCGAATGACCTTCAAAGTGATCCTTTCCTAGTTCAGACTTGACATAACTACATTGTGGCCGCCAGACATCCTACCATGGCCGTAAGAAACATGCCACGCCATATCTAACAATCTAAGCTCTTTCTGATTCCTGACCCACAGAAACTGCAAAGTAATACAAGCTGTCATTTTAGACACTAAGACATAGATTAATTTCTTACTCAGTAATAGATAACTAACATGTTAAGAATTTTCACCTTATCATCATATTACTATAATCTTCCAGAAATACCTATTATACAAGAATTGATCAGAATATATACAAACATTAAAATTTTATTAGTAAAAGACAGATTTTCGTTAATTCCCCTCCCTTCATTCCTGTCATGTTCTGAAGGCCTTCTGGAAATCCTTTCTTGTGTGTATGAATTGGGCGTGGTGGCACGTGTCTGTAATCCCAGCACTCAGAAAGCTGGGGTAGAAAGATCACTTTGAGATTGAGACCAGTCTGAGCTACACAGTAAGTTCAAGGCCAGCCTGGACGACGCTGTGAGACTGTCTCAAAAAACAAATACTCCGCCAAGTACCATCAGGTAGAAAGGCAGTCTCATAAAAAATTTACAAAGGATGACATCTATTTTACTCACTGCATTTGGCACCATACCACTTTTGGCTCTTCTCCAAAATAAAAACAACCAACAAAGATAAGTATTTTGAGTTGGCTCAGGACATTGAGACAGTTGCGACAGCAGCAGAACTGCAGATACTCATGAAAGACGACGTCTAGCGCTGCTTCCGAACGTCGCAATGGGACGCATGTGTGCAAAGTGCAGAGGGGGGTATTTTGAGGGCGATTAATGTCAGTAGCTTTTACTGCAATAAAGTTTTAAAATTTAAATGTTCACTAAACTTTCTGGTCACACCTTGTGTAGGTGGCTGGTTGACACTGTTTAATTATGTTATTTCTGTATTATTTAGAATTTTTCCAGGAGGATATTAGTATGTAGAATAGATAGTAAGGCCCTAATGATTTCAAATTGTTTCATAGTAATAATCTGCTTTTTCACAAAATATATTTTTAGAATATATTAGAATAGAATATTCTTAAACGATCTTGTACTCATGCCTTCTGCCAGCTAGTGTGGCATGAAGCGAGTTATGGCTTCCATTCCAGTCTCCACCAGATTGCCCTTTACTCTGAATAATAAACCAGCTGTTTGCCCCATATCTGGATATCTATAATCTATCAAAAGTCTCACAGTATAGTTGTTAGTGTAACACACAGTATAGCCAAGTGACTGTTGCTATAGACATATATATGAAAGAAATGTTTTTGATAAAAATGAGATTATTCTGTCCCTCTAGCTGACTTTCATGAAGATGTAGGATATTTATAAACTTTAAATAACAGCCTTTCACTATGTATTATCCCCCAAAGAGTAGACAGAGAGGGCAAGTTTAAAATGGAGTCCTTGAAGTCCCCTATCTCCCGATCTCAGCCTCATGAGTCATGGGCTGTGTGCATACAGTTGGCTCAGATGAGCTGGCACCCCTGAAACAGCAGCAGCTGCACTGAACAATTACCAGGCTCTCACTGAGAAAATTTCCCATGAGAGACAAAGAGCCAGCTGGGCATTGCTGGTGCTTGTCTGGTGGACGTTTGTTAGTTTATATGAACACTGAAATTCCCAGGGCAGCAATCAATGGGTGAGATAATTTCACCCAGAATACATTAACCCAGAAAACTGCAACTCGAGAAGACCTTTTTGTGGGGGCATGCCGAGTCTTCAGTGCAGTAAATTTACAAGCCTTGTTTTGAACATTTAGAACCTGGGTAAAGCCTCCTGAAGCCTGGCATCTAATTAAAGAAGCCCCGTGCACACTAATGAAACTCAATTTATCAATTCTCTGGTTTTTCAGTGTAACTTGATGAAATAATGTCATTAAAGTTTCTGGTCCAAATTATAACAGAATCCTATATACAGAACAAACTACTAATATTAATCTCCTAAGACTTGTTCATTATACCAGAGGCAGTATCAAAATATTAATATTTGCTTGACAGTGCTGTCAAATAAGGATACCTCAGAGACCTTAATACATTCAGTAATGCAGAGAAACTCATTATCTTGCAACTATCATTTACCTCATTATGAAGATGGATACTGAAATGTAATTTTTATAGCAGACTTTATATGTTTAATGAAATATATTTAAAATAAAGGTTATGAATCTAAAACTAATGAAGGATTTTCCCACCGGTTCATTTTAAATTACTTCCATTTCACTAAGCTATATATCATTTGCTCTTTCTTTTTACTAGTATAGATTCATCAGCATACTTTATTTAATATACTTTAAAGCGCAAATGTAAATAAAACTAATCCTGAAATAATTGAGACAGAGGCTAACCTGAGTATCATCTTTAGTAAATAATTATGGCAGAAAACACCATGTATCATTTTCCTATAAGCTGTAAAAAGGGTACTTTTTCAGGGAATAGTTACCAATTTGATGATACAAAAATAAGACCCTATTGTTATCTCTAGCAGGAACACAGCTTCTCAGATATAAAAAGTGGTTTTCCGCCAGTGAAGTCCAACATTTGTAATACAAGCTTTTATTACAGGAATAAAAACATGTATCCATTAGAAGCAAGAGACCATCAGATGTTTTATGTTTTAGTTACCTGGGGAGTTAATAAATAGGACATTGAAAGCTCAGATTAGCCATATAAATTTTATCATTCAGTGACATCTATTAAAAAAGATTTTTAAGGAAAAAATTTTCTAACTACAGTAACAATAAGACTGAAAGAAAAATAATGAAATCCTCACCTTGTACTAAGTAACCGTGAAAGGATCTTGAGAGGATAGGGCTTTAGTGACCATTCCTGATATTCAAGAGTTCTTCATGGTACCTCTCTACCTCCTGGCGTGGGCTGACTCAGCAGGAGACCCAGCTGCTGCACACATGGGCCTCCTGAGCACAGAGCTCAGCAGGCCTTAGAAGAGAAGGGGCTCAAAGCCAGACCGGGAAGCTTCATCAGCACCTTCTTATTTTTCTGGATCACTTTCTCATGCTATCACCCTCAGTAAGCAAAATTAAGAAACATCCAACAGGGTTTCCACATAGGCTTCACAGATAAAATGGAGGAGAGATTTTATTTTATTTTTGACCTTTTCCCGTTTTCTTTTTTTCAGTATTTTTATTAAGTTTGCAGCATATAATGATTGTATTTCTCATGGAGATTTAGTACACGTTTCAATTTTTAAAAAATCTCTTTCCCTTTCCCCCATCTCCGGATCTTCTTTCCTTTTGTAACACATGAGTCTCTGTTGGCTACTATCTTTCTTTTCAGTACTTTATTTATATTTTGGATTACTCAGATAAGAGAAATGAGGCAATATTTAAAGTTTTTCATCTGATTTATAACACTTTGATTTATAACATTTGATTTCTTTGAGGATGACCTTTATTTCTGGAGTAAGATGATATCTCTGTGCTTTAATTTAGATTTCTTTAATGACCAGAGAGATAGAACATTTTTATATACTTATTAGCCACTTGTACTTTTGAACAATGTCTTCTTATTTTAATTGCCCATTCTTATTGGGTGTTTTATTTTGGGGGTTTTAAATTTTTTGAGGCCTTTACATATTCCAGATAATAGTCCTCTGAGGAATAGCCAGAATTTTTTTTCTCCTTCTGTAGTTTTTCCCTTCACTCTGTTGACTTGTTTCTTTAGTGAGCAGAAGCTTCTTATTTCGACATGCTCCAATTTGTTGATTCCTCTTGCTATATCTTGTATAACAGAGGTTCTACTCAAAAAGTCTTTTCCTGTCTTCAAGAGTTTCACCTATTTTATCTTCCAGTAGATAAAGTGATTCTGTTTTAACATTTAGATCACTTATCCATTTTGACTGTAGTTCAGTACATAGTGAGGGAAATGGTCCTAGATTTAAGCTGACGTATGTGAATCGCCAGTTTTCCCAGCACCACTGGTTAAGAAGGTCGTCTTTCCTCCGGCGTATGTTTTTGGTCCCCTTTTTGAAGATATGAGAGCTGAACACACCGAGGGCTGTTTCTGCATCCTCTATTCTGTTTCACTGATCCACATGTCTGTTTTTGTGTCAGTACGTTCTCTCTTTTTTTATCACTGTAGCTTTGTAATGTAACTTCAAATCTGGGATTGTGATGTCTTCTGCTTTTCTCTTTTTACCCAGGATTGTGTTTGCTATTCTTGGTCTTTTCTGGTCTTGTATGAATGTAAGGACTGCTTTCTTTAGTTCTGTGGGGAACACTACTTCTATTTTGTTTGGAATTGTGTTACATTTGTACATCAGTTTTGAAAGAATAGCAATTTTGACAATTTTGCTTCTTACTATCCAGGAGCATGGGATGTCTTTAATTTTCTGATGTTTTCTTCAACCTCCTTCTCAGCATACTGTAGTTTTCATTCTACAGGGCTTTCTTTTCCTTGGTTAAGTTCATTTCTAAGTATTTAATTTTCTTGTCGAGGATCTACGTGCCTGATTATGTGGAGGATTGTGCCATCTGCAAATCATGGTCATTTGACTTCGTTTCCTCTGCATATCCTTTTCCTTTCTTTCTCTTGCCTCTTTTTTTCTGGCTAATGCTTCAAGTACTATATAGAATGGGAGTGGTGATGGGGGACATCCTTGTCCACTGATTTTAGAAGAAAAGCTTTCCATTTTTCCTTATTTAGTATAATGTTAGCAGCAGGTTTGACACAAATGGCTTTAGGGTTTTTATCAAGAATGGATATTGCATTTGTCAAAGGCTTATGCACCCTATGGAGATGACCATGGGGTTTTTGCCTTTGCTTTGGTGTGAGGTACTGCAGTTACCGAGTTACTGATTTGTATATGTTGAACCATGCTTTCATCCCTCGGATGAAGCCTACTTGGTCATCATGCATGATCCTTTTGATGATTTGTTGCAAGCTGTTTGCCAGTATCTTGCTGAGCATTTTTGCAGATGTGTTCATTAAAGTTCCCTTTCTTTGGCTGGATCCTTTTCTGATTCTGGGATCAGTCATTGCATCCAGCAATGACGTTTAGGGTTCTCCTCCCCTCTGTTTCCTTAAGGAGTTTGAGGGCATTCAATCTTCTGTGACGTTCTTGTAAAATTCAGCAAGGAGCTCCCTGGAACCTGTGCTTTACTCCATTTTTTCTCATTACTTGTTCAATTTTATTGCCAGTTAGTGAATTATTCAGGAATCTAAATCATCTCAGATTAGTTTTAGTAATTCCTATATATCCGGGAATCTATCCATGTCTTCTGAATTTCCCAATTTATTGGACAACAAGTTTTTGAATTTGTTGCTAAAAATCAGTATTTCAGTAGTGTTTGTTGTAATTTCAACCTTTTTCATTTATTATTGCATTGATTTGGTCTTTTGTTTTATTTTTCATAAAATTGGCTAAGGGTTTGTCTATTTTAGTTTTTTAAATAAAGTATTTTTCAATATATTGATTCTTTGTTTTACTTTTTGAAGTTCAATTTCATTACTTTCTGCTCTGATGTTTATAATTTACTTCTTTGTACTAGCTTTGAATTTGAATTGTTCTTATTTTTGTGGAACCCTGAGGCACATCTTTAAGTTATTTATTTGGGCTTGAAATGTTTTTGAGGCAGGCACTTGTGCCACTGAGCTGTATCTCTTGGCTTGAAATGTTTTTCTAATGTGTACCTTTTGTCCTATAAACTTCCTTCTTAGGACTGTTTTTTTTTTATTTTTTCTTTTTTATTAAAAAAATAGTACAGGGGCTGGGGGTATAGCTCAGTGGCATAAGAGCTTGCCTGGCAAGCGCAAGGTCCTGAGTTCGATCCCTGGTACCGGAAAAAAAAAAAAGTACAAAATACAATAGCAAGAAAATAAACAAAACAATGCAAGGAAATTAAATATGATATGGGGTTTCAAACCAAATGATAGGGATTAACAATGGTTGTTATATTGCATATTGTTATCTTCAGCGAAGTTGCTTAGATTACCAGATGTAAGAATAGAAGGTTGATCAAATTATTAAAGGGAATAAGAAAATAATAATTTAAAAGAACATTGGAGACAATGCATAATTTCACTAGATAGGACTATTTTCATTATTCTGGTGTGTTGTCACGGCATTGGAGCTTGCTTCTGGAAATGTCTAATTTCTCCCTTGATGTCTTCTGTGATCCTTTGATTATTCAGGAGTGTATTGTTTAATTTCCAGAAATTTGCACAATTTGTTTTGCTGTTAGTTTTGAGTTTCATTGGGCCATGACCTGATTAATATACATGGAGTAACTTCAATTTTTTTTTTGCATTCATGTAAGCATGCTCTATTGGCTAATATATGGTTTATAAGTTGATATGCTACTGAAAAGAATGTGTATTCTGCTATTGGGTATAACACTGCAGATATCTACTAAGTCCATTTGTTCAAGCTTTTGGTTCAACTCTGATATTTGTGTATTTTTTGTCTAGATTATGTGTCTATTTGTGACAGTGGGTATTGAGAGCCTTCACTATAACTGTATTGACATTTTCCTGATCTTTTATGTCTGCTAGTATTTGGCTTATGAAGGTGAGCATGCCAGTGTTTAGTGGACATAGATTTATTATCATTATCCCCTTGTATTGAATTGTTCCCTTAACCAACATATAGTGACCTAATTTGCCTCATGATGAATTTTGACTGGAAGTCTATTTTGTCTGAAATTAGGATATCTACTCCTACTGGTCTTTAGGTTCTCATTCCAGGGAACATTGCTTTGCATCCTTTGATTTTAGTTTATTAATTTCTTTTTTTGAGTTAATTGTGATTCTTGTATACAGCGTATTATTGGCTTTTTTCTTCATCCATCGAGTTTTCACTGGGAAACTAAAAATATTCACACTGAAAGTTGTTGTAAAAGTTATTAATTTATTCCTGTCATTGCAATATTTTCCCTTTCCTGATTCACTGTTTCCCCATTCTACTTCACTGCTTACTCTGCCTGGTATATTCATTCTGTTGTCGGGTTTTTCTGGGTTTTGATTCTCCTGGTTGGCTCTACCCAAGTGTTGTTGGGTAGTTTTAGTATGGCTTGTCAATCAAAAGTATTCCGTGTCCTTCTTGTCTCAAATGAATTGGAGGAGACAAGCCAAAATCAGTGTCAAAAGCTTAAATGAAAAGTAAGGGGTTAAGGATTATGGGAAGTGCTAGATCTTCGTGTGAACTTGGGTTGAACAAACAGAGGAAAGGAAAGTGAAAGAGGAAGCAGGGTGGGTTGCCATGAGAAGTCACTCCAGTGGGCTCCTCACAGCCTCTGAACCCTTACATGTAGTTCACAGCTGGTGGGAGCCCAACAGAAGTTCCAAATACTGGGTCCTGGGAATTATTTGATTCTGTCCTGGGCTCTTCTAATCTACAGATCTGGCTCATTTCCCCTTTCAGCTCTGGCACAGCCTACCTCTTGCATCAATTCTATTAGATATTTTAGGATTGTTAACTCTATTGTCTTTCTAAGAAATCCTTGAAAATTTTCAGGGTGCTTGCTTGGTGGTCATGAATTTCTTAAGGTGTTCTTTGTTATAGAAATATCTCATTTCTTCATCAATTTTAAAGATAGTTTTACAGCCTATATAAGTTTGAGTTAGAAGTTGTTTTCTTTTAGGGATTGGAACACTACTCCAAGCTCTTCTGCACTTTAAGGTTTTGTATTGAGAAGTCTGCTGTAAATCTAATAGAAGCACTAGTAAGTGGAGGAAGTATTGCTCTTTTTCCTAGTAGGCAGGCCCTGAAAAAGAGATTGTCATTTCTCGTTTAATGGAATAATATTGATCTAAGAAGCAAAAAAAAAAAAAAAAAAAAGTAAATTCCACAAAGCTATCCTGTTTTAATGATATCTGAATTTCAGTCTCTATTACTGGATGAGACACTCTTCTTCTTTGTTTTAGAAAGTGGGAATTTTTTCACAGAATTCTAGCTTTACTTTTCCTGTTTTAATTTATACCTAATATTCCTGTATATTCATTTACTCATCTGACCTTTATGAAGCACCTGCAATGCACTAGATACCAAAACACCAGAATAAATGAAGACACTGGTGTTTCTCTTCACTGAGCTTATTTTACATGGAAGAGGATAGTCGTGCCACAAATAACAATATAAATATAGATTTCATTACAATTGTAATATGTGCATTAGAAGATAAAGAAGTGGCCTCGTGTGAATTTAAAGTAGGTTAAGGAAGACATCCTTAAGGGTAGTATTGAATTGATGATGGGTTAGGTATGGTGGTCGTACAAAAAGTTGAGACCAGATATAGGTTGGCCTCATCAAGTAAGACCATCCAAAAGCCAGTGCGCACCTGACATTACTACTCCGAAGCTCCGAAGAATCCATTCACTGAGAAAACTAAGCTTCGCATTGGGTGGCCAAATACTCTAGATCTTCTCACTTAGTTCTTCATTTTTTTTTTTTTTTTTAGCAGTATTATCATTCTACAGACTGCTAGAGAGAAGTGTCCCACCTGCCCCAGGTCAGAGAGCATCAGGTGTTACCCCAGCTGTAAGCATTTCCCTGGTTCCTTTTATAAATTTCCCCATATACTCCAAATTGACTTTCTTCAGGGAATGGGTAAAATTCTTTCAAGCCAAATCATCCTCTGAACTAATGCAAGTTCAAGATTACACACCTGAATGAACGATTTTTTTAAGGCATTATTACCCATTGTTGTTCCCCATCCTTAAGTCCCCAGCATTAAACCACTACATCATGACTCATAGAAGTTTCTGGCACTAATTTAATTTGCAACCTCCTGCTTGACTTTAGTGTAAGGCAGGTCTTTGGGTAGTGTAAGCGCCTGACCTGCTTTAGAGTTTCTTTTATGCTCTGGAATGCATCACATTTTAGAGAGCAAGTTAAACTCTAGAATGGGTCATTAATCATTGTGACACCCAGGGCTTTCCTGGTACTTTTGAGAAGGAAGTGGAACTGATACGAATAAAACATGTGATGAACTTTTACTTTATTTATTTTTTTGGTGAACTTTTAGTCTAAAAGCTTCAATCAGTTCTCAAAATCACAAGGGAGGAGAAAGAAGTAATGTACTCTAAATTTAGGTAAGAGAGGAAGACTCAATTATTAGAAAATTCTTCTTCTGACAGAATGGAGCCCTCTAATAGACACGGAGGAAATGAGGACTTAAACGATTTCTTTTAAATTGTATAAAACGTCATGGTTCATGCCTTTAATCTCAGCTATTCACAAGGCAGAGGCTGGTCTGAGTACATTACAAGTCTGAGGCTAGGCTTGGCAGTGAGCAAATCTTTGTGTCAAAGTAAAGCTATATATAAATGGCTGGGGCTGTAGCTTAGCAATAGAGTACCCTGAGTTAGATCCCTAGAACCACACAGACACAAACAAAAAATATACATAGCAGCATCTATTCATTTCCTTGCATGTATATTTTATATCCATTGATACTTTCAATTCAAATAATCTTTTAAAACAAATAACACTACTTATTTTTCAGCAAAGGAGTACATTTGTGTATCGATCAATGATTTTACATTATAGGAATATCAGCGTTCATATTAATAAAGGCCTACAGACTTTATATATTCCCATGGACTCCAAGCAGATATATTTATTTGTTGATAAGAACAAATGTTTAGTACGAAAACAAAACTCAAGACACAGCAAAAGCACAACAAGCTTTCACAGTTTAAACATAAATCAAGTAATGATGCATAGTTCGCTCCTTTGTGAATTTGTATAGATTCAAAACAAAATTGTTATTTACTACTAGAAAAATAATCAAATAATGTTCATTTGAAGAAACTCAATTACTTATGTGTACTAAGATAGAAGCAAATGTATTTACTAAAGGTGGGATATAACATTAAGGTGTGTGTTGTGTGTGTGTGTGTGTGTGTGTGTGTGTGTGTGAAGAGATTACAACCGGTCAAGACCTGAAGAAAAGTAATACTTTTACTTGCTTGAAGATGCCTCTAGAGAGACTTTGCCAAGAGTTTGTACTGACGGTCTTTTATGAGTTTATTAATTCTTGACTTTTAGTATTTCTTAGAATGAAAATACATGCAAACCCATCATCAAGATAAAGGATAGAATTCACTTTAATTTCTGCTTCATGACAATGTCATCTTAACTTTTATTTGAAGGTGCTGCAAATTTAACCTGCTACTGTGAAGAATGACTTTTGCAAAGCAGATCATAATATCTCAAGGTTTTAATGAAGCTATTTTAAGATCTTAGGTGAAGAAAGAAAATCTCTACTTAAAGGCAGGCATCAAATTAAACCATCAAAATAAATTTCAGAGCAGTTAATACAAGAATTCTAGATTTTAAAGATGGAAGGGCAATTGAAATACTACCATTTAAATAGACACCAGTGGTGTAGACATTCTTCTTAGTTTTCCCAACCAGTTGTTATATGGCAAAAGGTTCAGCAAACACTAAGTGCAGGGAGATCAATATTGCATAAATATATTTTATCACAAGTCAGTCTCCTTTTTGAGGGATAGCCTGATTTGCTGAGCCGCTGACTCTTACTGAAGGTGAAGAAAGGGCGAGGATCACAGGAGTGATATGGATATGCCTAAGGAAGGTAGAGAGGTAGGGAATTTGGGAACTTGTGAATAGAACCAGAAGGTCTGCTTCTATAAAAGGAAAATCTTTTATTTCACCTGCAGTCTCTCTGCCTTGTGTTCACATGCTTCCTCAATAAAAGATTCATTTGAATTAATGAGTTCTCCTTCAAGATGCAAATATATCCCAGTGAGAACAAAACTGTTTTTCATGCAGCTTTTTAATATGTGATAGTACAATCAAATTAGCACCATTCAGAAAACATGGATTTTTATTACAATAGGAAGAACTTAGTCAACTTCAAAAAACTAACTTTAATTTTGTATATTACTATGAAAAGTTGCAGAATCTATCAAACCATCATACATTATAAGGATGCTACATCATGGTGAAGAAAACCAATTGGGAAGAATGGTCTACATTTTAGAGTGAGGCATTGCTAATTGTAAAGAGAGGAGAAAAGGAGACGAGAAATAGCAAGTTGGCTCACTAGTAGAAGCTTCTCATTAGTAGAAGCTTCTCAGGACCAATACTGGGCCCTTGCCTCAGATGCTCTCAGCTTGGTAATTTCTGTGTTGTTATCCCTGCCTGCCTTGCATTCTTACTACTGCTATCTCCAACGTGTTTTCATACTCTACATTCTTGTTTACACGGTTCCATGTAGGTATCACTCCCTGTGACTCCTTCAGAGTATGTTAGAAGTTTCTTTTCGGTACACCTCTTCTTTCAAAGTGTAACTTTTGTCACCTTTGATATATATGTTTTTATTCTATATTTAGCCACTCAACTAGATGGCAAGTGTGTGCCCAGATGGTCTGTGTATGTTACTAAGTGCCCCACTCAGTAACCAGTTTCTAATACAGTATCTCATTTACTCCATAAATACATGTTGCTTTTTGCTTTGGAACTCAATTAAGCATTTTTTATCTACGGCAAGAAAGATGGTACAATGACTTTATAAATTAGTGAGCTAAGAAAGATGAAACAATACAGTAAAGAACAGTCCCAGTATGGAAAAATGGGAGCTAGGATTTGAATGTACCTAACAGTCTCTCGTCTTTCATTGGGAAGCCGCTGGCATCAGAAGGTGAGCCATAAAGAGGTCAGCTAAGGCTGGACCTAGGGTGTTATATCCAGAACATTTACTGCCCGGTAAAAACAAGGTGTCTTATTAAGTTCGTTTTTGCTGTGACAAAATGTGGAAGAATAAGATTTTGAAAGAAGAGTTTACTTGGGCTCATGTTTTCGGAGGACTCAGGTGATTGTATTGCTTTTAGATTATGTGGAAAGAGAGGAACGCCATCATGGAAGGTTGAGGATGCAAGAAGTTCACTGCACAGAGGCCAGGGACAGAGAGACAGAGACACAGAGACAGAGAGAGACAGGGAGACAGAGAGAGAGAGACAGAGACAGAGAGAGAAATGGGCCCTTTTTGGGGGCATTTCAGGTCTAAAGCATAACAGAAGGCAAGGAACGAATTTAAAAGGAGGGTGTAGAATTAATGGTTTACATGAACCTGTTTATTTGACCTGCTTATAGTTTAGTAGGAACCCAACAAATGTTACATAAATGAAGTTTGTTATTTCCTCTTACCCAAGAATTATCATAAGTTAAATCCTTTTCCTGTGGAGGCCAAGCATGTACTGTTTGCAACAGCATTTTATTTAACTGCTGATCAACTGATGAGTGAGTATTGTGTTAAGTTTTTTGAGCCATGTTTTAAATATATGTTAGGATGCTTTATCATGAGTTATAATACAGATGAAAAACTCATTATATGCACAAAATACATTATATATATATATATATATATATATATATATATATGATTTCCCATGAACACGCTCCTCACCATCCTCATCTAGCTATGTAGGAAAAGCAACAAAGCAGCATGGAAAAAAACTGTTTGTGCAAACATGGACTAGGAGCACTAGGAGTTGAAGGACGAGAGAGGTTGGTGCGAGCGGGGAAGCCTGAACAAATTCACTTGGAGGTGATCTCAGGCTCAGAAGTGAGAAGGATTTGACTCATAGGGAAAAGGATGGTGGTACTGTTCATCTAGAGATCACTGAGCACAGTCTCCCAGATCATATTTATATTGTGAGGAGGACAAAGGGCGCGCTGACATGGTTAGAAACACTGGCAGCAGAAAGGAAAACGTGTGGTGTCAGAGTACTTTGGCATGAGGAGGTAGCCAAACTTCCTGTATGGGTGTGTGTATGTGTGTGTGTTGTGTGTGTATCTGTGTGTACAGGGAACAGTTCAACAAATGAATTAACCAAATAAAATGAAAAATGTTTTCTCTCTAAGTGTTAGAAGTAGGAGGTGTGAAAATTCTAGTTCTTTTAAAATCATTCCGTTTCTATTTGCACCAAAATCAAGGTACAGGAGGCAGCAGGTCACTAGGTTAAGCACTGAGTCAAAGCAAGGAAAGAGCATGAGCTTGTTGATTTCTCCTGCTTCCAACAGCTACAGCACGCTGGAGAACTGAAAATTTGGGGAAGTAGGTTCCTCTAACTTTTACACACTCATCAGGAATCTGTCCTTTTCTTACTGAATAACTACATTAGAAAAAGCTTCCACTACACATTTAAATATCTATTTTCCATGTTTTCTGGAACACAAACTGAACGCCAAGCACCAGCTGAATACAATTATGCCCCAGTTATTAGCAACTTAATTTTCACCTGTTGTAACTGAAAATTCCTGGAACTGTTATATACCAATAACTGTGTTCTGGAATTACCCTCAAGGGCTGAGGATGAAGAAAAATTCCTATTAAAAGGAATTAACTTGTCATAAGCTAAGGAGATAAAAGTAGAAAGCAGAACAAATAGCAAAATGTATTTTTCATTTTAATATATCCTCAAATTTCATCATTAAATTTCATAAATTTTCATATAACTCATTTAATATTTCATACAACTGGGAAATGTGTGTATAGTAATTTAAATTCACAGCAAATATTCTTAAAATCTTAATTTAGATCAACTTTTTACGTTAATCTCTTAACGATAATGTTGAAAGACAAAATGTCAGGCTATCCCTCCCATAAAAGAGAATGGACTTTTCTATTTTTCTATGCAGTCTTTCTATATATATTTCAATTTCATATAAAATGAAAGAGATTCTGAAGTGTGACATTACTACTACTGGCAACATTTAAGAATCTTATTTTTCACTGATAAAGATAATTTGCTAATGAACAGGAGTTCACTATGTTCTATTTTTTCTTTTTATACTACTAAATATTCTATCTTTTGGATAGCTGAACTGTTAGCACAAACATAGTATCACATTCTTGTTTCTGAGAGCATTCTTAGAACAAATAAATAACTACCTGAATTTCAAGGACAGTTAAAAATGAAATTTGCCTTGCCATAAAGTTAGTATTCTACCCTATTTTTGAAGCACATAGTAGAATGCTTGACTTTTGAGTATTAAGCAGCTATGAAAACTCATTTCTTCTAAAAACTTTGTATTTCTTGAAGCGTGTATGTTATAAAAAAGAGGATTGGGGCCAGGAGGAGTTAAGCTCAGAGCCTAATGTATTTCTGCTACTTCACCAGCTTGGGTGGAAAACAGAGGATATGAGAATAAAAACAGTCTTGTTCCCAAATGGGAGTGCTAAGTATATGATCACGCAACTCAAAGCTCTAAAGTTATAGAGTTTTATTCTTCAGGGTGCATTAAAAAACTTAAAGAATTCTAAACATTCACTTACCTCAGAAGTCAGTATAAAAGTAAGTACTTGGTAACGAGAATCAATGAATAGGTCTAAGCAGTTTGGTAGCTGTAGAAAATAAATAACAGAACTAGACCAAATCAACTTGGTTTTCCAGCCCTACAGAAATCAGGTAACGTCCTTCAACTGCTCCCCACACACACACTTAGGAGAAAGTCAATACGAAAAGCCATGTAAAATGTAGCTTATCCTGCAGCGTCTAGGGTAGTGTGAAAGTCTCAGTTCTCTATCTTCTTGGGCTCCACGCTTGTTAGCACTGAGCAATCTATGCTGCACATGTTTTAAAATTGTTTGAACTATTCCACTAAGGTTATTTCATTTTAAAAAACAGATGGTTCCTCTAAATTATTACACCAATAACGTGGTAGGAAAATCAGAGAAACCACAACCATCTTACTTATGTTTCTATACAATGCAATGCATGATAATTCTTTTCTTGGCAGTTGGATGTCCCAGAGAAGATCACTTCAAGGAAAGGAAATAGGAACAAAGGAATCCATGTATCTCTTGTTTTCCTTGGATTTAAACAGAAAAAAGTGTGAAGAGTTAAGATCAAAGAGCATCAAGAGAGATTCTGTCAACTTTCCCTTGTAGCAATTTTTCTCTCTCTACCATACTGATTTTAAAGGGGACTTTAGTTTCAGAAGGCATAAAAATTTGAGGAAATCTCTCTGAGAATAATATTCAAAATCTTAAAATAACTCCTCAGAAATACATTTATATTCACCCTATACAACTAACTACAAAACACTTTTTAATGCTCATTCGATTTAGAGGATTTAATAGTCATTCTTTAGAAAATAATTTTTCATTAACGTTCTACTGAATTCTCACATCTATGTTGTCCCTTTACTAGAACTTTTAAAAGCCGTGTTCACTGAGAAGTGTAATATATTCATGCCTATGGGAGAAAGCACGAGTGACAGAAATAGTCTTTCCATATTGGAAAAACAAAGTGAGCTTGTGGGTGACTGAGGAGGTGGTGAGAAGTAATATAGTAATAAATCTTGGAAGTAATTCAGGTGCCTGAGGTAGGAAAATTTAAGGCTCTCAAATCACTATCTTCTAATACAAATCTATGAATAATGAATATAGTTATGAGCATAACTTATAAAGGACAGCTTCTTGCCCTGCAGTGGGGTGGTACAGTTGAGCTGACAGCTGTCAGTCAACCAAGAAAGAGCGCTAGAGTATTTTATGTGTATTTTTTCCTTTTCACTCAGTGCATTGAATATCACTGAGCGATTAAAGCTCATGACCTGAAAAGTATAAGTATATTGCTGACAACTGTGTGCGAATTTGTCAGTTTGAATCTTCACGTCGCATGTAAGAAACATCCCCCGACTCCAGGAAATGGTCCTGTTTACAGACTGTGGTGCTACCCTGGAAAAGAACTGGGAAACCAATAGACAGGAAGAAGAGAAGCCAAGGAGGTGTGAGAAGTAACATAGTTGTGTGACCTGGGGTCTCCTCTCATCACAAGCCATTTCACCTCCTCCCTTGCCACCAAGTGAACTCCTTGATATCACCAACCACGTATTATTGGGAAGAGCCGGTAGGAAAAGAATGTTCTCCAATCTCAACCCTTCAGCGGGCAGCACTGCACTCCTCTCAGAAGGGAAACTTAGTCTTTTCTTCATTAGCCTGCACTGAACACACGTTTTGAGGCCTAAGTAATTTTAAAGAAGGCTTTAAAACAGAGGTGCACTTTTAGCAGGGATATTTAAAACAGAAAAGGAGATGTAGATGGTATTTGCTTCAACTTTTCTAAGCTTAGTTCTATATTTGGTACATAGGTAGAAGAGAAACCTAAATAGGCTTCATGAAATCAAGCTAGTAAAATGTCTTGCTATTATATGCATAGCCCTCACCCAGCCATTGCTCCATGCCTAGAGAAATCTTTTGAAAAAGAGCCAAAACTTGTACATATTTAGGTTTGAGTTAAACATACAGTTTTTGCAGTTACCTATGAAGAATCAGTCTAAGCTAATATTTCCTAAAACATCTCTCCTCCCATATGAATCCTTCTGGAGATTAATAAATGTCATCTATACACCAAATGGAAAATTAAAGTCAATTTTTAATAAAAACTAAGAGACATTTGATAAATACAAGTTTTATAGGTTTCTTTAGCTCAGGTCTTCTCAGCACATTTAATGTGCTAATTTTGCATGTTTTTGCTTTCTGGAGGGAATATTATTTGACTAAGAAATTGTTTTCCCTCTCCCCACCCCCAAGTTATGGACTGAGGTTCTGAGGAGTGTGTTAGAGCGCTGCAGCCTAGCCAATGTCTCTTAACTGTGG
This sequence comes from Dinomys branickii, assembly GCA_004027595.1. Lineage (NCBI taxonomy): Eukaryota > Metazoa > Chordata > Mammalia > Rodentia > Dinomyidae > Dinomys > Dinomys branickii. Next base: position 266,205 of record PVLD010000416.1, on the reverse strand, counting down.
GGTGATTTTAAGGTAGTTCTACAGTAATTTACCATGGCAGAAGCCCTCTGTGGAGTCAGAAGTTATTCTCCTGATAATGTATATCTTGGATATGTTTATTAAAATAAAATGAACATATTCTCATTTTGACAAAAATTCTGCCAGAAAAAACCCACAGTAATATATAACTCACCCAATTAACTGATTGAGAACTGCAGAAAGACACGCAATGTAACATAACATTCCAAGTTCTACAGTGGATACACTCCTTAGCTTCTTCAAGTAGCAAGGGAGACAGCTGTGCAACGTCTATTTTGCCAAGTTTACTAGATTTTAATAATGTGGGAGCAGGGGATTAGGAACGGGATGGAGAATGTTAAAAAAATCAGAATCCCAAGGCTACACTGAAATTCACTGGATTTCTGAGTGGGGAAGGAGATGGAGATGTGCTTCATGATATTCCACTGTTAGGAAACTTTAGAAACCCTAGGAACACAATACCTGTGTTTCCATCGACTCTTAGGTTATGTGAGGATTAATTGATTTTTAATGAACTCTTCAGCAACAATTTTTATAGAGTTTATTATCTAACTACATACTTCTCATTATAAATGAGGTCTTCAAAATATAGAAAAGTGGAGCTAGAAGAATAAACTCTCCCCAAATGACCACCAAGATGACCAACGAGGCTGTAATTATTTTATTTCATTTTATTTTATTATTTTGGGTTTCTTTCTAGATATATTTCCATGATTGAATTGACTCCCTAATTCAAGGAATAGTTCATAGCCACATGGAGGCCTTGGGCTGTTTGGGAATGTACAGATACCATGTGTGCCCTGATATTTTCATAGCTGATAAAATTCTTTGCTGAATTCTTATCCTATAAGACCTGAAAAATTTCCTGCCCAACACTCTTATTAGACAGCTCACCTTAAACTCTCTTTGACACAGTGGCACAGCGCCTAAGCCAGGAGGGGCGGGTGGGCAAAGGACTTCTCTCTGCTTTTTTTCTGTCCCCAGATCGGACTTCTCTCCGAAAGATCTTGCTAACTGAGGAGGGGTGGAGGGAGTGGGGATTGATGCTACTGAGAGAAGACCTGAACCATCTAGGCAACAGATATCCAAGATCTTCTGTGCCTCTGTTACCATAGCAACCAGGCTATTGCTATGTGCTGGAAGCTAAATTATTTTTACCTGTCTCTTCTGACCACTTGTATTTTGCTTTTGAAGCATCTATTTTCAGTATGATTTCTTTGGTTGATATAACATATAAAGCAAGTGGTATTTTGTTTTCTTCCCACCATTTTAAAAAGTGTGATGAGCATACAAAATCAAAAGGATGTTTTTAAAAAAGTAATTTTAATTAAATTGCATCTCCCAAAGCTGTGGCCTTTTTATAAGGGGTCCCATAAATTCAAACTGCTCTCTTCATCCTTGCTCATCTAAAATGTGGCAAATTATGAGCTTTGAGCTATTTTAATTGAAATAAAAATTTAAGTTAGAACATGTCAGTAGATGATTTTGTTTATTACTGGCTATACAAAATTTAGTGAAAATAAATCATTAATTTATTTTATTTTACAAATTCCACACTTTTCAAAACAAGAAGCACAAATGTTATATTTAGGTTACATATCTTTTAGTAGTAATTGATTACTGCAAGTATATTTTATGCTATTTACATATTAAATATAACATAGGATACAATGTAAATTTTCCTAACACATTCAGTAGACTTCCTCAAATGAAATATGCTTTTATATGCTTTTTAAATTTGTGGTAATGTGTGTGAGATTTTTTAAAAATATTGCTGTGGGACAAAGTTTAGGATAGAATTTATCTCATTTGAGTAAGTCTACTGAATGTGTTAGGAAAATTTACGTTATATTCTATGTAATATTTAATATGTAAATAGCATAAAATATACTTGCAGTAATCAGTTACTACTAAAATACCTACAATAACTTTTATATTTTCTTCATATTATTTAAATTCCAGAATATTTTTATTTGATTAGAAGAAACCTAGAAAACATAATCGAAGATCTCAAATCTCAAGGCTTTATACTTAATAAAAGTCACTGTAAAACAAAACCTGATTTACATATTTTTTGTAGCAACCATAGTATCGAACTCTGACTTACATTCATCAAGCACTCAAAAATAGAGGGTCCTTAATTATTCTGATAATTATTCTTATAAATTTGCTTTGCACTTGCAACATCCAGATATAATACTTTTTGCTTCAGTTTTCACGTACAGATGTAGTTTATAGACAAAGACCAGAATATGGGGAAAATTTGAATGAGAATTTTTGTTTCGCTGAACCGAGTCTTATGGCAGTCTATAAATGACAGGAAGATAATGGGTGCAAAAGAACCCTCATATAGATTGATGGTGTTCAGAAGCAATCTTGTGTTCCTCTGCTGCAGTTCAAATTTAATTTGGAATTTTGTAATTATCACTGTATCTGGCTGTTCAAGATGATTTGTATAGTACTATGGAGGTTATATAATATTTGAATTTAGATATGAAATGAAGTTTAGGAAAGCATGTTAATTATATTGCAGCATTAGTGTGTTTTTGTGGATTTTCCACATCTTTACATGTTTTTAAAGCCCTCTCCCTCACCACACACTTCGCTTACTCCACCTGTAGATTTCCTTTCCCTGTTCTCATTATTATTTTTATTATTTCATGTTTTTGATATATAATGTTCTCATTCACTGTGGGCATTTGGTACAGGTACATGACACTTCTTCAATCTTTTATTTCTTCCTTCCCATTCCCATCTCCTGCTGTCATCTGGCCTCATGGACTCCTTCCCACTTACAAAAGATACGTCTCCCTGTTTCCTTCTCCTGATGCTTCATTTTGCTCTTTATTTGCTTTTTCTCGTACTCAAATGAGAGATCCCACACAGTACTTACGCTCGCGTGTCAGGTTTATTTCACTTAACATTATGTATTTCAGGTGTGCCCATTTTTTTTACAAATGTTTCAAATTAATCTTTTATTATAGCAGCGTAGTATTCCATATAGATAGACAGACAGACAGAGAGATAGCACCTCTTCTTTATCCATTCATCTGTTGACGGACATTTAGGCTGCTTCTAGGATTTAGCTATGCTGCATTGTGCTGCTATAAACATGTATTGCTGTAAGATGATTTCTTTAGCTCTTTTGAGAAGATAGAAGAGGAATAGCTGGGTCAAATGGGATTTCTATTTTTAGTTGTTTACGGAATCTTTATACTGATTTCCACAATAGTTTTACTAGTTTACATTCCCATTCACTGCAGCTGTGCCAGCATTTGTTATTACTTGATTTCTCATTGATTGCCTTTCTTTCTGGTGTAAGATGAAATCTTAATGCTGCTTTAATTTTCATTTCTAAAAGGGAATAAATGTTTCTTAGAAAAAGGTGTACAAATGGCCAGTAGATGTATGAAAAATCTAACACCTCTGGGCTTTAAAAATGCAAATTGCTCATAATTTCCAAGTGTAAAAAATCAATAAATCTTTATAAAAACGATTCCAAAATTCAAGTCATTAATTAAGTATAATTTCAATTCATGAAATTATTATTGAAAAATATTGCTATAAATAAATATTGCTTTTTAAATTTGTGGTAATGTGTGTGAGATTTTTAAAAAATATTGCTATGGGAGAAAGTTTAGGGTAAAGTTTATCTCATTTGAGTAAATGTACTGAATGTGTTAGTAAAATTTTTACTATTAAGCCTGATGTTAAACACCAGGAAATAAGATAAAAGTCAATGTCATGTCTCCCATGAATTTTATCAATTGAAAATAAATCTCCATTTCTCAACAAGTAATAAGTAGTTGACACTTGTTTTGAGTCACTAAATCACCACAAAGAGGTTATGAACATATTTACAGTGCACAAAATCCCACAGGAAGATAGAATATTTGAGTTTTTTATGCAGTAATATCAGTGTAATTTGTTTTCTTTTCTTGCAATTGAGTGGCAAGCCACCAACAAAAATCTAAACCCAACTGCATCTAAAATTAGTGTAAAGTAAATGGAGGAGAACTCAAACAAGAGATAATGGTAGAGACAGAGTAGAATAAGGGCACAGAGCAGAACCATAAAGACGCACTTTAGAAACGAGAACCTCACCTCTGGATGAAGGTGACTTTGGTTTCAGGGCCATGCCCACCATTTATTCCAACTTCTATAAGTTACCTCTTCTCTCTAAACTTAATTCCTCTTTTATGAAATGGAGGAGACATTAATAGTACCCAGTGTCATGTAGATTAAAATTGATTATCTACCAAGCCACTTAGTACAGATCCTGACATAGTAAATGTTCAATCAATGTCAGCTATTATTAAATTTACTGTAATTCTACTTTCATGCCAATAATGTACTTACATGAATTCTAAACACTAGAAATTTATTTTGGTTTAATATTCTACATAGTTCAGAGATTATATGGCCTTTTAAACATCCAAAAGTTTCTTGTGATGTGCAGTTTTGTGATTATAGATAAAAGTAATTTTCTTGAGTATCCTCAGCAAAATCAGAAAAATTACACTTGTAATTACATTAGCAAGTCTCCTTTCCTCTGTTCTTCAGAATAAAATCTCCTAATTCATTTAGGTGCCTTCATACATCTTATTTTCCGATGATGTCTATGTGGATTTTCATTAAGTTCACTAGACTACTCAAAAGTAATGATGATCAAATTGTAGAGCTATTGGGTCATAATGTGATCAATTCCGAGTTAAAGGGAAACTTAAACTACTTTTACTTTCATAGCATAATACTGTAGAACATACTAATTAGCTTTTGTAAATGCTATTATCATATAATTATACATAAACATTCTCCAAGTAATTTATAACACCTTTAATATTGATTGTAGGCTTTATGCTTTGGTGTCTCTAGCATCTACCTCACACATCATATGATGTGTGTGTGTGTGTGTGTGTGTGTGTGTGTGTGTGTGATGGGAGGGAGGAGAGAGAGACAGAGATAGAGACAAAGACAAAGAGACAGAGACAGAAACTGGGAGACAGAGGCAGAGAGACAGAGACAGAGAGAGCCTGAGAGACTGAGAGGCTGACACCGCTAGCCTGAATTCCTACCTCTATGTTTGCAATGGGCCACTGCTGTTTGACTGTCTGCCTTTACAGTCTCCCATCCAATGAATTTTTCTGGGGTTGCTGTCAGCCAAGAAGCTAGCACAAAAGTGAGCACAGGACACAGCTGTGGGAGCAGAGTACTCTTTCCCTGGGAATGTTCTGGCCACTGATAAGAAATGACGTTTCCCCCTAGTTCACTAACTGTGAGCATTATGTGAGACAAGAGAGTACCACAAACTTGTGTCCATTAGGTGGTGAGTGAAGCAAACAGAGAAGAAAGCGTGGCCAGGGCAGACAAAGATGGCTCTGAGACGTACACTGAACACACCCTGCCCGAATAAGACTCCCCACTTCACTTCTCAGTTGTGTGACTCAATATACTGAGCCTCAGTTCCTCACATTTCACTGAAGATGGTTCAAGTTGAGTTTCTACTACATTCTGTCACAGCAGTGACTGATAAGAGTCAGTAGTGAATTGGAATCCGCTGTCATTTTAAACTCTTTTGATACTCTTATGCATATTCACAAGAGTGTCACTTGTCAAAGCTCAGCGCAACCACAAATGATACAATTCATTCTAAAAATTAGCATAATATTTGACCTCTTACAACAATCAGTAATAATGAAATCTTACGCAAGTGTAAATATTTGGTTTACTTTTATTTAAAATGGGGCAAATGTGTTGGTAGCAGATGGAACTGGAAACCAGTTATATGTGTGGAAGCAAGATAAAGGCATAGTGCATAGATCAGTCAAGCTACCTCAGTCCTGAGAAAAGCATCGTGCCTGGACAATTAGTGGTTAATCGCTAGGCAATATTCCCTCCGTCATGATACCAACTTTTCAATGGTATAAATAAATGCTTTGGCTCTACTGAGGTCATTCTGGCTCTCTTGACTATCAGGTAAGAGGTTGCGTGCACCTGAGCAGGTCTTGTCTCTTGTCTGTCTTTTCCTCATACCCGCTGTCATTCTTCCCTGGGGTCCACCGAGAGACCTATGAATTCCCTACAAAAATGTAGCAAAATTTTGATCTTCAGCAATAACTACAATTGCATGGTTAAGAGATCCTTCTCTTTGTCCTTTGTCAACTTCCAACTCATTGTTTTGTTTCCATAACTCTCTGGATATTCAGAACGGACTACACAATGGCTGTAAGCACATAGCCCTCTACCTGCTAGACTGTAGTAAAGGAAACACACACACACACACACACACACACACACACACACACACACACACCTCTTCTGGGAATTATTTTCTATTTCCTTCACGGAATGGAAAGGTTCATATGAAATGTGGCATAAAAAGCTGAGGGATCCCAGAAGTTTAGTTCATAAATTCAGCCAATAAAAGACATCTGTGGATCCAAAGTAATAGCAAGAACGGGAATATCACCCAAGGTAAAAAATTTCAAGGCACATGCTTGCTTAGGGGATTTTTTTTTCACTGCAGATTTACTTTTGCCCAATTGTATCTGATACCTTAGTGGCTCATTTCTGAAGTTTAAAAGTTCCTTCTATGTGTCATGTTTCATGCTAGACACTGTTATACAAATTCTTCCTGCTTCACCCTTTACCCCTGTGTATATTCCACTGCAGATTCTTATTGCTAACTTTGGAACATTCTCAAAGTTTAAAACACTCCCAACCATTTATATTACCAACCATTACCTAAAACTCCCAACACGGGAAAGGATTCCTTTCTCAACAACCTCTTCACTCTGAGCTCACCTCCCCTGCAATCCATTGTGACACCTGTGTCATCTACCTGTCTGTCTCCCTCCTTCTCCCAGGCAGAGCACTGCCATTTAGCTGCATTTCTAGTTCCTAGCACTATACATTGCTCTTCGTAAATGCTGTGGAATACATACACAAGTGCATGAATGGATGGAAGCATGTTCCCTATCCATGGACTATTGTAGATTTCATTATTCCTGCAGGTAGGTACTAGGCTGAATGTTATGCTAAGTTTTAGGATGAAATGTATCACTTGTGGTCATATTCAGCTTTGACAAGTTTTTTGTTAGATCACTCTTGAATATGCATAAGAATAACAAGAGTTTAACATGATGCCAGGGATACTTTACCAATCAATTCTGTGACAAAATGTAATAGAAGCTTATGCCATCTGAGAAGGCAAATATTAACTACCGGGCCAATTCTAATTTAGTGTGTAATAGAGATGATATACAAACAGTGACAGAATAGAATAAACAGAAAGAAATTATCTTTTTCGTTTATCCTTTTTTTTTCTTGATGTCTGCTCTATTGCTTGTGCAATGAAGATTGTTTCAAATTGATTGTTGAGTGCTCTGTGAACCAAAAATTGACTTCTTTTAAAGAAAGTATACCATACAAACCTATCACATAAATAAGGTAACACCTTGGTTCATGAATGTTTCTGTTTGCAAACAATCTGGTTCACAAATAAAAGTGTTGGGCAATATTTCACTCCTCCAGCAAACTTCACACCAGGTGACAGCCACAACCATGGTCATCTTCCCCATGCAAACACAAACACGGCCATTTTCCTCAGATTTGGACAGAAAGTTCAGTTTGTAAACTGAGGTACTATTGTATATTAGAACATATGATAAGGAAATACTTCTGGCTGACAGCAAATATGTTGAGAATCTCCTGACATAGAATCTCACTAGAACTAAGAGAAGGAATACAGAGAAGACATAAAGTGTTTGGTTATTGGCAATATAGTTCCTTTGACTGAAAATAATGTTAAAGGCAGTATACATGGAAATTCCAAAAAGAGTTGCTTTTAAGGATTCTATTTATAATGGCTCCCACAGCCTCCTGTGTTTAGATTGTGCACAGGTCATGAGAGTGTTATAGTCACCAGCAGTGAGGTAAGCAGCTCAGTGTGCTGTGAGATGGGGCCTTATTAGAGCTGGATCACTGAGGGCTGTGACCTGGCAGTGTATACCCTTATCCTCTCTCCAGTTTATCTCGTCTCTCTCTGGCTCTACGTTCTGACTGCCATGGGTTAGTATCTCTTCCTTCATGATGTCCCTCTGCTTTATTTTTGTGACCATGGGATGAAACTGTGTAAACCTTTCCTTCCTTAAGTTTCAGGTGTCAGCGATGGGAAGGTAGCTATGAGTAACAAATTTCACTAACAAAGGGGAGAGAGTCACAGCACAGTTCTGCTTTTAATACTTAAATAAAATTTCTAAAGGCTACATCTGCAGGAGGAATTTCTCAACATTTGGTCTTTACCTTGTTTGGTTTGGCATGTGGACAATTGAAAGTTTTATTACTAGAACCTAAAAAGAAGATAAAATGTTCCTACTAATTATTCTCAGGCTAGCTTCAGTACTTCTGGCCAGTATCACAGCAACTTAAGTATCCTACTTGAAAATTCACTGTATTTTCATATTGAAAAAACAATGTGATTCTTTACCAAAACATCATGAAATTCTATTTCTATTTCTATTTCTATTTCTATTTCTATTTCTATTTCTATTTCTATTTCCACCTACATAAAATGCCACTGGCTACCTTTTCCCTCTCTAAAACAGATTCTGTAGAGAGTATGACAGGATGCTGCAAAGTGTGGTCAAGTTTGACTTATAGGACAAATATGGAGCCTTTCGTTCACCCCAAGATTCATTCCATAGTAAGGAGTCGTCTGAGTCAGTTTGGGATGTTATGTAAAATATCATCACCTGGGTGCTTTGTACACAGCATATTTCTGAGTTCGTGTGAGGAGTCTAAGGTCAAGTCACAGGCAGATATGGTACCTGACAAATGCTTGCTATTTAGTGCATAGATGGCCATATTTTCACTGTGTCTTAAACTAGGAGGTCAGAAAGCTCTTTACATAGGCACTAATCCCATTGATGAGGGCCCCATCCTCAAGAACTAATCACCTCACCACATCATTACACTGATGATTAAGTTTCAACATATGAATTTCAGGGGAAACATTCAATCCATAGCAGTAGTTTAAAACACGTTTTAAAATGTTAAAACACATATTCTACTTTTATAATGCTAAATATAAAAGCCACAGGGATGTTAAAGATGAAGAATGGGAACTTAAAAGAAAGCCAAGCTTCTGACAGAAGATACAGAGTTTTAGCAAGGTATGAAAATGTAGTAAAGATTTATCTAGAATGGAAAATCCCCTGCCCTGACAATTACTGGCCTGGGAAACTATTTGTTTAAAGAAGATAGATGGACTTTTGTGTCTCCATAACTGCTATTTTTCTGCTACATCAAATTCTATCCCTTCCTTTGGTAAAATAACAACTTCCTTCCTTCCTTCTCCCCCCCCTTACCCCGTCCTTTCCTTCCTTCCTCCCTTCCTTCCTCCCTCCCTCCCTTCCTTCCTTCCTTCCTTCCTTCCTTCCTCCCTCCCTCCCTCCTTCCCTCCCTCCTCCCTCCAGCAAATATTCGAGAACCGTGCCAGGTACTCTCTGAGGTACTGGGGATGTAGAGATGAAGGGACTCTGCAAGTGGCAGTCAGAGCAAGTAGTCACGCAAGACCATTAATAAATAGCAGCAGATATTGCTTGACACGTACTTAACACCGTGATTAATATTTTCCACGCATTATTCTATTTAAACTTCATATTACATCTGAGAAATAAATTTTGTCAGTTGTTGAACTTGTCTTAGTGCCACACAGTAAATATCTCTTGTCTTCATGGTACACAATAAGTGACTCCATCAGAATGAAAATACAAGCCTGTTTGATTCTGATTTATTCTTCTTTTTTCTTTGCAGTACAGTGGATTGAATCCAGGACTTTTGCACTGAACTAAATAGCTAAACTACATCCCTAGCTCCTTTTTAATTTTTTATTTTAAAATATGAACTCTTTAAGTCACTAACTTGCCCAGGTTGGGCTCCAACTTGCAATATTCCTTCCTCAGACTCTAGAGTAGTGGAATTACAGACATGTACCACCCTCGGCCTGATGTAGACTTGGAAAATTGCTTACTGTCTTGTGATAAGTAACATTTCAGATCCATCTTAAGTGTCCAAGCCTATTTTGTTTTCTTTGAAAATTCTCCCCTTACTATTTAACTACATTCTTTCTAGTCTGTGTTCTATATTCTTTACTAGCATGCATTTCATATCTGCTTCCTGTTACACTAGGATGAGAAAGCCCCAAAGCAGATTCTCTCTCTGATCTTTGCGTGCAGCACTCTTTCCTGCCACAGGGGCACTGCCAAGGTCAACCAACACATGAAAGCTTTGCCTTGATCACACCTGGCTGCCTACAGGCCTGAAGGTTGTATTGTTTTTCCTGAAAAGAGATCAAACGCTTGCCAAATTTTGGAAATGAGTTTTTCTTAAATTCTAGGTTGCTTATGTCTTTTATGAATAGAAGGATTTATGAATATTCATTGGTCAAACTTTCTTTTCTTATGGCAGTGTTTGGAGCCCAGTGGCCAACTCTACCTCACAGGGGCTTGCTCTGCAGTCCCAGTGTTCCCCCTGCTTCTGCTTCACTGTGGGTGACTGCAACTCAGGCACTTTCACAAAACTGGCCCTACTGTTTGCAGCCTCTTGTCTGTCTCCTTAAGTTTCTTAGTACCTCTATACCTGCATAATGGTTGCTGTCTACAAAATAATTTTTAAGAGACAAACAACTGCAAGTAAACTTCAAAGCTATCAAAATGGTGCCAGTAAAACACATATAACAGTGGCATATTCACTTAAAACTACTATACCTGTATAATTCAAGGGTACCGACAGACCTAGAGCACCTCATTACTACACAATATTAAAATGCATACTAGAAATATTCTCCCAAGTGGATTAGCATATATAATATCTTATCTGAAAAATGGAGATTGCTCAGTTCATTTATAACCGAGTCATAGCTTTCTCACTGCAATTTCAGCTTACACATGAACTGTGCAAACAGTACTATAGTGCTGTTTACAGTGATTATTACAGAAAAACATTATTAATTCAAAAAAGAGGTCAAGCTTTCCCTCATATTGTTGTCAGTGTATGCAAAGGCTTGCTAAACAAATGTACTTAGCAAATTTTATGGAAACCGATTACTTGACAAATTTTTAGAGTCATGAATTGCTAACAATATAAGTGCATTGTAAGCAAAAGTTAGGTACTGCTTAGGTTGGTATTTTGATATGAAGTCCTGTGAGGCAGGACTTCTAGACGTAGCTTTTTCAACCTAGTTCAAGTTGCAATATTTATTTGAAAACAATATAATATTGTTCCTGTGAAGCGCATTGTTTCACTTTGACTTCTTATCATCTCAGTTCTTTTTCCCAAGTCAACTGACTCTATGTAGTACAGTAAGTATAAAAAAGTAATAGTAATTTAATAGTAAATCCCTATTAATCATGTAAAACCTCTGCAAATATAACTCATTGTATTTTTTAGAATGCTTTAATAATGAAAGGTTGAAAGAAAAAACAGTAAAAATTTCAACATGATGAATAGCTGGTTCTTCCCCCCAGGACATCAGTAGCAGTACCAACTTAGCCCAGTTTTGCTTTGATAAAATTCAGGGTATGTAGCTTTACATTAAGGGGTCACCCCAACATCTCAAGATACATAAGAGTGCAAATGAATGTCGTATTTCCACTGATCATCATTCATAAGAAAACAGATGTATTTTATGCTGAAGAAAATAGCCTCTGACACAGATAAAATTGGTAATAAAATCATTTCCTACCTGGGTAACCTTCTCTGTCACGTTGTGGGTTCGCTCTTTCACTTTGGGTGCAATAATAGTTTTATCTGAAGAAGGAGGTGATGTACTCTTTTTTTCAGTTTTGACATCTGAAAAGTTCAGAGTGAGCTGCGGAATCTTGTTAATGGTGCTGTATTTGTTGAGGTTTGAATCTGATGTGGATCCCAGGAGGCTTGACTTGATATGATTAAAAGGCCCTAAAAAGATTGGAAAGTGTTGGTAAAAATACTATCGAAAGAAAATTTCAAAACAGAAATGCTTCCAAGTCCCCTGCAAATGATCCATGTCCAGTGTGGCCCTGATTCAGCTGCACTCATACTAAATGTATCCAGGAGATACCTGCATGTAGAATTTAGAGTCACCTTCAGCCACATGGAGAGTTGTGTGAGTATCAGGAGGAGACTGGCTCCTAGCCATGCACCCAGACAGCAAATGGCATCTAGGGCCATTCGTTGGCTTCTTTCACTACAAACTACAGGAAAAAACCTCTCTCTCCTGTTATTGGCCAAATTCTATCTTCAAAGTTTTTCATAAATTTTGTTTTATAATCAGGATTATTCAAGGAAGAATCTGGCTATGGTTAAAAATTATGTTGGCCATGAAATTTATAAATGGGCCAAAATGGGCCATGCTCTTATGAAGTTTATTCTGTATCAGTCTGATTTATTCTCTTTCCTGTGCCACTGAGAAGTAGCAGCCTTCTTGGTCTTTGCATTTTTTCACTGCTTGTGTGAAATGATCTACAAAGTCGATAGAAGTTTAAATACAGATGAAGCTGAGAAGGACAAAAGCTTGTGTGTGTTTGTGTGTGTGTGTGTACTCTATTAGAAATTACAGAATCTTGTGTGGGATTTTCAATCTTTCTTTCCATTTTTTTCTTATTTCGATTTAAGAGTAAATAGTTTCCAAGGAAAAAGAAAAGGCACTGCAAAAATCTTATAAGAAAACCCTGGCAAATATAAGTTATAGAAGGAGTGACCATGGCTAAGGAACAGAGCACGTCTGGGGTTGGCAGTTTCCCTTCATGCCCCACATTCTGTTTCCTCAGAGATCATTTGGCAAGGTGCCGGCTCCCGGTTTCCTTTGTGAGTCAGTAGACTGATCATCAACATCTGAATCTTGTCTACTATGTGCAGAGTCAGAAAATACTCCAAAGAGTTTCTTGTGCAATGGGCATGTTATTTATACAATTATCAGGAAGAATTTTATTCTAATCCTGGGTCTAATTGTGTTATACAGTATTTTTCTGCCCCAAAGTGGTTAAAACATACAGATTCATTAATGAACTTCTACATGGCATATTTTTCTTTGTGTTATTTTGTTCCCTTTGAGACAAAAGTAAACACATTTCAAGGATCAAAATGTACTTTAAGCATCAGGCAAAGCATAAATACTTCAAAATTAGACTTATAGGTTGCGTACTTTGGATTGCAATGATCAGTTAACTCAGGGCAAACATAATGCTAACAGCATAACACTGCACTCATTATTTTTTTCATAGTTACTTTGGGGAAAAAATCACACTATATTTGCATATAAATGTGTATGTTAATTTTTTATAAAACTTTAAATTAACTTTAAGAAAACTTTTATGTGTTTAACAGATATTATATCTCTTTAATTGCATTTCTCTTCACTCCCATGGTGATAACAAGTCCATCTATGTGGAAATATTTAGCTCTCTGAGTAGTTGTGCTCATTTGTATATAGAGGTCAGAGTGAAAAATAAAATCAGGTTAGACATGATCGTTTTCAGATAGGCCTCTGACTGAAAGTCCATCCTCCAGGTCCTCACAGAAAGTTTCACCTCTCACATTTATGTATTATCATACCATATTCTGGATACCATTCTCTCGTTTTGAGCATACTATTCTATATTTAGGCACATATTTTAACATTTAAAATTTTTAAAATACTCTAGGACTTCGTACTAGTTATTCATTGTCTTTTCCTCATCTTTAATGCCACATTTTTACGCTTCATGTATTTCAACTGCATTCAGATAGGGAGGAGAAACCGTCGATGGTAGAGTTCAGGTGCATAGTTACATTGTATTAAAATCCTTCAAAACGATCTTTCAGTTCTCTTTCTATATCATCTTTCTTTATGTTGAGTTTCTGTAGCAAATTATACACCAAAGATGTTCTGGGTAAAACAGAGACCATCTATGATGTTAGTAGGCAGGAAAGCCCTGTTATTATACTTTATTTGTTCTTGTTACCAGTCTCAATAAACTCTACTGGCTCTACTTATACCGACGTGGTCTCCAGTGCGGCAGCGCTTCCCCAGTGGGAACACTGGTGTGAATATCAGTCCCAATCATCTTGATAAATTGTTCCACTGTCCCAAGAGGCATTCATAGATATAAAAAGCCTGTTTGAAATGATGTGAATCTTGGACTAGCTTCACATAAAATAATGTAAATATAAATTTTAATATAAATTAATATTTTCAGAACTACCATGGTATGGAGGAAAATAAATATTGCTCTGTTCACAGCTTTGTTAAAATTTGTTTGTTATTTTTTTTAAAGTTGAGTTACTGAGAGCTACATTCCTTATGGGATCTGTGGGTTGGGTGGCCAGCACAGAGTTTTGGGGTGTAAATCACAGTCTTTTTTATTTGTCATATACAAATAGGAAAACTAAGATATTTGGGTCATTTTTGCCCAAATAATGGTCCCCAATAATGGTCCCCAAATAATGTTTGGGGGCCACACATTATTAAATTTACAGATAATTATAAGAATCATGTTAAAATCATAAATAATAATTCTTTAAAAACATTTTGCTTTATTATTCTATGCATGTGGGATGAATGATACATAAAATGAAAATCTCTGTAGTAAATAACTAAACATTTAAAATTTTTATTTGTCTTAGGATCCCCTTTTGGTGTTCAGTCCCATTCCAATAACTCTTTGGAGATGTGCAACACTTCTCTGTCATGTTTTGATGGTGATTCATTTCTTCAATTCATCTTTCATTTTTTATTACTAAAGAAAACATAGGTTTACAAGTTATTTTTTAAAAATATGAAGACAAATATGTACTCCAACATCTTGTGATCTTTTTCTTCTGTGCAACTATTGTGCTTGTATTTTATCACATAAAGAAATATTTTGATAGGATGTTTAAAATTAAGGGCCAGGTCACATGTGAGAATCTCATACTTTCTAATTTCACCCTAGTTTTTTCATATATTATTATTTGATTATTTTCACTTTTTAACGTTCATATATGAGTCCAGTCTATTACTATTGATTCCAAATATCAGGTTTTATTTCACTATGCACCCATATGCCCGCTCTATCATTCTGTCAGTTCACACATGGAATATTTCCTCCTGTTTTTAATGGTTTTAAAGCCAATAATTTTCATATAGATGATCATTGCATTATGTCCCCTAGTGTATTTATAGCTGAGCACTAGCATTTTGAAAGAACTATCATTTGATTGTAAACTATTTTCTTTTGTATCACTCCCTTATATTACCTTTAGAAGATCCTACTGATCTTTTAGATATACGTTAAATGATCTCTGAATTTCATTGCATGTTAATGGAGTAAGTATAATGAAATAATTGTTGAAACAATGAAAGATCATGTCTGACACAAATGAGAAATTTAAGAAATATGATAACTTTGCTTTCAGAGTTTGAAATTTAATTCAGTAACTATTTATATTATTATATTTACTGTTGGAAAAATCTTCAAAATGGCTTCTCCAATCTATTTTATTTTAAGCTGTTTGTCTGAGAAAGTGAATCTAGATATTTTTAAGTTGATTAATTTAATAAATTCAGCATAATTTAATGTATTACTTAAAATGACTAATGCATGCTGCTTAGATCAAGAACTGCAACTTATTGTGTCTTATGAAATAAAGATCATTATGCTTCTTTCTATTGATTTTGAGTCAGATTTTCATATGTAAAAGTCTTTTAGAATCTTCAGGATGATCAGTGTTGCCTTAGGTTCCTCTAAAATCATACCTACATTCTAACAAAAATATCCAATGCTTTATGGTAGGAATTAATAATACCTTTATTTCACCAATTCTAAATTGAAACTGACAGAATATGAGGCCAAACAGACCTAAGAAACAAGGACTATCCATCAGAGTACAGGCTTTCCTACCTCCTATGTCTATATTCAGAGAGGCCTTTGTAGAGGATATAAAGGTGAAAAGCAGCCTCACTGAGAGAATCCTGAACAGAAGGAATTTAGGGTTCTAAGGAAAGAAAGGCACATACCCTGAAAGACAAAGTAAGTGAATTTAAAGAAAATGAATGAGCAGAAGTAAGAGAAATAATATATGCAACTGAAAGGAATGTAAAACTCCAGTGTACAGTAGGACTAGATGTTCTGTAAAGTAACATTTCCAAAATAGATAAGCAGATTAAATTATTCAGTACATTAAAGGAAGGGGAATACACATGACCAAGTAAACGAAACCAACATTTGGATAAATTCTAATACGTTGCAAGTGTCTGATTAAATAGAAGTAGGACAATTTATAGCTACAAGAATTATCCCACATTCAGAGCTCGGGCGGGAGGGTAAAGCAAACAGTGGGAAAATTTGTAGGTTAAAAAATTTAAAATCTACATGATTATGATGTTTAAATATAGTATGAAATATGACACATTAAAGAGTATATTCACTTTTAGACAGAGTGCCTCTGAAATGCATGTGTATTTATAAAACATTTTAAAATTTATTCTTGATGGCAAAGTGAAGCAGAAAAGAGAGAAGTCCAAAAGACTAAGCGTGGTTTTGAATCGCCGTGTCTGTGGTAACATTTATTAGGACACTGAGCTTACTTGGCTCAAGCTTAACGGAGCTCAAGGTGCTGCAGAAGCCTCACCATGAGGAAAGTATTTCGGAACAAGGCCTCATGGATTAACTCTGCCAGTAAACGTAAGGTACTAAGTTTAGCCTGCAGAGACATGTAGGAGAAGCCGTCGTCAGATTACTAGGTGGCATCCACAGTTTCTGTTCCGCAAAATAACTTGTGATTTGCAAAATAAAACTGTCATCATTGAAAAATAAACTTGCAATTCTTGTAAGATCACTAAATTCCGTGTAATGGCCCATGTAACTTATGTGAAACAAGTTGTATCCAATTAATTTATCTCCTTTATGAGTCTGGTAGGTTTCCTGGTTGGCATGCAGGTAAAAGCTGTAATAAATTTTCACAGCAGTTTTACTTCTGACTCACATGATAGATTCATAGAAAGTTGGAAACTAAACACATCAATGTTAGAAAAATGCAGGTCTTCTTGAGAGAATAAGGAAAAGGAAATAGTAGAGGGGCAACATTTTATCCAATTCATAAACGACGCTTATTATAATGTACTGAGTAAATTTTGTACTGAATGATTTGAAAGGAAGAACAGATATAGAAGCCACTAAGATTGAGGCTAAAATCAGCTTATGAATGGTTGAAGTAGGTTTAGATACCCCTCTCACATGCTAAACAAATTATTAAAAAACCTAATACATACATCTACACATTTTGAGTATACAGTTTATTTGACATAGCTTTTCATTCCTTGATAACAAGTTATATTTTCTAAAAAAGAAAACTAAGGGAATTTATTAAATGAAATAAAATAGAATCCACGAAGGTGAAGTGGCAATCACTTTAATTTGGAAGAAAAGTACCAATTTGCTGTGTTGATATTGTAACACTATGTTAAATTTAGTATAGCCAGAGATATTGTATCAGTATTTCTGTCTAATCTAGATAGATGACAGAAAAGTACGTCTCAGTAAGAAGGATTTCGGCTGGCTCTTTATGCAACAGGAACTAAAACACACTTCCCAAGACAGTTAAAGAATGGCCTCTTCTGGAGACAAAGATGCTGGTACCACTTGTGCAAAGGAATCAGGTAACATCTCACCTAAAGGAAGAAAATCAGATGATGTTGAAGACCTTCCAAGTATATTCCTTCATCCCTTTTGTAATAAAATGATTTTGGTTGAATTAATTATTGAAATAATTGATTGTCATTATGCATTTTATATATAAAGCTGTTTAGAAATGGTTTTTATTTTGTAAGTTTTAAAGATTGAATCTTAGAAATAAAGCCAAAAAATTTAAAATCTCACTGAATGAATTATTTCTCATCTAATTAATATATTAATTGTCCTGTGAAATTATTAAAGAGGAAGGCACTTCAATATTGTTTCATAGTTCTCAAAACTAGAACATGAAGAAATCATGAAAACTTGGGAGTGCATATTTAATTAAAGTTTTATTAACTTTGCAAATATTTCCTCTAAGTCAGAGGTTTAAATATTTATAATTATTAGTATGTTAAATCTTTCTACAATGGTTTACAAAACATGAATCCCAAATTCTGGCATATAGTCTAGTTATTATTCAACTGAAATCTAGATTTTATTCAGACCGTTCCTACTGCAAGGTAGTAGATGGGAACGGAAGAGGAAGAGTTGATTTAATGAATTAGTTTATAAAATTAAAAACAAAATGACTGCCGTTTGACAGGTGAACTACTAAATTCAACATGAGCCAGTCTAATTTTATATTTATTGAGAAAAAATTAGATGTATTTTATTTTAGAAAAACACTGGAAATTAATATCTACAAATTTACTGCTAATTGTTAAATACTAAGCCTGTCATATGTCACCCAGGCAAGACCCCGTTTGTACACTGTTTCTTGAGGTTACCTTCTCCACTCTCTAACTAAAATCATCATTCATAGCTGACATTAATTTGTTCCCTTTTAGAAATCACATTGGACAGGCCAAGGACAGAATAATTACATACACTAAATGAAGTCCTATCCCACTCTCAGGGGTAACCAGCGAAGACCCTTACTAAATTACTTACAAAAGAAAGTTTGCAGCGACAAGGGAAAATTGCTACAGCTTCATTATTTTTAAATTACCCTGGGCCGCTGACTAGGAAACATTCTTGGATTTCAGTGTTATTAATTCATAATCAACACCAGCTTTGACTTATTTAAGGAAGCAATGGAGAAATCAATACATAAAACTGCACAGAAGGTAGAGTACCAACGACACAGAAATAGTTGGAACAGTCAATTCTAAGTAACGATGGTAACTGGCAGAGACGTGCTCATGCAACACACATGCGCAGAATGAGTCACTGTCACCATTTGCACGTCCACAACAGCATGCATGGCCCAGGTAAAAAGACCCAATCAAGAATTTCCAATATGAAAAGAATAAAATGGTTTTCATGTTCTACTGTGATATAGTAGAAAACAGAAATGAATTTCAAATTTTTTAGCCAAATCCAAATTTAGGCAGAGTTTTGCCCAGGTAATCATTATTTTATGGTAACTGTAGGTCAAGCTTTTGATTTCAGGATAATATACAACACAGTTAAAAATGATACTATACAATATAAAATGACTCTCATGCAGGTACAGTATACTACTACAGTAAGCTGAAAACCATACCCCCTGCCATCCAGGAACGTGAAACTAGTTTTAAGGAAACAAAAGAGGAACAAATGAAGCAAAGCTGTCATATAGCACTTTTGTTCATTTTAAATTTAATCATCACTTTTAAAATTTCCCCTAAGATAGGCTTCTGTGCTTTTTTTTCACCGAAATGTATTTAGCTTGATATTTGTTTCTTTCCAGTTGATTTAAATATGTATGAAGTGTTCATTTTCAACCTGTGGTTACACTTCTCATAGGAAAAAGGTGCTCATCATTATTTTCATGACACAGCTGAGCAAGTTAACAATGTCTCCAGCAAAATCAAGCCACGATGTCCCCACCAGGAACCTGGACTAGCTATGGGCAGCATGGGGATGTCGCACTGAACAGGGCATACAGCAGGCAAGTTAACATGCCGAGTACAGGGGTACTGTTAGCGTCAATGGTGAAATCTGAGTTTGTACATTACCTTTGACATTGCGACCATTGTCTGTTTTGAGCATATTAGGACAAAAAAGAGAGAAACGTAAAAAAGACTAAAATTATCTGATATACACTGAATTACTTTTGTAAAACAATCATATAAAATAGGATGTGATGACTGAAAATGTGTCTTTGATTAAAACAATTGTGTACTATTCAGCCAACAAAATTCATATACTTGAGATATCTGCCATAATAAACATTCTTGGTTAAGTATAGGAAATAATGATTTATGTAACTGAAGTGGATTCAAGGCACATATTTGTAATTGTGACAGTTTGGAGAAAGATATCCACAGTGCCCGCAGTTGTGATAAACTTCAACCTTGTTAGATGACAATTTTGTTTTTTCCTGAAGCATTGCTTACAGTCTATTCAAAGTAAGATCGCACATTTGGCATGTTAACTATTTTCTGTATAATATAACCTAGTTAATGAGGAAAAGTTTTACTAAGATAACAGCTTAATAAACCAAATTACATTAATCATAATTTTATTAATTGCCCCCAGTGCCAAATGCTCTTTAATGTATATTTTAAAACATAGCCAACCTTATCAAAAAATAACTTTAACTAAAGGAGTTATTATTAGGTAATAATAGTAATGGCAAAAACTCAGTAAATTTGACTGTGTACAAAATATATGTATCTTTTATTTATGTGACAAGGCAGCATAATCCCTGGAATATTTAGGAATTTTTGTATTAAAATGGGCTATTTTTAAATCTTAGAATGCAGTGTTTCAGATTTATTTTGAGGTGGGAAATTTAAATTTTGAATAGGTGTTGCTAACAAAATATGTATTACTAGTTTTGAAATACATAAGCTTAAAATAAATTGTCACATCAAGCTCCTCAAATATATCCAAGATTTAAAAAATCTGTTTAACATTTCATGGGCAAATGTATTATCACAACGCACATCAAAAGTCCAAAACCATCAAAATTATTTCAAAGCTTACGTTTACGGTGATTTCAATAGTAATAGCACTGACATTGATAGAGATGCATAACGATAATGCTGCCTCTGGTGAGAACTTGCCTTGAACTTTGAGGGAATCAAAAAGTGTGTTGGAATAGAAGAGATTCTGATTACACAGAAATAATTTCTCTGTCAGAAGCTTGGTCTAAAAACCACTAATAAAATAACAACTTCTTGAAAGCAGTTAAAATTATAAATATATTCTATAAACTTAGAAGTTATCAATAAAGAGTCACAGATTGTCGGGAAGTTAACAGAAGGTTGCATTACGCTAAGGCAGCTTTGATGTGAGAAGTCTGTGCGTGGTACCAAGATCTCATGGTTCCTCCACGGGAACGTAGGTGCAGATATTAGATAGGTAGAGTCTTTGGTAGTGCTTTGATAGACTAATTCCATGTCCATTAAATCTAAGGATAAAACCCTAAGATTTGTATTTTGTATGTCTCTTACTAATTTTGCTTTCCTAGTAATGCATTTTTACCGAATTTACAAATGTATAGGAATATGGTAGACTAGAAAAAAATTCTGGTCCTTAACCAAGATGGTTTGAGAAGTACAGTCCTAAGGTACTTGAACAAATGAGAGGGTTATATAGACTTTTCTGTACTAATAATATATTTGCAAAGTATTTAAAGTTCTGTAAAGATAGCCTATATAGGTAAAATGAAACAATGCAAAACTGGGGCATGTAGGCTTAACTCAGTTAACTGTCAGCTCAGTTTCATGGATTCATAAAACTAAAATGAATTATGTGGTTTTCCACCTACTTTAATCAACAGCTCAGTTTTAAAAATGTATAAAATTGTGTTGCCTTAGGAAATAGTTTCTTCTATGTCTATCAGCAATTTTGTAACTAAGATTGCTGTAAAGCTAAAGTACAAAATGCCTTCTAAATTTATTCATCCGTAGTCACATGATGACTGTTGCATCCCCAGGAAGTGATACATTTTCTGAAAATAACCTAGTTTGGGTCAGAGAAAAAAACTGAGGATGACTTAACACCAAGTGTCCACATCTTGTACCTCTACTGAAAAATAAATATTAAATCACCCTTTTGTGTAATTGTATCAGTAACTGTGTGCTAAATGGAGACAACATAGATTGAAAGCAATAAAGTTTTGAAACCTGGTCTAAGCTAGAGAGAGCCACTATCAAAGCAAGGATGAAATCTGTAGGACGTACTGATGATGTATCAGTTTATTTTTCAATTTTTTTTTTATTTTCAAATTTGATGTTGCTTAATGTTCTCATCCAGTAACTCAGGTTGTCACAGGGGAAATCGCTGTTTACTAGACAGGCACTCTGACCAGCTGAGCCATGGGGCTGACCACAACAGGAGAAACCTCTGAGAGGCCACTCTTTGAGGAGTCGGTATGTTTCCTAAAGATGATTATACCAGCTGGAGTAACTAAAAGATACATTGCTCATTTGAATTGCCTTATTGCATTTACGGTTTTTGTTCAGCCATAAGACCCATTGGTTAAGGGTTAAATTACATAGGTTTCATTCTGGCAGAGAATACTCAGTCCACCATTACTAGAAGGGATAATTCTTTAGATGATTATCCAGTTTTGGATTTGCCTTAGGTTTTAGTTTTCCTTTGACCTTCTCTTGACTACAGATTAAAATGGGTAGCTAATTGTTTCTGTATAATTCTCAAACCTGTCTTACAAAAAAGTGTTACTTCTGTCTTGAGATTTTGGGTTCTCTTGGTGAATATTTTCACTGCCAATTAATTTTCTTTCAACTTTTCTACCTCTTCTACTTCACTGTTGTCTTTCTCTACATAATTGAAGCCTAAGACTTTGGTTAAATTCAGAGTACCATGGAACAGATAATTCATCTCTTGATGTATGTGACTTTGGGACTAATTGTAAGCATGGTCTGTTCACTGTCAAATCGACATTTATTGAGTATCTGCCATAAAATGGACTGAAAAGACTGCAGAAGTAACTTCAGTGTTGCTCATGCTACTGCCACTCACAGCACCATAGTTGTTTATTGGTATATCTAACAATAGTGATATATTTATATTCATATATACTATGTAGCACATATACAATATAGTAGATACACGCTTGGAACACTCAAGTGTGAAATATTTGATTCTTGTGGGTTGGGAAGGGAGTTGCGACTGAGTTGCTGTGTGAAAGGACAAAGTGGGCAGAGTGTTTTAGCCAGAGCAATGTAATCAAGGACAAAAAGTCATGACGAGTTTTTGGGCAGCTGCATATTATGTTGGTAAGGCTCAGAACACAGTACCTATTCCAGGAGGCAGCCTTGTAGAGGCAAACACTGAAGCCTGAAAAGCACCTGGTCACTTAGTAAAGTCCAGAATACTCCCCTTCCTGAGAAGCCTTAAGGTCAGAGTGCTGTTCTAAAAGGGTAGTGGCCAACTCCAGAGGTGATGACTGCACTTAATGAGATTGTTGTGAAAGCACAGCAGGCCTCGTAAGAACCTAAATCCGTAGGAATCAGAGAAGTGGGCCTGATGCATGCCCACAGAGAACTCCAGTTCTCAGGTATGTTGGGGAATTCAGTGACTCACAGATCCTTCTTACAGTGAGGTCTCAGGAAACAGCAGGGAAGGAGGAAAAATGTAGCATGGATTTGACTGTGGCCTCTAGTAGACAGGCAGGCCTGGGCTTGAAGACAGATTCTGACACTGACTGACTAGTTCTATGACCTGAGGTCAGTTATTTATTTAATATATCTAAGCCTCTGCTTCTCAGCTGCAAAATGGGACTTACACTGGTTCCTAATTTATAGAGTTACAGGAAAAATAAGAGGGTTAAAACGTGTCAATCATTTGCACTGCCTCAAGCATAGTAAACACTGGACTAGTGATATCCATTATCATGTTAATGATGAATTGTTTCTGTGGATGTTGTTAAAGTTTCCCTGCTTTCATCACTGGCTAACAAAAGAATACAAACACAGGGAGAAGCAAGTGAGAAATACATAAATTTTCACTTTGTCTTTCAAGTTGCTTTGTGGGGCTTCCCCCGGTGATCTTGCCTCTCCTTCCTGTCCACCACCTCTCTCAGTACATCACATTTTCTACCCCTCCGTTTGGAGGGAGTTGGTTGAAAAGTCCTGTGATTATGGCACACCACTCTATCTTCCCTAGGTGCGATCACTTGCTAAACATAGCAAAATTAATTATGCTTCAGATGGGAGTCTTCACCTTTACCCATCTTCTATTAAACACCAATTAATTAACACTCCATGTAGTGGGCAGATACATGGTTATCACAACATTTCACAAACAGATAAAGAAGCCAAAGTGAACCAAATTACTCACTTGGGTGCAAAGAGAAAATAAGAAAAAAACTCTGAATGTTAGACTACATTATAGTAAGTTTAATCACAAGTTTTTTTCCAAGGAACAAAGGTTAATGTTGGTATTAAAATCAATATGGAAATAATCCTTCACAACTCATTAACGTATGTTTCTATGCTAAAAAAAATAGAAACAACAACATACCTTCGCTGGCGTGTCGGTCTCTAAATATGTTTTTCGGGTGGACACTGAATCCCTCTATGTCGTGGACAGAAGATGCCCTCCGGATGCTACAGAGGCTTTCCCTGGATCTGGAATGCGTCAGTTGGGAACTTGATTGCAGCATGTCAGGGTAGAGTCGGTCCCACTGCCTTTTAGGAGAGGAATGGTCAAGAGGTCCGGATATGTTCACCAGGGGAGAACACTTGCTGGGCTGTATCAAGGCTTTTGTATCATCTGCTTCAGAAGGACTGCAGCTTTCTTTTGTAGGAGACTTAAAGTGCTTCATGGCCACTGAATCATCACTGTGTTTAGATGAATCAATTACAACAACATCAGGGTCTTCTTGTGGTAGGGACTGTTTTCTGTAAGAGAGAACTCTCAGACCAGGGAACTTGAACCCAAAAAGTTTCCCTACAAATGGAGATAGGAAAGAATATTATTACAAGACAGTGGGTATATCCTTTAAACAAAACAAACATTGTCAACTACTATTTAAATGCTATGGAAAAATAATTATTAATTAATACTTTGTTATGGTTGGAATGAGGCATGAATTGGACCAATACGATTATAGAAAGGAAATAGCAAATTATGCATTATCTGATGATTAGACAGTATCTCATTATTCAGATTAGATGACAAGAAACTAAAAAAAAAAGTTTATTCACTATACATGCACAGGTTAGATAGGAAAAGAAAAAATCACACATCCTAAGTGGAGGAACAGGGAGAACGAGTATGCTGTATGTGTGCGCAGTCGGGGTTAGTGCACTGGGAGCGAAAGAGAAATAAGAAAGTTGTGGTGAAGTGGCCCTCGCATTGGGTGAAGGTTTGTACTGACAATATTGTGAGTTGAGTTTGGGTAGGAAAAGCAGGGTCAACTGTGAGTCAGAGGCTCCTTATTCGGTCTGGATTTCTTGAAAGATATTTGGTTCCAAAGAGGTGTATTATAAAGTTAAGAATTTCTTTTTCCTGAGTTTTGTTATTGTTGGGGCCATTCCAAACTCTGAGAGTTTAGCATTAAATGCTGTACATATGTCAAAGTGGATGAAGCATAGCAGGCAACTAAATATAAACAGTAGAAGGTGGAATTAGAAATTTAATGTTAGTTAATAAATGTATAGAACTTAGGACACTCAACAATAAAATATCTAAACAAACACATTGGTGGTAAAAGTTCCTAATTAGAACAAGAGGATATTATTTTTATACCCTTAAATTTATCAGTAAACCACAAAAAGGGGAAAAGCTCATAACATTTAATGCTTTTGACAAAGAACACAGGTAACTCTTCTGACACTTTGCTGGTTAGATTGAAAGACATCTGCAAATATCTCTTTAATAAAGACTACATGCTTTTCATTTGGCTCAGCAACTAACATACAGGGTACTACAAAGACATGAAAGCTGGAAATGACCAGAATATCCATTAGTAGGATATTCCATGTGAATATCCATTAGTAGGTTGAATAAGTCAAGGCATCTTTATACTGTGGAATTGTATGATACAGTAGTTACAAAAACTAAAATTCATACATGCTTTGATTAAAAGCTTTTTAAAATAGTGTTAAGTGAAAAAGTTTTGAATTCATGTGTTTTAAAATTATTTTTACTAAAACCAAAAAAGTCTATACTTTTCATAGAAGTTTTATAGTAGCAAAGAAATGTGGAAGAATACACTGCAAACTTTTAATATTGATTAGCTCAGTGGGATGATTTGGAAGTAGAAGGTTATGACATATTGTATATTTCTTACATGTTTCTACTGTTTATTACATTAAATGTGAATTCTTTTATAAATTTAAAAATAATACTAAAACATACAATTTCTAGCACTGAAGAATGTGAAAACATAAGAGAAAGCATCCAATTGATATCTGTAATCCAACATTTTCCCATGTTATTTATAAGAAAATTCAATTTGTAGTTCATATAGCTGGGGTATTAGACTAGGTCCATCTCATCTCTGGCTTTATAATTACATGTTACTTTTTTGGTAAGTCAGCTTGTGTCTTTGAGTTACAATATTTTCTACCTTCTTACATTCTTAAATGTCTAGGTATTGTGATCTCTGAGAATATATTTCAAAATGTATTTGTTATGAACTGGTCTTCAATGAATTAAAGATAGTTGTAAAACTTGGAAAATATTCTAAAAATTTATGAACTTTTCTCTATTTTGAATTCATTCTTCCAGTCAGTTGTCCAACCTACATATAGATATTTAGTTCTGTCTTTCATCCAATGATTTATAAATTTGTATGTTCAGGACAGACCACTACTGAGTCCCAAATTTGCATGTATAATGACATCATTAATATATTCACTTAGAACTATTAAAGACATCTTAAAATGTGTAGTAAATGCCTTCCTCATGCTCTATCCCTATAAATTCCACCTTCCCTTATTGTGAATGACATTACAACATCCACCCTGCTGGATAAATTTGAGAATTGAGGGTCATTCTAGATAATGTTCTGTCTTTTACCAATCTCTACATCAAAACAATGCCAGTCCTCTAATTGTGTTCATTTTACCTCCTGAATATCTTTGTAATGTTTTAACTGTTTTCATCTCCACTGCTCTTTCTTACCTAAGCTACTGTAATGATTCAACTGGTTCTTTGCAACAAGATGCTAATAATGTTTTATATTTACATCATTATTTTGCATCTTTAAAAGATAATTTTTTTATTTAAAAAATCACAGCTCATCATGTTTAACTACCATTCCCCTTCCTGCTTTGGGGCTGAAGAGAAAGCTATCAGCTTCATGCACCTTCAGCTGTGCTCCTTGCTCTCTCTAATCCAGGGACAAGGCTTTCTAATTCTTCCACAGGGCTGCGCTTCTTTCATGTCCAGGGCTTCCTTGCGTTTGATCTTTCCTTTCTGCCTACTGAGCTCATCCTTTAGGCTTTAGTCCCAGTGTTATTTCCCTAGAGAAGATTTTTTCTTCTGAACCAGGTTAGCATCTTTTCATAGTTTTCTCCACTCTTAATAAGTACAGACTTACTGATTTTCTGGTTAACACTTCCCTCCACAAGAGGAATGCAGGCCACATATGTAAAAGGCCCAGCCTATTTTGTTCACCATTAAGCCATGGCCCTGGCAGAATTCCTGAGCATGACAAATGAATTTCACAGACTAGTTCTAAGCTGAAATGATGATGTGCTCAATTTTGACTGTGAATAAAATTGTGTATTTAATTGCTTTGCATTGTTAAATAATCTTAACTTCTAGAACCGCATGTACTCATATTTACTAAAAATGATTGATAAAAACTCAATCACAATAGAAATGGAGAACCTTGTATCCTGCTCTATATACCTCATACAGCTCTCATTGCTCAAATTACCTTTTTTAGAGATGTCATTAATTTCTACCATTCTCATTCTAGTGAATACCCAGAAGGACTTTCAAGCTCCTCATCACCTCATAAAGTTTATGTAAAATGCCCATTATGGGACATTTTAGAACTCAATAGGCTAATTTATTACTGTAAAATTTCGATTTGTAGTCCAATAGTTAGCAGTGTTAAATAGAATTGAAATAGGGTTTATCTCTCTAGTAAGACATGACTCAATACAAGGATAAACATCAACTAAATTTGCCATTAAGGTTTGAGTAAACAAAGGTGAGAGTAAGAAATCGGCTCAAACAAGATTAAATGTCAATGCATGATGATAATTGTTTTGTGAGAATTCTTACATATTTCTATTAACTTTTATACGCTCATGCAAATTGGCAAGTTAAAAACCAGTGAACTGCATCAAAGTCATTTGATTATTTTTTAATGCACATGAAATTGGGTTTTAAAGTAGTTTACAAATCAATTTTGCAAGCTTATTACAAAGCATTGAAGGTCAATGCCTGCTTTTATTCACTCTTCATCAATTGCATTACCCTCCTCCTTTAAGAAATGGTTCACTGGCGTTCTTAAATTAATGACCACACAGGCATTTAGTTTGCTCCTGTAGTTTAGTCATATCCAAGGTGGTACAGATGGTCTGCTCTGCATCACTAGGCTAATATGACCATGTTATATTGCATTATAGATTTAGTTGTCTAAATGTAGCTCATCTGGAAAGAATGCACATTGAGAAATTTGCTCAATGCTAGCACCTTCAGGCTTGAAATGTAAAATATACATAAGTGCACATTTGTTATGGATCTTCACATTGAAAAAGTCCTTTGAGGGATGTCCTCAAATTTTATTATAGTTTCTTTCTATATTGAGTAATTAGAACAGATACTATTTAGCCTCATATCATATGAAATGCTCAGTGAATATAAGAAAAACAGAGTAAGAGTCTTTACATACTTTATGCATTCTCAGAAAAAAAAAACAATAGGTACTGATATAGCATTTACATAAAAGTGGTTTAGTCTGGACATACCATTCTTTTTAATTTGTATAAGTGTAGAGCTGCTATGGTTGCCAACACTTAGAGATGTCCTTCCTTAGTGTAAAGCAAATGTCTTTCAGAAGCCTACATCTACTTTTACTCACTGAAATTCCTCACAATTGTAAGTTCCCAATCATTTGCTCAGTTTAATTTCTCATTTCTATAAACCTTTAGTGTTTGGTCATTTAATAATATTTAGGACAATAAAAAAGTAAAAGCATTCAACTCTTGTTTGGCTCTTTTTGGTAGAATTATGGTTGAAAAGTACAGAGAAATTTAAGTGTAAATAGTCATACAGACTAGACACTGTGCTGAGGAAAATAGAAGATTTGCTGTGTGTGTGTGTGTGTGTGTGTGTGTGTGTGTGTGTGTGTGTGGTGAATAAGGGATGTTGGAAAAGCCAGAAGCAGAGGTGTTTTCCCTCTTGAAGGAAGAAGGGTGGTCAAAAAGTAGCTTCAGCTGGATTCCTAGCAATAGACTGTCCAAGGGTTTAAGGGGAAGTAATCAGGACTCATATCTATATGGAAAGCAGGTTTGGGAAAAGAAAGCCAAAACTATTATCTGAATGTAGCTGATGGAGCCTGGAGCTGGGAGGGCCCTTGCGGTTACCGCTACTGCTGCTGTAATTGTTCTCCGGACCTGCTGTAGCATTATCTCCCCTTGGACCTCTACCTAATGCCTGAGGACTCGCATTACACATCTGGATTCCAATTTAGTATTCCAAATACTAAATTCCAGTATTTAGTATTTGTATCTCAGCATTAGCCGGTTACTGGGTATACCCACCCCACAGGAAAGGCCATAACCTAGGGGAAGGCAGTTCTTGCCTTTGATTACAATTCCCAGGGAGGGCAGGAGCTTTGTACCCATAGCAGTCAATATTCCGAGCAGATGTGCTCTTCCAGTCCTGAACAATGTCTATGTTGTATGCCACAGTGTGCAGGATACAGCAAAGAGATAGTCACCTCTAGTCTGAAAAAGTTGCCATGTGAATTAATTCTACTGTCAGTTACTATCACACAAAATAAGGATTGTGAATTTATAATAATGTACCTTTCTAAAGTCAGGGTACTCACAAGTCTGACACTTGAATTGGAAGCCTTAAACTCAGTGAGAGAATTTCCTCCAGCCAGATAACTGGATGTGCACAGAAATATGATTTTAATCCCTGAGTCAAAAAGAACAAAAGATCAAATTTGATGAGAAAATCAGGGGAGATGATCGACATAGCTGCTTTTCTTTTCAGGGAAAAAATTTCACAGGGGCACCCTACAGGAAATGAGTCTCTCCAACTGCTAAAATGTGTAAGGAGGTGTATGCTGTTGCCTATGGCCATTGGAACAGCCCAGAATATTGTCAAAAGAAGCTGTCATTAGTAGCTAGACCAGGAAAGTACCATTCTCTGAACTTAGTACTGATCAGGCAGCACCCTAGTTCCTGGGTGGTAAACGATTCAGCATAGCCAATGCAGTTTTGGTATCAGTGATGATAAAAAGTCTCTAGAGAGTCTACTGACCTAGTAGCCCTGACGTTTAATGGAGGGCCCCTTAAAAGAGCAGAGACGGTCAGTAATCTGAAAGAATAAAAATCCTGTGACATTTCCTAGGGCGACATTTGCTGCAGAAAATTTTTGTAATTTTGTAAGCAAGAGCTTAAAAAATGGCAATGGGTGCAGTTGACAAATTGGAATCTTGAAGTAATGTGGGTCTTCAGGCAGTGGGCAGAGGTGAGAGGAAATTTACTGTGGGGGCGGTTGGGACAGTCCGCGCGGCAGTAGCAGCAGTGTGCGTGTGCAAGTTCAAACTCTTTGCTGTCCTCTTAGAGACATTGCTCCCGACCCGGTCAGATGGAGTTGAGAACTAAGAAGGAGAAATCACAGATTTGGATAGGGAGATAGGGAAAGAAGCTAGAAAAGTGCTGGGCTGCTTTTAGCCATTCAAGGTTAAAATACTGCAATGAAGATTAACGGGACACTAAAGCAAATGCACAGTATTACGTATACCTAATTAGGATGTCATGGACCTCAAATAAGTGCTTCATAAATTATTGCATGATTTACCCAGACTGTTATTTTTTCTTTGGTAGATTTTTTTCTTTGCCCAACACTAATTTAAAGAGTTTTTCAGGTACAGTGAAAATGATAACATCTTAAACTACATTCCCCTCAGATGATCATTCAGTTATCCTATTGACACAGACTCTTTTGATGGAAGGCCCTAAGTGCAAAGAAGACAGACACCGGGTTCAAATGCTATATGAAAAGAAATTCCTCTGGGTTTGGGTGTTGCTAGGTAACACAATCTTCCAAATGATACTTGTATGAGGTGGGGAGAGTCTCTGGTTGTTATTCATTAACATAATTGTTAGTGAGGGATGATGTCTATTTGTTCAGCTACTAGAAATTCTTTTGGCTTTAGAAATATGAACTTTGTCCAAATAGTAGTGAAGAATGTGACATAGAACTGCTTGCAACTATGACTAAATTCTTCCCAGATTTCTCATTGCAGCCTAGTCATGGTTCCTCTTTCTACATCAAAATTAATCTTTAAAATGAGGAACCTTCCAAACACAGGATCATAGTAAATATTAGTTACATTGTAAAACCTTTAATTAAGTTCATCTAAATAATAGATTGTTTCTATAGTAATGCCTTCTGGGTGGGGAGACTCTGTGTTACTACCATAACTCTTCTATAGTTCTTTGTCCAGGAATTAAAAATGAATTTCAGCTCTTGTACAGAACAGTAAAAGCCCTTTCATAAAGCTATTTTGTAAATGAGCTACACAAACTCTGTTCCTTATCTTGAGATCTGAAAACAGATATAAACTTGGTGGACTGAGGTAGCTGTTCAAGCCATTGCAGAGTTTTATGTGTTAATTACCTAGAGTAAGTACGAAGCATATAAATATGTTCTTAGGGCTTATATTAGATAAATAATCATCAATTCTGATTTTATTAACTTATTTTATGTATATAAACTTAGCTGCAGTTGACTATTTTAGAATAACTCAAACCTTTGCTTTAGTAAGCATAAAGATAAAATTCTTTTGGATTTTTCAGAGCATAATTTTAATCATTTCAAAAGTAATGAGATTTCTTGTATAATATTCAATAAGATTAAATGAAAAAGTCCACTTTTGATGATTATTATCAGAATAAGATACTATAGCACTTTTACTTTACAATATTGCAATGTTTAGATTTGCTTAAAATTCATGTTTATACTTTTCTCTAAACATTAACTTAGACAATGGTTTTAAAATTTTTGCATGTATCAAAATGACACAAAATTTTTTTTATAAAGTACAGATTGTTGAACTTTTGTGTTTGTTTCAGGTTTTCTTTGGTGGGGTTCAATAACTTGCTCTTTAAGCATATTAATATATAAAATGCACCTGGAAAACTACTGATGTGGGCAATCTGTGTACACTTCATTTAGTAGGAAAAAATACTGAATGCAAAAATAACATTCAGTATTCTACCAATTCTACAAATATGCTTTTGATACTTACTATTGACAGCATACTAGAAATGCACAAAAGAACATCCAATGTCCCTGCTATGAAGTAGATCTGAAGAGCGCCTAGTATTTTAAATAAGCTAAGTGTTCTCCAGTTTTCCAATAACCTTGCTTCCCTTTATATTTCAATTCTTGGCCTCTTGCATTTCCTTTCTTAGTTGCCTATTAGGGCAACATAGATGATCAGTGTGGTGGTACAGATAGGTACAAGGTGCTTCAGTGTCATAGGGGCAGAGTGAGTTAGATCATCTTGGTGGGGTGCGAATGCTCTACAGGTGAAAAGTTCTTTGGCATCAATATACTATAGAAGTTAAGGCACTGTGGTGAAGAGGACACTATTTTATACAAATCAATTATAATAAAATAAGTGGTGGTTTCATGAAACCACTACTGTAATATGGGATGTGGTGGGAGATGAGGCTAAAGAAGTATCAGAAGCCATATTTTGATAAGTCTTTTGTATCATGCATACACAAGGTTTTGGAGTTTTACATGTTTAGGCACTAAAGAATTATTGTACTGGAGTTGAATATTATGATTCATGTGTGGTAGAACTACATATAATGCTTGCTGTGGCTTGTGTCCAGAAATCTCCCTGAAAGCCTCATGCAGTCATAAGTAGGAACTTTTTCAGAGGTGGCTGGATCTAAAGTATGAGATGCTAGGATTAAGAATGTGTGATTACTAAATTAGTGCACCAATTGATTTGGCACTGGCCCTAAGCCTAGTGGTCTAGATAGTATACAAAAGGGGGAGAAAGAAGTTGAGAAGGTTGTTTGGACTTGCTGCTTGCTGCCTTCTGCCTGCCTTGCTTTGTCATGAACTGTTCCTCCTCTGCCATACCCCCTGCCATATCACCCTGCTTTGGAGCCAGCCAACTATCAACTGAAACTGCTAGGAACAATAAGCCAAGCCAAACTTTTCCTATTTGGCATTAGGTATTGGGTATTATGTCTCAGCAACAAGAAAAATAACCAATATATTCCTAAAGAAAGGAAACTGAACCAAGAATAACAATTATGAGACTATTTCATAGCCAGTATAAAGCACGTTGAAAGGCAGTAACAATAGACTACATGACAGCGATATTTAGACGTGCTTGATAAACTTCACCCTTTGGTTAGAGGAAGTGAGAGTCAGAGGAAAGCAGACACTTAAGATGGCATTCAGGTTTCAGGCTCGGGTGGCTTGGATGATGACATCACTTATGATGAATGGAGAGATTCTATGGGATGGGTTGAATGGTAGCTGGAGATGGGAGAACAAGTTTTAGGTTGAAGTTCTAAGTATTCAAGAAGTACTGAAGTCTTCCAGAGAACATGTCCAGCAGGTAGCTGAACATTTGTGTTTTTAAGTAATGTGAAAAGTGCGAAGAAAGTCATGCTGCAGAGATGGGGATTTGTGAGAAAGTCCTTATTCTATACGCCACGCATGTGGTTTTCCAGGAGGGCTCACACAGGAGATGAG
This sequence comes from Dinomys branickii, assembly GCA_004027595.1. Lineage (NCBI taxonomy): Eukaryota > Metazoa > Chordata > Mammalia > Rodentia > Dinomyidae > Dinomys > Dinomys branickii. Next base: position 232,624 of record PVLD010000416.1, on the reverse strand, counting down.
TAAGAGTATTCAAAACAGACCCTGGGAGATGAGCAGCCTTCAGGAGTACAGTAAGGGGGGCACTAGGAACGTAGCCCAGTGGTAGAACACTTTCCCAGTATGCACAAGGGTCTGAGTTGGATTCACAGCACCACAAAATTATACGAACACATACGACCACACACAAGCACACTGAGACGGCGGAGGGAAGAGAATGGAGGGACAAGCACAAAAGCAGGCGCTGCCTTACGAGAAAGGCGGGGGTAGTGGTGACACGGAACGTGCAAGAAGCCAGAGAAGGGACTCGGACGTAGCAAGGTTCATTCGGCACAGGAGGTAGCCCAGAGTGCAGTGCTGGCAGTTTAATGGTAATGAGCCGAAGAATGACAGTGGGGACAGCTTAGTGGGGATGGAAAATCCAAAGTCCTTCGGCAAGAGATGAGACACGCAAGTCAAGGAACCCAATACTCACAGAAAATAAAAAGAGATGTAAAATAGAGCAGACTGGAAACAAATGCCTCATCTGAAGCGGGTGGCCAGGATTATGTTCCAGCTTATTGCAAACATGTGAGTTGCACAGCTAGATACTCATATTGTTTTTTTTTAAAATAAGCAAGATATCCTAATTTAATGTGCGATATTCCATTTTTAAAATGTTGGCAACAAATTTAACTGATTAAAACTTTAAAAGCTGTGATGTGATATAAACAAAATATGTCTGTTGAAGCGTAGGCTATTTATTCTTAGCAGTGTGAGTTCGAGCAGCAGAGGAAGGAGCCAGGAGAAAACTCAGGCAAGAGAGGGGCCGTCTGAAGAGCAGAGCTGGGAGGAACATAGGAAGGCACGGGTCCCAAGGGGGGATCTGAATGTCAGCTTGGCTTTGCCACCAGCCATGAGCTGCATCTATTCAGGATAAACTGATTAAGGGATTCTCAACTCATAGCCCCTCTCCATCCCAAGCTCTGCCCTGAGACGTAAGACACAAAGTTACATGTGGTGAAACAAAGGGATGAATCTGAGGTCAGGGCCGTGAGAAGTTAAATGAAGTTCTTGGTACTTGCTAAGGCAGAGTGCTCAAGAATCAGGAAAACAGAAAGCATTTCACTAGAGAGGAAGACATTTAAGAGGAAGGGCAGGGGGACCTAGGAAGAGAGAGAGAAGGCAGTGTGGGGAGGAGAAGGGGAAGTAAAAAGGACTAATGTGATATGTACATGTGCCGACTTTCCACAGTGTATTCATTCAATACGAATCATAACGTACTACCAAGCAAAGAAGTATTTCATATATAGTTTTCACATGCACCCTCATCTTTGATTAACTGAATACAATTTATTATCTTTCTGAGAATTAAGAAATCTTTGGACCTATTTCCTGTTAGAAAATGTTAAATTGCACTACAATCTTAATATTTCATGCTTTTGATAGTGATGGCAACTGTTAAATACAGTTTAAATTTAAACCAAAAGTATCTTACATTGATAAAATGTGTGTGTTATAGTTGAAGTCTATCAGGGGGTGTACATGTAAGGCCAGCTTCCATAATGATTTAAACAGGGTCTGGTTTTAAAACAATAAAAAATACAACGCATTCATTATGGTTTAAATGTATAGAGTAAAATCAAGAGTTTTATTTCATTCAGGAACATATGTATGTTTGTATGTGTAGCAGGATATGAAACTAGATCACAGTATGAGTAGAGAAATAGGAAATTAAAATACAGTGTTCAATAATTTAAGTCAGGTTTTTTTTGGGGGGGTATTGGGAATTGAACTCAAGACCTTGTGATCGCCAGGCAGGTGCTGTGCCACTGAGCTCTACACTTTGCCAATCTGTTTTCAATTCTTTTATTCCAGAACATGTTAAATGATACAAAAGCTTGAAGTTGAACTGTAGGTTTCGAAGTAATATTACTACTACTTTGAAGATTAAGATGTGCTATGAAAAAGATATCTCAGTCTGCCTCCCTCCCTCCCTCCCTCCCTCCCTCCCTCCCTCTCTCTTTCCCTTTCTTCCCTCCCTCCCTCCCTTTTCCCTTTCAAATAGCAATATTAAAAATAACCTAAAGTTGTTATTTATCTTAGACTGGACTTAAAAGATTATAAAAGAAAAAATCAGCAAGGTTTGCCAAAGATTAGACATAATATGTAGCAAAACTTAGGTAATATCAGATGTTAGCAAGCACAATTTGAAACTTTGAAGCTTTCTACTCAATGACCTATTCTTCAAAAGCTGACATCACATGAAGGGCAATATAGGCCATATAAAGACAAGGGGATGTAATCAAAACTGATATACTAGTTGTAAATAACAGGCTTTTGAGATGCTTTAGAAATGATTCTTTTCTACATATTCAAACTCTCTCTAGTGATTCCTTGTGTAACAGCTGCAACACTCATGTTCATAAAATAAGGAGCAGAACCTGTAATGGGTTTGTCATGACTTGCACACAAGAGGTCATTTTAATTTAATGTAGAATGGAAGAAATTAGTATTGGACTCTGAGAAGAAGCATATAGATCATCCTCCATTTTTGAAATGAAATTTTAATTCTCTATTTGTATTTAAGTTTTAAATGAGCACATTCATTCTTTTTTTACACCTGTCATTAAGATGCTAATGCAGTCTTCTCTTTTTCACTCTGTCCCATTTGTGGGACCACACAAGATAACTGTTCCATGGGGGCAAATGAAGCATGTAAGAAGATAACGAAGAAACTAAGCAAGCCCGGCCCTCCCCCTACAAAGGATCTCACTTATAATCACAGCAGAAGTCGCTGGTGACATCAGAAGTTTACTCCAAGAACTCATTCAATAAGGGCTCATTTTTTTTTAGTGAAAAATATAACAAAGTGAAAGCAGTCATCAACCTAAAGGAACAAGAATTTGGGATACAAATAGGTTTTTATTTTATGGTAGGCCAATTTTGCTTCTAAAAATGGTCATCTGTGAGATTGATGTGAATGATTTAACAGTTTTTCCCAAGTGAGATATTGTTCATAGTAAAACAGTTATGGGAATCATGGTACATTAGCATATTTGTCTCAATAATACAATATTACTCTAATGTTATTTAGACCTCCCAAAGGATATATTTGATGCTATAAAAAGTTACTGTTTGGCTTAGTATCACTCTTAGAGTTATAATATGACATTATGGGGGAAATACATAAATATGTGTATGGATATCAGCTATTGGACTGTATATGCTGTACAATGATTTATGAATAGTATTTATTAATATTAAATAGAAGAACTTCAACAGCATGTAGGAAAGTGACTTGTTAAGATGTGACTTCCTTTGGGATATAAGAATGGTTCCATGTTAGCAACTTCATTTGTAAAACACTGTCAAAGTAAGAAATCATGCACTGGGACGCTGACAGAGCATTCTGCAAACCTGTGTACCCATTGTGATAAATGGAAACATCCTTACAATTATAAACCACCTAAAACTCAAGCCATATGCCTCCATTTTAATGAACAGGAAACACTAACAGCTTTTATATCAGGAACAAGGCATGCCAATGTTCACTCTATTTTTAATGATACAGCAGGAGTAACAATGACACATTGAAAGGACAGAAAACTATTTGATGAATTAAAATTTGAAGAAAAAATGTAAAACAATCTCCATTTCATATGTTACTTTAAAAATTCATGATAGTCAATGTATAGAGTCTTTGTGACCTGAGACAGTTCACTATAGGATGGTATAAAATTAACAAGAGATCACACACACAACTGATCAGAAGATAGAAGAAAAGCAGAGACCCTATTTATAATTGCAACACCAAAAAGTATAAATGCCAAGAAGCAAATTAATCTGATGAGAAAACATACTGAATACTCCTGAAAGACACAAGCTTGTTCTTAAAAAATGCAAACACATGCCACATTATTGAATTGAAGGACTTAACACCACAATGACATAAATTCCTTTCATGTGAATTTATGAAGTTAATAGAAACCCAATAAAAATACCAAAAGGATTTCATTCTGAATTTCAAAAAGTTGTTTCTAAAGTTCATATGCACATTAGAAAATACTCTAAGATCCTAGAAATTAGTATCAACCAATATGTTGTACCAAACACAGCAACTATATATATATATATATATATATATATATATATATATATAATGTGATTCTCTAAATAAATAGCCATCAGAACAGAAAAAGAAGAAGAGTCTGGAGATCAATTCAAACAAGGAAGATTAAAATGTGATAAATTTAGTATAGGATCTTAAATTATTGGTTAAAAAGTAGAATTTTTAGTAAGTGAGGTTAGAACAACCAGAAAGCAATTGATAAAAAATAAATGCATAACATGGACTGCACATCAAAATAAATTTAAAATGGATGAGAAATCCCAAAGAAAATTATATAATTTCCAAAAACAAAGAGAAAATGAATTTACTCATAACCTTGGAGTGAGGAAAGCTTTTCTATTATGACTAAAAAATTTAGGGGTGAAAAAGCAAAAGTTCTTTAGCAAGTAGTCTTTACCAAAGGTGTAAAACAACAAGAAAAAAAAGTTTTCTTTCTATAAAAAAAACCATGAAAAAGCAAAAGATGACTTATCTTATGGGGAGCTATTTGCCACTTATTTTACTAATAGACATGAGAAAAACATAAAAGAAAATATGTGAAAAAATGAACATTTATCTGGGCATAGTGTCACACCCTTGTAATCCAACACTAAAGAGGCTGAGACAGAAGGATTGCTAAGAATTTAAAGTCAGCCTGGGATACAGATCCTGTCTCAAGAACAAAAACAGAAAAAGGAAGACATGCACAGTCACTGTCAGAAAAAAAAAAGTCTGTGGTGCTTAAATATATGAACCTCACTAATAAAAACCCAAATATAAATTAAAATTACTCATGTATCTTAATGACAAAAATCTAAAAGTCTGACTGAGTCACTCAACCGTGTTGTCCTAAATTTGAAGAATAAATGCATGTATTGCTGGTGATAGTACAAACTTTTCAAACTGTATGAAATTATAAAGTACTTGCTAAGACTAAACATGCATATACTCTTGGACCCAGGAATCTCATTCATGAACCCCAAAAATACTTTTGTCCAAAAAATACATACACTCACATGAAAATATATAGGCACAAGATTCTGATATTATTTCTAGTAGCTAAATTTTGAGAACAAACTAAGTATCCATCTGTTGGGGACTAGTTAAATAAATTACTGCATATCCAAATCAAATTACTTCCAAAACAATTGATACATTCTGTAAGGCACCACCGAGTAACATTAGCTATAGCTTTCTTACATAAAACGGTATTCCTCCAAATGTAAATATATTTTTGGAGAAGGGAACCACAGTGAAAAATAGATTAAAACTACAACCATAGCAGAGCCTCAAGAGCCTTAAGTAAATGTTGCTCTTACTTACTGTTCACAGTTTTGACTGGTAATATCGGGTTTACCCTCTCTGGGGAGGCAGCGCTTTCCTCGTCCGTCACGTATTCAAAGTTGATGATGAACATCATAGCCACACCCTCTTGGTTCTTCACCGGAATTACGTGGGTATTACAGATGAAAGTGGACCCTAGGGAGATAGAAAATGAGGGTTAGGTGAGAACTGCGTCTTCATTTTGAACTACGAATAATATTAAATTTAAAATACAATCTTGCAGAATATGCTATCTTAAATAGCTGCAGAAATTCAATGAAAATAATTTAATTTTTGCTTCATATATTATTGCATATATGTTTCTTTATATATAAAGAAATACAAAAATATTTTATGGGAATTAAGTTAGTATCTGGTGGAAAAGCAAAATATGAAATCTGTTAGATTTCATGCTCATCCCTATAACAGTTACTATGGAAAAAAGAAATACTGAATTTCTAGAAAAATATTAGCCTTTCTTTATATATTTGTATTAAATCTGAACCTATATAAAATATAGTTGCATAAACATTAAAGGTAACTCATATTGTACCATTTTAATTTTATCAGTAAGCTAATTATGTCTTTTTTTCTCCTTCAATTTCTTGGACATAGAACAGTAAACTGCCCATTCTGTCTTGGATATATTTCAAGAATTTTTCAAAATTGGCAATATCCAAATTACAATATTTTATTCATTTGTTAGAAAATAAGAACAAATTTTTGTCTAGATTGGCCTTTTAATGAGATGCTTTTCTATCTTCAGCTACCACCATTGACCTGTGACACCTTTTACATGACCTATCTTCTGATGGAGAAGGCTTCTCCTGTTTGAAATGACATCTAGTACTCCTTGTTAAGGAGACTTGTAGTATTCCCGCAAGGCAGTTTCCTCGCATCCGCAATGTTTGAACATTTTCCTATTGCAGCAGTAAAATTCTCCAAGCTGGGGATCTGCTGGGGCTCAAAAGTATTATACGAAATGTGATAAAATATGGTGTGTATTTAGATAAAACTGTATTACCGTAAAATATTGCCATTACTCATGCCCCGAACTTTACCCTCCCTTTAAACAACCTTATGCTAACTTTCTTGACACTTTCTGAAGGAGTTCTGGGAGTCCACTTCTTCAGTCTCTAGTGGTACTGTCTAGCTGCCTCCATATCCTGAGTCAATTTAAAATATTTACTTTTCATGGTCATTTTGACTTTGGAGAAGAATCTGCAGTTCCAAATTGCATCGTGTCAGATCCAGTGACTAAGGTGGATGATGAAGAACTGTAATAATTTTACCAGCTCGCGTCTCACTGGGGGCACTTGGCAGCAGCGTCCCCCTCTGATCAGGATTTATAAAGGCGCTCATGAAACGGGACTTGAAGAGCTGCTACCGGAAGCGGCGAGAGTGAGGGCATAAGTGTATTTCAAGGAAGTGGGAGTGTTCTGAGGGGGGTTAATGGCGATGTGTTTTCATTGTAATAAAGAATTTTATTTAAACATTCGCTGTAATTTTTGGCCACCTCTTGTATTTTTTAAAAGTAGAAACTTTAGCAAGTGTTCTTGATCTTTCAGAAAATATGTATATTTTTATTTTGAACTGGCTGAGATCACTGTTAACCTACTAGAGAGTAATAGTTCAATGTAGAGGGAGAAATAAGTCCAGAGCGAGGCTGGTCTGGCGGGAACTTCGGAAGCTGAGTGTGGGGACACTGGCAGGTAACTGAGGGATGAAGTTGGAGACTCCAACATTCACAAAGGGCTGTGGATGCTATTGTTCCAAATGACATCCTTCATCTCTGACTGACTATTAAAAGGGGAGCGAGTAAGAGGTAAGCTACTCCTGCTACCAGAGGTGATAACAAAATCTATTATGGAAACTGCTGCACTACTGTGGACCAACGACATCAGAAAGAACAGCTTTTGAGGGTTGGTTTGGATATTTAATAATGACATGTGAAAATGGGTCAATGAGTAAATGTGTTCTTGTTGCCAAAGCTCTGATTTACAAATACACTTTTAGAACAAAGACTGACAGACTGTTTGTTAGGGATGACTTTGTTTTAGTTATAAGTTTGATTTTCAAATATGCATGGACTCCTAAGTTTGAAATAGAGAAGTGTTCATGCCTACCTTCATATGTTATGTAAGAGTGGCCCTGGCTATACAGCTGTTGGAAAAATATGCTTTAATAGCGGCACACTACATTTTCAGTTAGCTATATCTTCCATTCATTTAATAAAATAGTTAGCAAGAGCATGTGTCATAGTTTCCATGGTAACAAGCAGGCTGAATTTAGTAAACAGAAAATAAGCAATTTAAGGCTGTCCCATTAGAATTAAATATAGAAGTGCTTCAGGCAAGGCATCACAATACACATTGGTTAAACAGAGAGTCTGAAGAGATATGAAAAATAGCCATTATGTACTTCTCTAATGAACCAAAATACATATTGATTTTACCACTTAAAATGACATTTCCTGGATCACTTAGAATATTGTTGTGAATTCACAGATTTGTTGCTTAACAGTTTCAAATCTCTCAACGTTTGGGGTATACTGCTGGTTGTAAAAATATAAAACAGATTTTGAGAAATCAATAAATAAAAATGTGTGGTTAGAGATCTAATAAGTTTGTACTAGAACAGAGTGGTTTTGTTGTTGGCAATGAAAGGAAAAATCATGTCTTTAAATACAAATGTAAGGTTTAAAAATTTATAATCTGGGATTTAAAATCATAAAATTATTGTGCTCCAGGAAAGTAGTTTAGGTACATGCATTGGCTTCACGGCATACTGAACAAGTGTAATTAATCTGGTATTTTCTGTCTGCTATCATGTTTCTATTAAGTAATATATCTCATTTACAGTCATCTGGAGACATGCATTTATGTGTTTTCATTTTTAGTTTTTAGATTTAATGTCTCCATCAATCTCGCATGGCCTCCTAGGAAACAGACAGTGAACGGAGATACACTGAATTCAGAAGAGGAGACTAGACGTTCTATAGAGCAAAAATATTTTAGTTTGGATAATTCACCACCTCCACATTCTGTCAGGATACGACTCTGGAAAATGACATTTCCCTAAGATTCATCATTGTGTGCCCCTGAATATATTTTTTTCTTAATGAAACACTGGGAACAAAAACAATGGTAGCATAATTCAGCAAATATTAATTTATCAATAAGGAAAAAACAGACATATACAACAATATTTAAAGAGAAGAGCTAAACTTGGAAAAATACTTCGTTAAAATTCGTATTCTATTCAAATAGAATTAATGAGGGTTCACTAATACCATATTTATAAAGCCATTATCCATTAATTATAAAGTTGCACATGCAGTTATACTATACTAATATTATTTGGATTTGGGTGCATTTCTGTATTTTATCTCCTGAGTGAAAACATTCCCAAAGTTGGACAGGATATTCTGGAGGTACAGGGATCATTTAAAATTTGGTTTAGTATGTGAAATTTTTAAATGTTGCCATTGAACAAGGAAATTCAGAGTCATTCACATAATTATGAAAATCACCCCTCTCTTAGTAAGTCATTTAGCTAATAGTAAGTTCAGGAATCCCCTTTATAGCAGCTTTTCAGGTGTGTGTGTGTGTGTTTTTTCCTACTGTCTGTGCTGTATGTTCCCAATGCATCCTGCATTCTTGAGGAAAACTTGGAAGCTGGTGTGACTGGGGTAGTGTGGTGGTTGTGGGTCAGGGTTAGATTGGGAGAGCTGGTAAGGTCAGGTGTTGGTTTGCTTCTGCAAGAAGCCATACCATGTAGAAGTTTAAAGTATGCATGAGGAACTTTTCTCTCAGACATAAAGGCCTGAGAGAAACTGTGTGCTGTTGCCTTGTTTGACTTAAAGCTCCTCCCATGTGTAAGTTAAGAAGACAGGACAGGGAGGAGGACAGGATGGAAGCAAGGAAAGCACTTTGGAAAACTTTGTCATACAACTGGCAAAATTTCTAATAGTTTTTGTGTGACTGAAGTTGGTGAGGAAGAGTCTGTTTGAGATGTCAGTTTTTCCCTTGCTGGAACCAAAGAGAAATATCTACAGTGTTTAGGAGGAAATAGTTTATTTGGCTCATGGTTCAGAAAATTCAGTTTATGGTCATTTGGCTCAAAGGCAGGAATATCATTGTGGAGCAAAGCTGCTCAGTTCATGGCATCTGGAAAGCAGAGCAGGGGACAGCAGAAGATAGGAAGGGGTGTGGCAATGACATGGGGACAGATATAGTCCCCAAGGTCAGACCTCCACGACCCATACAGAGTTGTGCTTTACTAATTCCTTGGGTAGCTCACAAGCAATCAAGTTGACAGTCCAGCTTATACGATGCATTCCACCTCTTGTGAATCTGATATCCGAACACATCTCCTTAAACATGGTTAAATTTCAAATAAACACAAAGTTAGAATTCCATCTAAAATGATACAACTATTCCATATAAAATCAAAACACAGTTGTTCCTTTCCCAATCTTTTTTAGTTTAAAGAGAAAAAGTAACAAAAAAACAACAAAAACAAAAACAAAACAACACAAAAACAATAAAAATGATACAGAATTTCAAAGCAAGATGATAGGAAATTAACAATGTTTGTCATAGTACATATTGTTATCTTCAATGAAGCTGCTCAGACTACCAGATGTAAGCTTGATCAAACAATTGAAGAGAATAAAAAATAATAAAACAAAACATTACGCAGGGGTGACTTCACGGACTAGACCGGGTCCCCAAGAATGCCCAGTTGAGGTGGAGCCTGGTGGCCCATGGGGGTGATCCTGTGGACTCGACCAGATCCCCGAGGGCCTCAAGGGCTTATTAATTGGGTGCTGACCATAGTGTATTTGGTTCTCTGCCTTTGTACCGTCTTTGAGGATGGGTGCTTTTCCACCTGGTTGCCATAGTAATTTGAGTGCACACATGTTTGTTACAAGATAATTTAAAGCAGCCATGTGCCTCCCCAATGTGAGAGCCTGAGGGAGTGAATAAACCAAAAAGTATGGTTATCAGAGGGAAGACAATTGATTGGGTGGGAGAACAATGGAGATGAGGGTGGAGAAAACTGTTTGATTAATCAAATGTGCCATTATTTGCATAACTGAGTAACAAAAGGGAAGATATCATTTGGTAATACAGCATCCATTTTTAATTCCCCAATATCTTCTCCATAATAGTGGATTTCCTTTATTTCTTTTGCATTATTCTGGTTTATAATTGAGTAACAAATGCAGAGAACATTATGTAATACAGCATCCACTGTTAATGCTACTATCTTCTCTAAAATTGTGTATTTCCTTTATTGTTTTTGAGATAACTTAGTAACAAATGTGAAGACAATATTATGTATTAGAGCATTCATTGTCAATTCCCAGCTATTTTCTCTATAATTATGTATTCCCTTATTGTTTTAGTGTTATTAGGGTTCATATTCTTTTATTTTTTTAACTGAAAAAATAAAATTAAAAACTAGAAAAACATTAGAAATGATACAGAGCCTCACTAAATAAGATGGTAGGAATTCAACAATGATTGTTATATTGCATGTTGTCTTCAAATTACCAGATACAAGCATGCAAAATTGGCCAAAAAATTAAGCATTAACTGTTCCTTTCAAAACAACAGATATCAGCATACAATTATCCCAGCTATCCTTGTATAGACATATATATTTTTCCCCTCCCTTCTTTTTGTTTTTTCTCCTTTCCTTCATCCGAGTTGTTCCTTCTCTTTGAGCAATTTATTTCCTTTCACAACATCTATTGTACCTTTCAGATTTTATTTACTCTTTCAGGTTCTTACTCTAGGGAGACAATACAATGTTTATACATGCAGGTCTAATTTATTTCACTTATGAGTATGGTCTCTAGTTGCATCCATTTACCTAGAAGACTCTTGAGTTTTTCTTTTTTATAGCTGAGTAATAGTCTTTTGTACAAAAATATCATATCTTTTTTATCCATTCCTCAGTTAATGGGCATTTGGGTTCTTTCCAAGATTTAGCTATGACAAATTGAACTGCTAAAACATGGGTGCACATACATCACTTGGTATGATGTTTTCCATTTTTCTGAAAAAATACCCAGAAGGGGAACAGCTGGATTAAGTGTAACCTCTTATCCTAGTTTTGTGAGGAATCTCCACACTGATTTTCACAGTGGATTCAGCATTCTGCACTCCCACCAGTGGCAGAGAAGGGTGTGTGTGTGTGGAGAATCCTTCCCCTAATATAAAGAGTGTCAGCATTAATAAAAAGTCTAATCAAGGTCTTCTGTGATTCACAATGCAGACTCTCAGTTCTGAACTGCTATTAAAAATAAATAGGGGGGCTGGGGATATAGATCAGTAGCATAAGTACTGGTCTTGCAAGCACAAGGTCCTGAGTTCAATTTCCAGTACCTCACGAAATAAATAAATAAATAAATGAATAAATAAATAGAGGCAGGGATATAGCTCAGTAGCACAGTGCCTGCCTGGCAAGTGCAAGGTCCTAAGTTCAATTCCCAGTACAAAAACAACAGAAAATAAATAAAGCTCCATAATTACAATACACAATGGCAGAGTATAAACAGTTTTGCTCTGAAAGGATGGGAGAATTGGACAAAAGAAATGGAAGCAAAACAGAACAAAAATCCAGGAGGATAAACATTAAGCCTTAAAGCTCCATGTCCACCATTTAGGGCACATGGTTCCAGAGAGTTAGGGTGGCCCCTACCCCACAGCCTGCTGGTGGTAGGCAGCATGACATTTCTTTTGAGCTACTTCCACTCACAACCGGCAGCTTCCCTCAGCAAATGTTCCATGTTCCTGGCATCTCCACCTTCCTGAGTTCCCCAGTGCATTTTTAGCTGAGTAATTTGGCTTTACCTTCACAGCTTCTCACACTGCTTTCTTAGGGGAACCTTGCCTGGCCTCCAAAGTCTTTCTTTAAAATCTGCCTGGAAATCTGCATGATCTTACCTTGGGTCTCCTTGTACCATGACTGTTTCAGCCTCTGACTGCCTGGATAGGTACACATAATGAATGAAACCTGTACAAATAATTCCACAGATGGCCATTGTTGAACAAGGAGCTTAGGTCCTTTCTCCTAAAATTAAAGGCTTATACTTTTGCAGCCTTAATCTTTTAATGGGTGGGACTTACTGGTTCTCTTTCTTTTTGTCTCTGTTCAAAGTATTTGGTTTCTTTTTTATAACAAAAATCTCTCAGTAAAACACATTTTGGCTCTAATTTTACATGTAGTTCCTTTCAGGTCAAAATTTAAGTTTTTTACAAGTTTCTGTTCTGCTTTCTGCTCCCAATTCTCAATACAAATCTGGCTAAAAGTAGCCAGCAGCACCCATGCTGTACCCTGAGTGTTGATCTGCCTTGACATTTCCTCCACTGGGGCAATTATTTTCACCCACTTAATTTAAATCTCCTACAAAGTCCTAGAGCACAGGCAAAATGTAGACGAACATTTTGCCAGAGTGTGTCATACATAGCTTCTAATCCAATTGCCACTGGGATCTTTGTTTGCAGTTTAAACCTTCTAAACGTGGCTTCTACTCTCTGCATTTCTACCAAAATTCTGGTCTTATAAACTCCCATCAGAAATGCCCAGTAAGCTCTGTTTACAGCATTCTAGAGATTCCCTAGCCTGCCTGTCCAAACCTTTCCAGACTCCTGCTAGCAGATCCAAAACCTTCCAAACCACATAGTCAGGCACAATCACAGCAATGATCCTAGCTGTCTGGTATCAATTTTCTGCATTAGTCAGCTCTTCTACTGCTGAGACAAAATACCCAATATCTATAACTGTTAGAAGGAAATGGTTTATTTCATTATGTTGTCAGAAGCTTCAGCCTGTTGCTTTCTGGTTAAACACTGGAACATCACGGCAGATGGGTGCAGTGGAACAGAGTTCATCAGTTCAGGGAGGGAGAACTGCACCAGGGAGGAAAGTGCAGGAGAGGGCAGTTTAGTTAGTCCTTAACCACACAAGACTTAACTACAAGGTAGGCTCACAATGGCCACCTGCAGAATCAGCGGTGGAAAAAATGCAAAAGGGTCTTCTGCACACTAGACATGCCTCAGAGATGGCTGGTAGAACAGAGGTTAGGAAGCTGCTTGGACTGCATTTCAGAGTGAGCTAGAGCACAGAAAGTAGAACATAAGTACAGAAAAGAATTTTAACTAAATTATTTTGTTTGACTAAATACACAAACTGAACTATGGGAAGGTACCCAAAAAAGATTTTAAAATTGTGAGATCTTATTCATATATCTAAGTTTTTTAAATAACTCATTTTCAAATTTTGCTTCCATAAAAGCTAAATAAAGGAGACTAATTTAATTCCAAGACACAGTAATTTTAAATTTTTCCTCCTGTATGAGTCAGGTCCACTCTTGCTAGAGAAACAGATTTAATATAAGATACTTACATGGGTATGGATTGACAAGTGTCTTGGTCATTTTACCCATTGGTAAGACAAAATACCTGATGCATGAGTTAAAGGAGGAAAAGTTCATTGCAGCTCACAGTTTGTAGAGGTTTCAGTTTGTAGTCCCCTGGCTCCCAGGCAGGCTGGGGTGGCAGAGGGGCATCACAAAAGAGGCAGGCCGAAAGCACTAAGGAGCAAGAGACAAGCAATCCAGCTGGAATCTTTCTACCCATTATGTCCTGTCCAAGCTACTTGCCCTTAGGGCAGGAAGTGCTCACAGCCAGGGAGGGCTTCCTATTATCCTTTCCAGAACTATGCTAAACTGGTCAGTGGACTAATGTAGTAACCACACACCCTTGATTCCAACACCACACACTGAATTCAAGAATCACACAGTTTGGATCCAGCCACCTCTGAAAAACCCCACCTCTGACTGCATGAGGCTCTGGGAGTTCATCTGGACACAAGCCTTAACTACAAGGTAGGCTCACAATGGCCACCTGCAGAGTTGGGTGAAGAAAACCACAAAAGGGTCTTCTGCACACTAGAGATGTAAAGAAGCCAGTCAAAAGTTGAAGTCCTGAAGCTCACTGCAGAGTTCTACGTGAGCCCGTGCCAGGAAGTGGGAGGTAGTGCGGGGGAAGGCCGAAGAGACTGCACAAGAAGCCTGGAAATGGACATTCAAGGGTGATGCTGAGGACTGGAGCTCCTCTGAAGAAAACACAGGCAAGGCTTCCTTCCTGTGTTTATTCCACCCAAGCCGCAAACCTATTGGTTGCTGCCGCTCACACCTAGGGTGGGTCTTCCCTCTTCAGAAAATCTATCATTCAGATACACCCAGAACTGCACTACACTAATCAGCGGGGTGTTTCTTAGTCAAATGTCTATCACAGTTAACTATCTCACTCCCTTTAGACGAATGACATTTACTTTCCCATCAACTGATTTTTCTAACTACGTAGTGTCTGTGCAAGACACCATCTACAGCTTCTTGCTTAAGAGCATCCAATCTCCACCCAGACTCTGAATCTGAAACCTGGTTCCATTCTTTGTTGGCCGAATACACCTCAGCTATTTCCTCACTGTCAAAGAACCTCAGTTTACTCAACTGAACACTCAGGATCATGCTCACCTGACAAAATTGTTCTGGGGGTCAAATGACACGGTATACGTGTGACAGGGTGTTATAATAAATAGGAGACCCTCTTTTTTATTGGTACAATAATATAATAGATAACAGGGAGTTAAAGTGAAAGCAAACTCCTTCTACACCAAACATGCAGATTTACAAAGGAAAGTAACAAAACCTTTAAATGAAGGATGCAAAATAGCTTGGAAGGAGAGGACAGTAGTGTAAAGGAAGTAAAAAGAGATTTCTTTGGAGAAGCCTGTCAAATTCCGTGAGTCTCTGCCTTTTATCTTAAGAGATAGAAGAGTTTCCACTTTTCAAGGCCAGGTCTAACAAGAGGACATTTCAAGATCCACCTGAAACCTTTCACTTAATGTTTCTTGAAGTTGGGACTCAGTGGATAGGTATTTGAAAGCTAATTTGAATGCTCAGTAGGTACTTTGTGGGAGTGGGACCTCAGTTCTGAGGTTGTAGGGATGGAGAATACATGACCTTTGTGCTTTTTCAGCAGAGGCAGAGGCATTGTAGCTGGAACAGCTCCATGGTTGTGTCACCAGAGTGCTGTGTGATGATTAATAGTGTCAACTTGCCTGGAGTTAAGAGTAAATTAGATGAGTAAAGCACACTTCTGAAGTTGACCGCGGGTGCTTTCAGGGATGATGTCATACAGGCCTGCCACCTCAGAGCGGAAAACCTTCCAGACTGTGGATGGCCCTGTAGAGCTACCTTCCAGTCTAGGTAGAATAAATGGGGAAAGAAGTTGGCCTGTGCCTGCAAGGCCGACCCTGTTTGAACAGGTGTATCTTTTGCTGCTGGGAGTTCATGTGCCCATCAATCTCAAGCTTCTTCAGGTTTTCCACATACACTGACATCAGCAACTTTCCAAGAAGCTTCCAGGCCTTCAGCTTTGGACTATTGCTGCCTTCTTGATACATATTTTTTTGAGGCTTCCAGCTTCTTGCACTGAGCAACTATAGCAGCTTCTGTCTCTCTAGTATCTGGATGACCACTGTAGATTGCCCTGCATCTTATTTTGCATGTCTATTTAATAAATCCCTTATAATTTTATCTATCTATCTATCTATCTATATATCTATCATCAATCATCTACATCTATTAATTCTACTATTGAACCATTTCTAGACACATTCCTTAGACTAAGCACCATCATGGGATCATGGGTAGGTGGTCTTCAGGGAAAGAGCCAGTAGGGAAGCTACCTGCTGGTTCAGATCAAGAAAAGAATGGTCAAACAACCCTGGCACAGAGGAAAAGAGGGCTGGCATGGGGGGAAGAGTTGCAGTGGACACTGTGAAAAGCCCACCAAGTGCCTAGTTTTGACAGTGTCCATTCTGACCTATCCTAGACCAAGAGTAATCCAACAGGCTGGCCAGGCAGGAAGAGCCATGCTCCTTGCCTCTCACTTTCTACTGGAGGAGATTGACATAGCAAGCGCTATGTCAAGACCCAGGACAAGGTAAAACATTGCATCCCACCAACGACTGCAGTGGACCTGAAGCAGGTTATTAGTGGTGGCTTTAGTACTGAGACTATTTTTATGACAGGAAGTTATCAGAAGTCTATTAGCAGAGAGTGGCCCCACAGAGGAAGCATCTGCCAAATCATTAGCCAGAGATAGCAGTCAATTATCCCCTATGACTAAAGTTCATGAGACAGTGAGAAATAAAGGTAAGGTGCATTTTCATCACAGCACAAGCTTTACACTGTTGAATAGAACTCGCACACATGTGAAGATTAGAACAATATTTGGCATGGAGCAAAACTCACTAATGTGAGGTATTATATTTTTGCCAATTGTTTCAGGGTCTCCAGAGGGCAAGATAACACCTAAGACACGGTATGTAATTTCTTACCATTCTTGAAACCACAAATAACAGTATTTATTCATCTTTGGGGGCACCAAGCAAAGGTTATTCTTCTATGATATGATCAGTTTAGAAGAATGCCTGGGAGTTTTTATTCCTTTTCTTCTAGTAGTCTGTGAAGCTCTTTGAAGATTAAAAAGTATTGTTATAGACCCGTTCTAGGACAAAACAAAACAGAGACACCTAAGCATACAAAGGGCTTATTCAAAAAGTACTGCCATTCATTTTGAATATAAAAGCCTGGTAGAAAAGCAAAGGGGGCTGATTCACTTCCTAGAAGGAGAAAGTTACTGAGTCACAGAAGAAGGGACATGTGGGAAGCAATCAAATGCTGTACTTGGTTTTTGTGCATATAATATTTATTTTGATTTCTTCCTTTCAGTACTTCTCAATCTTCCACTGTACTCTTGGAGATGAAATACTATGGACTCTCTTCAAGGATGAAAGGTTATAAGAAATATTAATTTTTCAAATAGTATATTACCACTTTCAGCATAGTTTTCTAAGGAGGTGTCAAATGATGTAAAAAAAACACTTAACCTATTTTAGAATGGAAACATGGCTTCAATAAGAAGAACTATTTTGTTTACATGGATAAGGCCTTCCAGATATCCCTCATTTCACATCTTACAAGTAACTGTCTCCCAGTACCGACATTGCCTTCAGGCAAGTTCTGACCTAAAGAATAGGTCAAGTACAATGAAGTCCTAGACCAGCACTAGAGGAAATTTCTGGTGTCAAAGTTTATATGATATCACTTAGCCATATGCATATTTCTAACAGACGTTGTTATACCCCTACTAGGGCAAATAAACAGGAAGGAGCTGCATTGTGCAATCACAGTCCACTTTCGGAAATTATCACAACATTTGCAGAATAACAGAGCAGTGAGTATTCCACCTTACAGTCTGTTCATAACTAGACTAGAAATTATGAAGTCATTATTAGTCTATGCACATAAGTTTCAACACATAATGAGAACTCAACAAATATTTGCTGAATTAATAATGATTTTCTCCACTTTTCCCTGACAGTGAGATGGTTCATAGAAAGCTGTCTATAACAGGGGACCTTCGAGCCAAGTGAGAGCGGAACTGCAACTGCGGTGCCCAACAGATCATCATTTTTAAAAGGTGGGCTTTAGAGTCAGAGTAAGATGTGGGCTCTAAATTTGATAAGACATTTAGTTTTTCTGTGTTCTGGCTTCTTTATATATTCAGAAAATAGTACTTATCTTTGAAAATGTGAGCAAAAATTAGTGGATACCATGCTGGACTGCCGTAAAACCTCAAAACAAGGTACCCAGCTCATGAAAATGGAACATTTTAATGTGGTATGCCCTATCATGAAACAGGATATGTCCAAAGAGTTGTCTTGGAAGAGGCTAAGAAATGTTCTACCTACACTTTTAAGGGTGAGTGGCAATATATTTGGATTAGAAGCCCTTGTACAATTTAAATTACGTTTAACTACTTATTATTCAGAACCTGCTGTGTACCAAGAGGTATTCTAAGCAGTAGGAGTTCAACAAGGAACAAAACAGATTCAAATCCTTGCTATCCTGTGTTTAAAATCTAGTAGTGCTAAAGGCAAAATAAGTACTACAAGCCACAGTAAATTCAATATTGATGGTATCATAGACTGTAAGAAGAAAATAAAGAGAATAGAACATTCCAGGAGTAGGAGAAAGTTTGACTTCTAGTAGAACAGGAAAGGTTTTGTAGAAGAGGTTAAATTTTGGTGAAGAACCGAGGAAAATTAGGGTGGAGTCGTAAGTATATCTTGGGAAAGGGGTTAACAACCCATGGAGACATTCTGTGACAGACCCAACTGTGTGACCCTAGCATGACATGCTAAAGCTCCAACCTCTCGTGTGACCGTCTAGGACCATTAGGGAAGTCAATACTCTTAAATGAGGTCACACGGTAGAGCTCTAATTCAGTTGTCTTTGCCTTTATAAGAAAAGGAGGAGATAGCAGGAGCACACCCACGCAAAGGAAAGGCCATGTAGGACGCAGCATCAAACTGGGATCTGCAAGCTAGAAAGGGAGGTCTCCTTAGGGAGAAACCCTGCCAGCTTGATTTTGGATGCCCAGATTGCCACAACTGGGAGGAAATACATTTCTAATACTTAATCCACAGAGCCTGTGGCATTGTACTGTGTCAGTCTGAGGAGACTGCAACCGGCCTAAGATTGGGGCATGCCAAAGTAAGCAGACCCTGTAGCTGAAACATTGAACTGAGAGACAAGATCTCAGTGTGGTGGCAACACGTCTGTAATCCCAGCATTCAAGAGGCTGAGGCAGGAGGATTGCTGTGAGTTTGAGCCCAGCCTGGGCTACATAGTGAGACTCTGTCTCAAAAAGAAAAGAATAAAAAAGGAATGAGATCCAGGAGGAGAGGTAACAGCCAGCAGATGAGGAGAGTACAAAAAGCAGTGTGTTGTGGGCCCTGTAATAATGACTTGGACTGACAACAGAATATCGCTAAATGGAAGGGAAGTGACAGTCTTGTCTTTCTGTGTAATGGCGGGGACCTGAAATATCTACGCTAGTTTGTGAAGTAACCTGGCTTTAATAGACCAAGAGAATATTAGAATATGTAGTGTTAAGTGTGTAGTGATTGGTGAGCTTGAGTGATAGGACACTGGTCCTGAAAAGATTCTATGGGCTGAGAATTCAGTCTTCTGGTTTTAGGTACATGGCAAATTGTTCTAAGCACGGTGGTAGCTTTGGAAGATGTATTTTAGTGAACAGAGCAATAGACATGGACTCTTTATGTACTAGTGATACGTTAGAAAAGAGAAATACATTAAAAACCAGAGCTGTATATTTGATTGAAGAGACAAAGGTATATTTAGAAAAACTACTTAACACTGACACAATGTCATATCTACAAGAGCAATGGAATAGCCAGTTCAATTGAATAAATAGTCTGTTTGGTGGGGTTGGGTCAAACTTGACTGCTGTGAGAGGCATGAGGCCATTAATATAACAGTGTAGAATGCAGCTTGTAGAACTGGACAGATCTGGCCACATTGATAGCCAATCAGTGACCTTGGGCAGGGTGTTTAATTACACTAAGGTTCAAGATTCCTTATTCATAAAGTGAGGAAAGGAAGAGAATATCTGTAATGTTATGGGCAAGGTAAAATGAGGTACCACATTGTATGTACTGGGCATACTGGAAAATAAATCAGGGTTACTTTTAAGCAGAGTGGGGAAAATCAACTTTGAAAGATGCAAGGACATAATATAGTTATTTACCTTTTAAGGAACTTCAGACACAAATTCATTAGACTGCTTAGCTTTGGTTTAGCAGCTACTGTACATCAAACAGCAATTTGAGTGGGGAGAGACACTCAGGAGAGAGGAAAGACCCTTTTGTGTTCTAATGTGTAAAAGATATTTCCTTAATATTGCAGTGATGAGGCCATGAATAGAATGGCTCATTTGGCTCATTGTCCCCCATCTGCTACTCCATCTTCTTTAAAAAGTACGGGGCATACCAGGAACTTTTTATGATCACAGTTTCACCTTGTTTTGGAAAGACCGGTAGACGGAGATACTTGGTGTACAGAAGACATGTGTGTAACCGTCGTTATTCCTGGATTTCTAGCAGTACCACAATCAACATTTGAAAGCATTTTAGAAAAGTGCTTCATGATAATGGCTAACATTTACTGAGTGCCAGCCCTCGTTCTGATGACTGTGTGTGCCTTAACACCAGCTGTGTCCTCATGAAAATCTAGTGATGCGGGGATCATTCCCACTATGCACATGTAAGATGAGACATATGGTCTCTCTTCTCCCTGTGTTATGGGGCTTTCATTGTTTTTCTCTGATTGGGAGACAATACATGGATTCAATTTATGAAGACCCTGACTCCCATGACTTTAAAATGATGTGTATTCTAAGAAACTCTTTCTTGTTGTAGGGAATGTCCATAGAATTAACCTCTTCCTGATTCTTTCTGGTGTTCTTGGCCATGTCTACAGCACTCCTGCCTTAGGTAGGGTTTCATTCTCCTGCTACCTGGGAGGTAAGAGGTGCTACTTTCACAACACAGTATTTCTTTTGGCCCGTAGTGGTTCCTGACCATTTCCATCTAACTTCAACTCTATCAGCTTGGTAATATCTAAGAATAAGGGTGTTCTACTCTGTTCTCTGGATCTTTACAATTTATTACCATCAAAACTATTAAGAACCAGATAATCAAGTCGTGTCCACTATTTTCTGGACAGGTTCTGTGCAGTATATATTTTCATGAGAAAACTTTCAGAGAAATTTCTCAAGGAGCATAATAACTGACTTAGGGCTTGAACTCCGATCTGTTTTGGAGCGCTCTCCACTGTACCATGTTTCCCAGAGTGAGGTGTGAATAAAGGTCATTAGAAAGAGATTTCTGTAAGTAACTGTGAGAAATGCCTTTCACTAGTTGTTGCTCAGTGCATATTCATGGTATCAAAGGTTTGGAGAGCTCCTCCACAAATATCGCATACATCCTCAGCACAATGAGGTTCCGAGCTCCTCCAGTGATCAGGACAGCTGAGTTCCCATCAGGAAAGCCAACACAGCAAGCTTCTCCAGGAGACTGGCAGTGCCCCATCTTCCCCTCCAGAGCCAGGAAGTGATGCGCAAAGGGAGGATCAGAGCTCCCCAAAGTGAAATGAGGCTATTCCCTGTACCAACAAGGTCTTGAGCTCCTCAGTATGAAAACAGCCAAGTCCATCAAGAAAGCCAGCACGGTAAGTTCCTCCAAAAGAACCAACAGCTCCTTACAGCTTCTACAGCCTCTCTGCTCCCAACAGCTTCCCTTCTCCCTCTCTAGTTCTGCCTCTTATGCTGCTGACAACGGCCTTCAGGTGAGCCTCCCACACCCTACACCACGCTTACTTGGTTCAGGTGGGTTATAATCTGACCACCAGTTATCAATCCACCACATACTTTGAATCAGTTCAGGACATCTAAACAGTCACAAAAAGACACTCACAAAAGAGCACTTCTAGAACTACTTCAAAAAATGGCAGGAACAATGGGATAGATGTGTTCCAAGTGAGGGAAAGTATGTTTAAGGAGATTAATGGCAATGTGTCATTTACTGGCATAATTAAAACTTTTAAATTTAAACATTCATTGTAGTTTTTAAACATATCTTGTCCATTTGCAGCAACATCTAGCTCATTGGAATATCAATTTAAACCACTAAATTGTGTTGCTCTGTTTCTGAGAAGAAGTAAATATCATAAGTCACTTGAGTGTTTCTGTGAAGAAAAGAACTGAAAGGAACAAAAAATGGGACCAAAAGAGAAAAGGAAATACCAGATGCCAGGGTCACCTCTTCGATACATTTTGCTTGGTATTACTTCCGCCCAGGGACTCAGAAATTCAGTGGAAATAGCATAGCATTGTCATATTTGATCATATCTTTTGCTTCAATTATTTCCTCACAAGCTTAGTCTAAATCAAACTGCTATTACTAAATAAAATGCAGTAGTTTTCATATTCTAAGAACAGATCATTTTATGTGGTATAGGCCAGGTTTTGTAATCTAAAAGCATCCACTCAATAACCCGTTAATATTCTGTGTGGGAAATTCCATGAGATAACCTAATTTCATAGAAATATTTTTCACTGTGTTTCATCAGGAATTGTTCTCCTTCACTTAAAAATAAGTGGGTACACATGAAGTTAAAATCATTTGTTAACTCTCACTCTTTTCTCTTGACATAGTCCCTTAATGTTTATGATCAGGTTCTCTTGTGATTGTACTCATAAACTTGGTTATTGGAAAAAGCGAACTCAGCTTGTTTTCTATAGATGGTAAACCATAGATAAATTACCTGGTGATTGAAATGAGGGAGAAAATCTCTTATGCTTTAAGTCACTCATAAATCAGACTGACTTTTAAAATTAACTATTATTATTACTTCTTGCTCCTTTTAGGTTCTGGACTTTTAAAAATATCAGATTAGTACTGTAGAAAATGTGGGTGCTAGAGCTTGAGCCGATTCCCGGTGATCTCCTTACCTGGCCTCCCGGCTGGTGAAATCTACATCTCTGATCAGAGAGTTTGAGGCATGTTTTCAATGATTTTAACACTTTTAACATTTTTACCAATTGAATATTTTGATTATTTGGTTTAAATATTTTTTCACAGGGTGTGTTTACTTTACCAAGCTTGTACTACACATACAGCAGGCTCATCTCATTAAACTCCAACTTTTATTCAAATTGCCTTCACAGTGAACTGACCCATAGTATAAACAAGTATGCACATCACCATGATACCGTGTTCAGAGAACCATCAAGGTAAATGCAGGATGAGGATCCTGGGTCAGCCACCTGTTGTGTGAATATCATTGCCAGCTTAGGCTGTATATGGCTAGTCACAGCATGCTTTCTCCTTGGTGTGTCTGTAATTGTTGAAAACAGATGAGCAATTTTTCTCCTTTTTGCAACCTTGTGGCAGGGGTCAAAGTCATAAAATAATGTGAACATATCTCAGGATGAATAAATATATATTTTAAATCATTAAAATTAACAAGATACTGTTGGGTATCTACTGTGTTCAAGGTACTGCATCATAAACTGTGGAGATTTCAAACATGAGCAAAATCTTTATTCAGAACAATCTACCCTTTGGGAGAGTAACTGATTGTCTAAGGAGAAGTAATTCTTTTACTGGATACAGGAGGTTTCGTGCACAGAAACATCGATTAGGCACGTATTAAATGATACTGTGGGTAGAAATTTGGAGGGGAGACATCTCAGACTGAGAGAAAGTATGTTCAGTGAAGAAAAAGATGAAAATGAAGGGAAACTTTTGTACCTTAGCTTTATTTTCCTCTGACACGAATTCAATCTTGTTTGAGCACTGTAACTTGGAAATTGCTTTTCAAATGCCTACACTTTCACAGAATTGCAGAGGGAGCATAGACGATGTCCTGGAAAACCAACAGTGACAGGGACCTCTTCTTTCCATTAGAGGTACTCTTCATGACCAGCATTAGTGGGGAACATCATTTCCCAGGCCTCGATGCCACAGCTTGGGGCACATCGCTGCTACAGAGGCCCCTGCTCTTGAAAGTGGCCCAAGGCATCTCCCCGCAGCGGATAACCAATGGCAGAGATTGCTTTGCAATGGCTTATCTTTCCCTCAATTTGTTTTTGCAAAGGCTGCAAGAGAGAGAGATATTTCACTGCAAATTCCCAAAGATCACATCTACTTTGTTTTTGTGTCTTACCTCCATCAAGATTCATAATCTAGTCCAGTACCTTTTAATACTAATTGGAGAACGACAGCTATGGTCTGGCTGTACACTGGGAAAAAGGTGTAAAATGAGTATCATATCACTTGTTCATAAAGGCACACATTTACCTGAGCTGCTGCATACGTTCGCTGTTCCCCTAGAGTCTGTAGAGTGTGACATTTAAGCCGAAAGCCTCTGCACTAGGTTTCTAGGAGTTGATTCATTGGCCAATCACTTTCTAGGGTCTGCACTTGAAAAAATTACTTAATTGCTACGATACATGGTTTTTTGCCAATTTTTAAAATTGGGATGATCATATTACTCATGATTAAGTTAACCAGCAAGTATAAAATGGTTTATACATTTTTGTGTATAAAAAAATCTGAATTACCTTGATTGTAAGAGAAATAGCCAAGAATAATTTTGAGTTTGTTAGTTTGTAAGTCATTGAGTGAAAGATGGGGACTAATCTATCTTTAGTTGGATAAAAGAACAAAATATGTTTATAATACACACATTTCCCTTATCAGAAGCTGGCCACTTAATGTATGCAATATACTCCTGGTCCTGTAAGCCTACAAATTCACATTGCCTCCTTAGATCTTGGCACTAGTTTAAAACTTCTCCTGAGTCTTAGTCCTTATGAAAATTTACCAGTCTCTATCTTTATCCAAGAGTCTTGCTTAAGTACTTTCTCATTTCAGAGGCAAGTGAAGCCTAACAATGAGATAAGAGAATATAACTTCTCTGAGTCTGAGAAGTTTTGGTAAGTAATCTCTATGTTCCTGTGATTTTTAACTGTTAATAGAGATGTGTTGCATATAAGAACTAGAGTTAATTCTATGAGCTGAAGTTTAAGCCTATAGCTTCTCTAAACAAGAATTTTCATTTTTTTAAAGATAAAGAATGAAAACACATTAACAAACAAACACACATAAATAAAACAACACCCAAACAATGGAAGCAATACAGAGTTTCAGATAAGGTGATAGGAAATTAACAATAATTGTTATCTTCAAATTAGTTACTCAGTTAAACAAATATAAGTATAGAAGATAGATCAAACAATTAAACATTAACTGTTCTTTTCAACAAAGCAATAGAAGTTGGCAGGACAACTTTCTCAGTTATCTTGTGTGTGTATGTGTATATATAGATAGATAGACTTATGTCATCTATATATCTATATACATATAGATATACATATTTTTTCCTTCTTTCTTTTTCTCTTTTCCCTCATCCCAGTTTTTCCCTCCATTTGGACAGTTTCTTTCCCTTTCACAATATCTATTATACCTTTCAGATTTTATTTACTCTTTCAGGTTCCCACACCAGTGAGACAATATGGGATAAACAAGAATTTTCATCTAGACACCAAGGCCTCTTTTTGCATGTTTAAAGCTGATCAGTGAATGTGTCTACATGTGACTTATCTTAAGTAATATAAATACACTTAAGTAGAACTTTTCAAAGATAAAGTCTGATACCAGAGAAGTTTTTCTTTGGTAGAGTTTTCAGGCACTGCAGTAAAGCCCTACAAGGCACTTTATGATGTCAGTAGAAACTTGCATCACACCTCAAATGGTAAAAATGAACTGAAAAATATGTCAGAGGAAACACAGTGGTGAGATTGTAATGGACATCATAAGACCATTAGCCAGCTCACCTATCATGTACTTTATTAGAGAAGAAAGAGATCAGAGCTTTTAAGATGAAGAGAATTCATTTCCTAGATTCATTTTCCTTACCGGCACTGTACACTGATACAGACAGAGAACGTAGAAAATATTGTACCATTGATGTCAATAATTGAGCCGACATTTTGTCACCTAGTAACACTGCCAGAGAAACCTGGTTAGAAAGCCTTGTACCAAAAAGTTCAATTGACAGGGAGAGACTGAACTGATTTCATAGATACTCTTCAAAATGTGCGGGTTTTCTGAAAACTTGCATCCAAGAAACACCAAGTACTTCAGAATGTGGGTTTTATTAAAGATGTCCCAGGAAAACGAACTTAGGCTTCATCTTAATGGAGAATGCAAAATTATATCCAAACTAATTTCAGAGGTCAAGATGAAATGGAATGCTTGGCAAGTACAGGGACCCTGAGCATTTTGTGAGTTTAACCTCACAAAAACTAATTGAAGGGTGCTATATGCTCCCCCTAAACTGCAATCCACCTAGGAAGGACTAAAGTGGTAGTATCAGTACTAATGTATTTCTGCTGAATTTCATCAGTTTGTTTTTCCAGGCTTCCTTTTCATTCTTTTCTTCCTGCTCATAGCAGACAAGATACTGCAAAAGTCACCTTATTTTGCCTCTTCTTTTTGAGTTCTATTCAGTGGAGATTTCCAGCAAAAAACTGGAGAGAGGGAGGAGAGTGACACTGAAGTACGCATTCTGCAGACTAGAGTCTAACTGGGTTACAAAGAGTTGGCCACGTCTTTCTCTACACCTTAGGTTTGCTCAGCCCTCAGCATATAACAGTGTCTTTGGATCACAGTAATAATCATTTTCTCTGCTGAGCCTTTCTGATGGCATTCAACTATTACTAACTGTGAGACACTGTGGAGTCTCTGCTTCTCCTAAACCCTATCCACACTTCTGTAAATCATCCTTTTAGCAAACATTTCTCTACTTAACCAATGTGAAAGCTCAAAAGAATATTTGGATCCTGATTCACCAGAATAAGAATGCTAATGGACAAGAAAACAAGACAATCCATATTTGAATAATAAAGATATGGCAAAATAATAGAATAATGACCACCAGCTGGATATGTTAGGAACATAAAATAATCTACATGACTGGAGGCCAGATAATGATGTTAATAACTTGTCACTACATTTCTCCTGGTACAAATTTGCAGGCATTTTAATCAAGAAATGTGGGCATCAGGTATTCGGAAAAACATAAATACCATTACAAGATTAAAGTTCCTCTAGAACTTCAACAAGGTTCAATTATAGTAGATATAGCTCTATACAGTGGTCAAAGGAATAGCAAATTCTAAGCAACAATTTGACACTATCAAATTCAACATTTTAATGAAAGTGAGAGGAACTGAAAAGTGTCCCTGAGAAGGGGCATGCTTAATGACAGAAAAGAAGATCAGGAGACAGCAAAAGTTGAAAGACTTAAAACATTAAACAATTATTCATTATTCCAGGGGAACCCTCAAAAATCATTTCAATACTGTAATGCATTTCCAAGAAAATCACTTGCATGATTAAGTTATAATACTATAGACACGAATGAAGAAAAACATAAAGCAGAAAAGCACATCCCTAATGCACAAATAATAACCAAGGAATCCAGTAAGAGCTGAAAGTTAATGCAAGTAAAAATTTATAAAAAATAATCTGAGGAGTAAATGGGACAGCAATTGTTAGCTGACCATTCTGGGTCTAATGTTGTCTTGAGAATTTCAACACACCCAGTAAGTGTTCTCAGGGATGGAGAGGCTGTTGCTACTTTACAGGAGCAAGGGACTGAAAGAGCTCCATAAATACCTTACTAACAGTCTAGATTATAATCCCTATTAAGAGGAAACCAAAGATTTGCCCAGAACTGTCTGATTCTTCATATCCTGTTTATTTCACTAATTTATTTAGACTTTTAAAAAATGGACAGATATTTATCAGAGGCTTAGAAGGCTTTGAAAATTCAACCAGCTCAAATCTGAATAGTGATCTGCAAAAGTAAGCAGCTGACTTAAAAATAAGAAGAAGAAAAAAAAAAAGAATAGGAATAATCAGGCATTTCTCTGTCTAGCAATTATTAAAATATTTGAGAGAGAGAATTGTAAAATGATCCTGCAAATTTCACACCATGGGTATTCCTACCCTGTGTAATTTCAGGACTGTGAATATGATTTAAACTTCCTAGGATTAGCTTATATATTATATGGCTCAGTTGACTTTAAGAAAGAGAGATTATTTGGGGATACTTAATATAATCACATGAGACTTTTAAAAACAGAGATGTTTTTCTAATCATAGGACAGGGAAACAAATGTGCTTATTGCTGGTCTGACAGAAAGCAGACTCTCACTTTGGAATTGCTGAATTAGGAGGGAAGCCCCTGTGAGATGTGAAGTGCTAAATGGACAGTGGAAAGTGGGGACGCAGCTCTACAGCCACAAGGAATGAATCCTGCCATTCACCAGTGCTTTTCAGAGTAACGGAATCTAGATGCGCACTGCAGCCCTGCAGTGACAGCTGGGTTTCAGCCTGATAAAACCCCGACAGCAGACACACTACGTTCAGTCTTCCAGCCTCCAGAACTGGGAACTAATACATGGACATTGATCAAGGCTTCAAAATCTGTTGAGTTTTATCATTTGGCAAGAGGAAAATAATGCCTAGCAAAAACTTTTGGAATTTGTCATCTCTGACATTTTTAAATTAAGGTGGCTGAATAGCACAGTCACAAGCAGATTGTATATATAGTAGTTAATCTAGAGGGAATACATTGCATGGAGAGTGAGTTATGTTGACTGGAAGATGAAGTTGCAGTGTGGGCAGAAGGCAAGGCACTTCGGAGAGAATTAATTCAGGTGATATTTGCAGGATGATGGGTGGGTGTTACCCAGAAGTTATGACTCATTAGTTACAGGAGGGCATTTTCATTGTTCCCTTTAGACACTGGCTTAAAAGGTTATTGTTGAGAAGATGAAAAAAATTCAGAGCATCTTCAAAAAGCGTGTTGATATTTTTTATTTTAAAGAGAATAATAAAAAAAGAAAAAGGAACAGTAACAAAATACCAACAATATGGACAAAAGCAAGTGAGGTAAAACCAGTAAAAATGATACAGGGTTTCGGAACAAAATGCTAGGAATTAACAGGGCTTCTTTTGTCACATATTATTATCTTCAATAAGGTTGCACAGATTACCAGATGTAAAAATGCAAGATTGATCGAACCATTAAAGAGAATAAAAATAGAAACAAAAAAACATTAAAAATGATACAGTCTCGCTAGACAAGATGGTAGGAATTCACCAGAGGTTGTTATATTGCATATTATTGTCTTCAAACTAGTTCAGATTACCAGATATAAGCATGTAAAATTGGGAAAAAAAAAGTAAGCATTAACTGTTCCTTTCAACAAACCACTGGGCATCAGCAGCACACATTCACACATATATATATATATATATATATATATATATATATATATATTTCCCTTCCTTCTTTCTTATGTTTCTCCTTTCCCTCCCCTCAGTTGTTCCTTAATTTGAGCAATTTCTTTCCCTTTCATGATACCTATTGTACATTTTGGGTTTTATTTACTCTTTCAGGTTCTTACATTAGGGAGACAATACAATGTTTACACAACTGGGTTCAATTTATCCCACTTAATGAATGTGGTCTCCAGTTCCATCCATTTGCCTATAAAAGCCTTGAGTTTATCTTCTTTACAGCAAGTAATAATCCATTGTATGAAAACACCACATCCTTTTTATCCATTCCTCAGATGATGGGCATTCGGGGTGCTTCCAAGTTTTAGCTGTGACAAACTGTGCTGCTATAAACACAGGTGCACATATATCACTGTGGTATGATGTTTTTAATTCGTCTGGAAAATACCCAGAAGGAAGGTAGTTAAGTGGGACTCCTAATTCTAGTTTTGTGAGGAATCTCCACAGTGATTTCCACAGTGGTTTCAGCAGTCTACATTCCCACCAGCCAGGAGAAGAGTTCCTTTCCCCCACAACCTCTCCAGCATTTGTCATTGGTTGATTTCTTAATGCTAGCCATTCTTTCTGAGCTGAGATCTGTAGTGATTTCATCCCTTTCATTCCCTATTGCATGAATTTCAGTTTTTTCTTTCCTTATTTTTGATGAGGTTGGGTAAGGGTTTATCAATTTTATTTCTTCTTTCAAAGAATCAGCTCTTCAACATCTCTGTATTCTCCATTGCATTAATTTCTTCTCTGGTCTTTATAATTTCCTGCCTTCTTTGGGTTTTGGGCTTGTCTTGCTCTTCTTTTTATAGAAGCTTGAGGTGGAGCATAAGATTGTTTAGTTGTGCTTGTTCCATTTTCCTGATGTGGAAATTCCCACAAAATTTGGAAATTTCTCCAGAGGACTGCTTTCATTGCATCATACCGATTCCTATAAGTTGTATCTGCATTTTCATTTGATTGTAAATACTGTTTAATTTTTTCTTTAAGTTCATGTGTGACCCATTGGTTGTTCAGGAGGGTGTTACTTAATTTCCATGTGTTTATGGAGTTTTTGAAATTTATTTGTCATTAATTTCCAGTTTCATTTCACTATTCCAATAGTATGCATGGCATATTTTCAATTCCTTTGAATTTACTTAAGCATGTTCTATGTGCAAGTATATGGTCTATTTTAGAGAACATCCTATGTGTAGCTGAGAAGAATGTGTATTCTGGTGTTGCTAGGTG
This sequence comes from Dinomys branickii, assembly GCA_004027595.1. Classification (NCBI taxonomy): domain Eukaryota; kingdom Metazoa; phylum Chordata; class Mammalia; order Rodentia; family Dinomyidae; genus Dinomys; species Dinomys branickii. The sequence continues at coordinate 202,128 of PVLD010000416.1, read as the reverse complement.
GAACACTCTGTAAAGGTCTACTAAGTCCGTTTGTTCACAAGTTTGATTTAGTTCTGTTATTTATTCACTGATTTTTTTGTCTAGTTTATCCATCTCTTTGTCACAGTGTAGTGTTAAAGTTCCCTGTTATGACTGAGGCACTGCTTATTTTATTTTTCGTTTCTATTAAAATTTGTCTAATACAATTGGGTGCTTCTGTACTTGATGCATAGATATTTATGATTGTTATCTCTTCCTCTTGCAGTGTTCCCCTAACAAGTATGTAGTGACCTTCTTTATCTCTTTTGATCATTCTTGGTTTGAAGTTTGCATTGTCTGCAAACAGGATAGCTACTCTCAGCTTTTTCTGGGTTCTTGTCACATGGAGCATTGTTTTAAATCCTTTGATTTTCAGTGTATGAATTTCTTTTTCAGTTCAATGTGTTTCTTATATATAGCATATTGTTGGATTTTGTTTCTTGATCTATTCTGCCAGTCTGCTTCTTTTGATTGGTGAATTGAGACCATTTACATTGATTGTTATAACTGATATATGTTGCCTTATCTTTGTCGTGTAATTTTATTGCTGTTGATCCCTCCTTTTTCCCTCTATTTAATTGCTTGCTCTGCATGGTTGTTCCTTTCTGTTGTTCTTGAAATTGTGGTCATTTTATCTCTTTATATAACTTAATGCTCTTTGTAGGGTTAGTTTCGTACTCATAAATTTCTTCAGTTGTTCTTTGTTGTGGAAATATTTTATTTCTCCATTAATTTTGTAGGATAGTTTTACAGGGTACATCAATCAGGATTGGAATTTGTTTTCTTTTAGAACCTGGAATACTTCATTTCAAGCTCTTTTTGATTTGATGAGCTTGTGTTGAAAAGTCTGCCATGTTTCTGATGGGCCTACCTTTATAAGTGATCTGTTTCTTTTCTCTAATAGCTTTTAATATTCTGAGATTTTTGCTGAATTTCTGGGATATTGATCAATATATTTCTGGATGTAGATTTACTTTAGTTATAGCTATTTAACCAAAAGAAAATTCTATATGCCTCACTTAACTATATGTCCAGTTCTCTTTTATCTGTGCAAAATTTTCTGCTATTACTTCTGCAAATAGTCTTTTCATGTCATTTAGTTAGATGTCTGCTGTTGTGTTGACACCTATTAATCTTAGGTTATTTATCTTTCCTTCATCTTGCAGCTTTTGAATTGTTATTTCCTGGTTCCTTGTTATTTTTAAGAGATCCTTCCTGTCATGATCATTAGCTGCAATGCTGTCTTCACAGTCTGAAAGTCTATCTTCAGCTTTGTTCAGGTCGTTTTGCCTGCTTTCAATGGAAATTTTAATTTCCTGAATATCTGTTTGAATCTGTTGCATGTATTTTAATTCTTTCCTTAATTGTTCATTCAAAGTTTCCATCATTTTTCTATGCTCCTCTATTTTCTTATTTATGCCTTCTTTGGATGTGTTGAGCAATTCTTTTATTATTGTTGTCATTTATTTTTTAACTGAGAGATTATTTCTGATCTGATGTCTTCTATGGTCTAATGGAGTTGTTTCTTTACTTCAGTTGCTATCATTTCAGAAATTTCAGGTGTATGACTTCCAAGCTCTTCTGTGTCAATGACTCTTGGACTTGTTTTGGGTGGGGTGAATGTCTGAGATTGCATTTTGCTCCTTCTTTTTGTCATTTTGAAGACCTTGAAGTTCCTACAAGCTCAGCCTCACTCCCAAGATGGTGGGAGTGGCAGGGTAAGGACCCCATGCTGGTAGGGAAGTGAGGAGGGTACAGTCACCCAGGCTGCTGAAGCTCAAAAAGGGTGTTGATACCTAGAAACAAAATGTCTATAAAAATTTATTATTGACTGTCTTTCAGAAGATTATGAAAAAATACATTTCTTGGCTAGACACCAGGTAATATATAAGTGAGAGGCAAGGTATCTACATGAGAAACTAAAGTAAATAGAACAGATTGTTTTAGGAAGTCCACTTACAAATATGTCCTTTATATTTTATAAACCCAGCTAAATATTCAATTTATAATTTTTTTTTAATAAAGGGCCTGCATAGAAAGTACGCTGGCAACTATCTTCTAATCTACTTTGTGGCTGATGTTTCCTTTACCTCTTTTCTGACAGTTCCTACCCATCTGGGAGTCAGTTTAATATAACATTTTTTACCTCTCTCTACCCCTTTGTTCACTGTGGCCTGGGGAAAAAGTAAGATGCATTTGGTTGGCTAAAATTAGGACAGTACATTGGGTGTGTTGGAATCAGCTCTTTCTTTCCACTTCTTAAGAATAAGACAGACAGGAGAAGGTATGTCTACATATTTGCACTCTCTGCATATCTTAAACCAGAAGTATTAAATTTGTTTCATTCTGTAGTTCGGTTAAAGGAGGCAAAAAGTCCCAAAAATATGAACTGTAAATGCAGTCTTGGACTTTTTAAAAATCAAATGATAAAGGTGAAAAATGTATCCAGTAAATTTTGTCTTTTTCAACAAATACATTTAAGCTTGGTGTGCTGCTGAAATGTGTCCTGTTTATTGGTTCTCCTCACAAGTCCTAATGATGAGGGCAAGGCAGCAGCTCTTAATACAACAAGAGGAATTTTAATTAATTAATTAATTAATTAATTAAGTACTTTTCAGTACTGGGAGTCAAACTCAGGATCTTGTGCTTGCCAGGCAGGTGCTTATGCCACTGAGCTATATCCCCAGCCCTTCAGAGGAATTTTAGCAAAGGAAATGAATGTGTGAACAAAGATTTTAATCCAAGTTTAATAAGCAAATAAACTTTCCATAGTAGATCAAATAAGAAACTACATGGTTATGATTCATGCCAGTCTGAGACCTTAGGTGACCATATTGGTTGTATGCATCTACACACCCTTGGTATAATTCTTCACAGTGTTTATTGAATAATGGTTAGCAGTACCTAAATGATTGTAGTTTCAAGAAAGAAGTTGCTTCATTTTTGTCATAGAGACAGAGATAAGTCAAATACATTATCCAGAAATTCAATGAAAGGAAGATATACTTTGCTGTATGCCCTTTGTACCATTACCAATGGATCCAATTGTAATGGAGGATTATGTAAAAACACTGAGGGAGGGAGGAAGTGCGTGGATTACAAAGAGAAGTGGCACATATTATCACACTTCTAAGCAGGGTTTAACAGATTATGAATATTGGCACTACACTGTTTTAATTTTTTATTATGTTTCTCTTTTTGGGACAAAGTCTTGCTGTGCAGTTCAGGCTGGTCTTGAACTCACTTTGTAGCCCAGGCTGTCCTCAAACTCACAATGTCTCAGCCTTCTAAGTGCCGGAATTACAGGCGTGCACCACCACGCCCAGCTACAAATGTTTTTAGATAGTCACATTTCTTCTGTAACAAACTTTACATATATGACTATCTTATTACAAAAATGTGAACTGTAGGATTCTTTATCACAGCTAACTTCATTGGGAATGTATTAGTTTGCTATTGCTGCTGTAACAAATTACCAGAAATTTAGTGGCTTAAAACAATTTGAATTTATTATTTTATGGTTCCACATGCAAGAAATTCTAAATTGTTTTCAGAGCTATGTTCTGGCTGATTTTAGGGGGGAGTCAGTCAATTTCATTGATTTTTTTCCAGCTTCTAATAAATATTACATTCCTTGGTTCTTGACAATAATGCAATGTTAGTATTTAAGAGATATCAGTTTCATGCAATTTCTTAGCACTAGGACTTCATATACTTCGTGCACATTCTGTCTTGAGACATACATGCATGTGTGAAGCTAAGGAATGTACTTAAATTTTGATTAGAATTTTCCATGATACAAAAGAAAGATGCCATCTGTGGTATGCTGAATTTAATGTAGACATTAAAAGTTGAAATAAACTTGATTGTGTAGGAGGCCTCATATTATGGAATTCTAGGTTTTAAATTTTTCTAGTTCTTGTGGATTTAAAAAAAATGTTTTCATCAGTATTTATTATCTTCATTTAGATCAGCAGCCTGTTATTGCCTGTAAGGATTTAGTCAGTAATTACCATCACAAAATATTCTGATCTATTTGAACAAAAGTTCCTATATCTTTTTGGATGATTATCCCAGTATTCCTCTTTATGAAATCCTCTGTGTAATATAATTTTCAAGCTAAGGATGTTTATTGCAGTATTCTATATGCTAATTCAAAATGTTTTAAAATAATCCCAAGCATGAGGCCTTGGCTTCAATAGTCTGCACTAAAAAAAAAGGAAAAAAAAATCAAAGAAAGTACAATGGATTTATGATCTGTATTATGTAAGTTTACTATTAATAGATTAAAATACAATGTTATTATAGAAACAAATAGACCATTCTATATTACTTATGAAACAAGCTTCACTTAATAAAGAATTTAAAACATGGCTTAAAAATGGAGCATTTATGATAAATTTCTGTAAAAGACATATACATATGATTATTTGCATTAGAAATATGCTAACATAGCAGTTATTGATACTCATATTTATTGAATATTTGTTATATTCTAAACTGTTTTAAATGACTAGTAGGTATTATTTTATATATCCCAAACCAAACTTAAAAAGTATCATCACTATCTTCGTATAATAGATAAAATCAAGTTACAACAAAATGAAAGATCTTGCCAAAGACACTTAGTTATTTAACATTTGCATTAAACTATGACTGTTAAGAGGGCTCTCACCTGTCCTCTTTGTTCACAGTCTGTGCTTCAATTAGTCTGCTCTCAATAATTAGTGTCTATTGCTTTTATAATTATAAAAAAGAAGAAATGCAGTTTTCATTTGGTGAAAAATGATCATCATGAAAGAGGAATTCACATGTGAACACCCGGCTATAATTTACCTGAGATAATTACTTAAAGTGTAGGAGAATTGATTTTGGAAAATCTATCTTACTGTGTCTTTAAAAGTCATTACTTTTGAAAGTAAATTTAAACTAGATCTCCAAAACTTGACATAAAAATAGAATATAAATTCAATTTTTAAGTCTTCATATGCACATTCTCTTTGTAATGATTAATTTTCACAGTAATTTCAAACACATGAAAAATTATCTTATTTTTAAAATAAGCTTACACAATTTTTAAAATACATAACAGCAATATAATGAGAACACGAAAACATTCTATTTAAAGTTCATGTTAATTTTAGTCACAATCAGGTAAATGAATTCAAAGGAAGACATTAAAGTCAATGACATTCAAGAGTCTTGAAGCAAACCAGCTGGTGCTCTGGTTGTTGTTACCCCAACATCTAGTGGCTTAAAACAATGTTCTATTACCTCAAATATTTCTACATGCTACATTCTAAGCTGGTTGGTGCTAGCTTAGGTTTCTCCTAGTTGTTGCTGCTGGATACTGGTTGTGACTGCAGTCATCTGGACGTCGACTAGCCTGTAGAACCAAGACCGCACTGTGTGGCTGATTACTGGGAGCTCACCTAGCAGTCTTGACTGGAATACTAACATAGGTCTTCTTCGAGTGGCTTGGATTTCTCAGAGAATGAAGCCCAAATCTATAGAAGAAACATCCAAAGAATAACAGTTCAGAGAAAGCTTCAAAGAGGCAGACTGTGGATGGGTGCTCTAGAACCAATAAAGATCTCTGCCCAGACTAGGGCAGGATTTATATTCTACTGGTTAAAAGGCCCCGGAGTTCATCCATGTTCAAGAATGTAGAGAAACACATTCTCCTCTTGAGGGAGCAGTGGTAATGAATAGAGGATGAGGAGAGATACTGTTCATCTAGTATTTGCAAAATATATTTGATAGAAAAATATTTTATTTCATTGACAGGAAAAGGTGGAATTTCTGGACATAAGAGTACCCTACAGTTTACAGAGCCTTTCAAACACATATTTTGCTTTCACCTGATATACAACTTGTTTTATGGGTCAGGAACCTGAGGGATAAATCAGGTAAGTGACATCCTTAATCGCATACAGCTAGTAATAGGGATTAAAAAAAATCTTGATTTCAGGGCCCTACCCTTCGCATGGCATTGACAGGCTTTTGCTGGAAAACTCCTTGAAAAACAGGTGGATAAAGATCAAGAGAAGGGTGAGAGCAAAGGCTAATGACGGGGGAAATCCCTTGACCTTTTCAGCAGGGGTGGGACCAAGGTATAAAGTACAGGTGATAATGGCTTTATCTACTTTGTGTAATTGTTGGAAAAATTAAATGAGAAAGTATGATGATGTCAAAGGGAGTCTTTATGTTTAATTTTCTTAGAAGAAACTGGTGAAATAATTAGATACAATAAAGATTGTATTATAGTCTAAGAGAAATCACATGATTGCTAGACTGAAAGTTCTTGGAGGCAATAAAACTATTTCAAAAACTATCTCAAAATATTTGAAAATATCCATTTCTTAGTGTTTGATGGCTTCATACACAATAGGAAGAACTTTTAAAATATTAATGAGTGAATTCATTAGGTAAGCAAAGGTGAACGTGAAGCTAACCACTTAAGTCTGACCTTTAATCTTTCCATGCTGCAAACTGAAGAAGCTCTAAGATTTAAATTTCTGTTGTTAATCTACATATGTAGTCAATATACTGAGAATGTCAATAAACTGCCCCTTATAGGAGTGCAGTCAGAACAAGGACCAAGGTATTACAGTCCATTAGGTTAGTTAAAATACTCAAGTTAAAATGGTGTATTTATTCATTCAACAAACAGGCTATTAAAATGTGCTGTTAGAGCGTTCTATGTTCCAGGCACTGAGGAAAATATTTAAAGATGAAAAAATACAGAACTCAGTTCTAGCACTGTACAGAGAGACATCTTAAAGAAGCCACTTAAATCACGAGCAGAATGATTCTTATGTACTATGGGAAACAGCTATTTAAAATTGCATACTGTACACAGAAGACTTAATGTTCAGTTTTCAAACTTTACATCATTCTAATGAAGAGTATTTTAAGCGTTAAATTATCTTGATGAGATATGTTTTTAAACCAAAATAATAATTCTTAGTGCTGGAATTGACCCTTCCCCCTGTAAGAGATGGTATTCAAGAACTTTCCCTTTCCTTTCCTTCCCTTGGCACCTCTGAAGATCTCAGCTATATACTCAAGAGGAGCTAGAGACCAGTGAGGCAGTAGAACAAGTACTGGCTAAACAAAATGAATATTTCAAAATCTAACTCTACCATTAAGGAAATATAAAATATAAGTTAATTAATGAAATTAGAATTTGCAAAATGTCTTCCAAATTAACAACATGTTACACAAAACACATGAAAGCTGATACAGTAGCACAGGAAATATTATGCAGAGTCAACAATTGGGATCTTGTCATATTAAAAAGCTTTTGAACAGCAAAAGAAACCACCATCAGTGTGAAAAGACAAGACACATAATGGAAAAAATAATTTACCAGCCTAGTCCACACATAAAGTACTAATATAGAGAATATTTAAAGAGCTAATATAAAAACAGATCCCACAAACTTAAAATGGGCATCTGAAATAGACATCTCTCAAATGAAGAAGTACAAAGAGCAAATAAATAGATGAAAAAATGTTCAATATCACTGGTCATTCAAGAAATGCAAATTAGGGGGCTGGGGATATAGCTCAGTGGAATAAGCGCTTGCCTAGCAAGCGCAGGGTCCTGAGTTCGATCCCCAGTACCGCAAAAAAAAAAAAAAAAAAAGAAAAGAAAAGAAAAAAAGAAATGCAAATTAAACCAACACAGAGATTTCATCTCACTCTAGAAAGAATGGGTATCATCAAGAGTTTTTGTAGAAATCTCCACCTTGATTTCACATTGGGAGTACCAATTATACTTCCACCAGCAGTGGAGACTCAGCACCTTCTCCCCACAGCCTCATCAGCATTTGTTAGTGACTGATTTATTGATGATAGAAAATTAGGAGAATAGCTTGATATCTTGCCAAAAGAGTTAAAAACATCATGCCAGAGCAATATACGCACATCCATGTTATAACAGCACATTTGTAATAGAAAAATTTCAGAAACAGCCTAGATGCCCATCAGTGGATGAATGGATAAAGAAAATGGATTTTTGTTTGTTTGGTTGGTTGAGATTTTTGTTTGTTTGTTTGTTTTACAAATGATTGAGTCTATATTGCCATAAAGAGTAACCCTGAGACATTTTTAGGTAAATGGATGTACTTTAAGGCCATATTTTTAAGTGAAATACATCAGATACATGCATTTAAATACCTCATTGCTCCTCCTGTGTGTAAAACCAAAAGGTCATGAACCAAAACGGATGATAGACGTTGGAAAGTGGGAAGAATTCGTTCAAATGAGAAGGGGAACAAGGGGTGGAGGAGGGAGAGAAAGAAGAGAAAAGGAAGGAAAAGAAATGGAGGAGAGAATGGAAACAAAGCTTTTGTGAGTGGGGAAGGGGGAGGGGTTAAGTGTTGGCAGGTGAAGGGGGGAAAGGGATGAATACACACCATACACAAGTGCAGACACTCAGGACAGACATTCATGAGACACGTCTCTTAAGTTTTCCTTTTCATATACTACAGAACCGGAGAATAAACTTGGAAATAGGTCTAAAGATTGAAAACTAAGCTACATTCCTATATGACATGATGACATGATCAAGTGAAATCAGCGCTGCGGGCAACGATGACAGAACCACAACCACACTCTGAGGTCTCTCTCTCTCTCTACCCCTATGGCAGGCAAGGTGGGTCTGTGTATTCTCCCCAGCATAGCTTGCTGCAGTTCACTCTTTCTAGTTAAATTTTCTATCTTGCAGTCTGGGTGGTAGTGCCCTTGATTTGAACCACTGTTATAAGGGAAACAGTTTATTACAGGACACATAATTTAGAGGATTATTTTAGAGTAGTCACCCAAAGAGTCAAATACAAGAGTGCAGGACAGCTGTCTACACACTAAAAACAGAAAGAATCCAACAAAGTACCTGGATCCCACGACAGTGTCCTGCATGAAAATAGCTGAAGACCCATAGCCCATGGCAATGTCCTCCACACACCCTTTTGGAGGCCTAGATCCCAGGATAATGGCTCACGCAAGTCTTTTTCATGGATATACAGTGGGAAGGTCCGAAGTCAGTGGTGGAAACTAGATACTCTGTGCAGCAGAGTGAAGGATCTGTGCCAGCAGGCTGAGGGATCTGCACTGGAGCTAATAAGCAACACTAAAAATAAGGCCAGAGCTCTCAAGAAAAGAACCACAGCCATCCTCAGCAGCAATGAGGTCCCAAGCCTCCCCGATGTTAAGAGCCAAGTTCGTATCAGGAAACCAGACCCACATGCTTCTCTAGGAGGACCAACATTACCATCTTCCTCTCTGGAGCCAGGAAGTGACGCTCAAAATAAGGACCAGAGCTTCCCCAAAGTGACTCACAGCCATTCTCACTGACAACAAGGTCCTAACCTCCTCCGACAAGGAGAATATCTGAGCTCATACCAGGAAAGCCAGCACGACAAGCTCCTTCAGGAGAACCAACACCACCTCTCCCTTCTCAGTTATTTTTCTGCTGTTGGCAACAATCCTCCAGTGGGCCCTCCACACCCAGAACATGCTGACTCAGGTCGGCTGGGTGTTACCACCTGACCACCAGTTGTCAATCCACCACAACTATCTTCCCAGTTTCTGTGGCATTTTTGGAAGCATTTCTCTCTTGGTCCTCTTTGCATTCCTTTTGCCTCCTTCAAAACTATAGTGAAACTCAACTCAGGTGACAGGAGTTGCAATTACCTATTTCAGTGTGATGTAGTAGATAGCACCGTGTTATGGAGTATGTTATGCGTTTATCCTTAGAATCCCAAAATGAAAAACTAAAAAAAGTAGATATCAAGCTATAATGGGAAATAAACTGATCATAAAATGTAATGTATAAGGTGAGTCTCAAAATAAAAATATTTTTCTTAAAAATCTAGTTATGATTCTGTTTGAATTTGGCATTTGTAGAAACAAAGTTTGTTTTAAATATCTTACAAATTTAAAGCTCTCATAAGTATAGCATCTTATAAAGTTGTGAAATTACATGAGTTATTTATTTGTACACAGCAAAAATAAGTAGATATGTGAAGAGATTTATAATAAGAGATATAAAAATAGGATAGAAACAGTTGTGCACATACACATTTTGGGAAGAATTTCTACCCAATCTAGATTTTTTTTCTTTCTGCTTATACCCACCAAAACAAGGTGCAAGGGAATTCAAATAAAGTGCATGAAGTGGTGCTGCAAAATGAAACAAAAATTATGTCTTTTATTAAAAGATGTGTACATGCCTAAAAGAATAGATTTTTTCAGGTAGTAAAGGCATAGAGGTCTTTTGATAGCAGATGCTATAGAAGTTAAAATAATAAATGTTATAATTCATAAAATTTGGAGCCCTCAGTTGATAAATGTGGAACCTGAGGCCAAACAGTTTAAGGAATTAGACTGCAAAATGACAGATACTTCCTAATGAACTTTTAATTAGCAAATACTCCCGATGAATTATGTGTGCAGAAAAAATGTGAGCCAACTGTGATCAACTGAATGTTTAATGATGAGCAGCTGAATTACATTGAAAGTCCTTAAAATACTCTCAGTACCTGATGCCAGTCCTAGTACTGATATTATTCGCAAAATCTATTTCATTTTAGAAAGAAAATAAAGCTAACCTCTCTTTTTTGAAAAATTTCTATCTCCTCACACAATTTAATCAAGACCATCATGATGACTACTTTATATTATTTCCAAATCACCCAGTTTCTTTGTGGTCATCATTGTTATCAGTGTCAGTTGTGATCTCCATAAAACTGAAGGCACAGATATAACCATAGAATGTGGAATGAAGAAGAGAATCAGGACTAACGGTCATATTTACACTGATAATGCACACAGCTCACAAGAAAGTGTTTCAATGGACTATGGATGCGAGGTGTGAGTTTGCCTGTGTAGACATTGGGAAGATAGAGTGTGGGAGTCGGCCTGATTTATGTCTGCCAGAGATGGCATTAACAGAAGGAGTCCTGGATTATGTGAATATTTAACAATATATAGCTGTACCACAGATAATTATTGATGAACAAAGCGGCAGAATTTGTTCTCATGTTTAGAAACTCACATCCACTTTAGACATTAGTTATAGATTTGCACGCTATTTATTTGCTGATATGTTAACTTGACCTATATGTTTGTCTGTGATGAAGCTGTCTCTCTTCAGGGATAAACTGCATACAGTAGTGAGGCTGCCAACTGTAAGAATAATTCTTGGGCATGGCAGCTAGCCAGAACATCATGTTCCCAGAATACAATGAAGTAAATGTCAAACTGCATTGCTACGAAATTTATGAATCAGGGAATCAAGTTTTTTCTGCATTTGCAAGTTTGGACTTTTCTGCCTTTTCTGTTTCTTGTGAATTTAAGTCTCTTGTCTTGAGAAGGCTGAGCTGGAAACTTTATTATGCTTATTTTTTAACCTCTCTGCAAGTAGATAACTTCTAAATAGAACATCAGAACAGGATCAAATATTTATCCATTTTTCCCTCAAGGATAATTAAGAGGAAAGAAGGGGGCATTGGATGAAAGGAAAAGGCTCGCCTAGGCTGGGGCAGCAGGAAGTCAGCACAGGCACTTGGGTAGGCAGCAACTGTGCTGCAAAGGAGGAGAGGGACTGGGAAGAGCGTGCCGTGCCCCAGATGGGACTGTGGTTTTTTGTACATCCGTGAAAGAGTAGCTATAATTTCCTAGGATAAAAGTGTCATACTTTCTAACCATGGAAGTTATGAATTATAGGAATGAATTTAACAGTTTCAAAAATGTAAAATGTTAATGTCACTATCATTCTTTCAGCACTGAAACTGAAGAAACAAGATAAAACTGTTATGGCTCAGGAGTTGTGCATATACATATATATTGTAATATAATATATGGTATAATTATATATGGCATCATTTTATTTCCACTAATACTTATGACTTAAAAATAATGTAGAGTTATGGAAGATTAATTGGATTATAATCATATTCTTTAAAAAACTTTTTAGGCAATTGTTCAATCCATGATTCACTCATGTTTGTTTAACAGGGTCTGGGGCCATCTTTTCTCCAGTATGCTGTTGTCTGATGTTAAGTTGGAATGATTCTATGTGGAACTGTGACAGTCAGGCAGATTCACACTAAAAATACAGAAATAAAATAATCTGTATATTTTCCCAATTATGAAACATGATTGGCACTGACTGATGGACTTACAGCATCAAAGCTTTTACTTGGTAGTGTATTATCTCAGATTTGTATATCTTTTTTTTTCTTTTTTCTTTTTTTTTTGTATCAGGGATTGAACTCAGGATCTTGCACATGCTGGGCAGGTGTTGTGCCACTGAGCTGTATCTCTGGCTCAGATTTGTAACTACTATTTACATCCTAATAAGACCATAATCATGCATCTAATTTGTATTGAACAACTATGATATATAATGCCATGTAGTGCACATGCCTCTCTTGTTTGGTTTAAACATTTTCATTCATATTTGATTATTTTGTTGTGGGTGCTTTGCTGTGAAGCAACAGTGGCAGTTGTCATTGCTACTGGGAAGAATCAGTGTTTCATTTTCTAAAAATGGTTTTTAATGTTTTTTGGTGAAAATGAAAACTTTGGATGTCTCGAAAATAAAATTCTAATCAGATTTTTCGTCATAAAAATAAAGCAATTTGTTATTGCTCTACAATTGGGTAATTTTAAAAAAATACTGCTAATACAGAAGTACAAACTTAGCCAATTTAGACAGTTTTCAGTTGTGAGACAATTTTCAGTTGTGAGGTAGTTTTCAGTTGTGAGTTTTCAGTTATGTGCATTTCACATTGGGACAGCCATCTTGCTGTGTAGGTATATATGCCACTACATGAAGTTTGGGAGTCCCATGTAGTGCTTTGAATGAACTAGATGCTTTAGAATGAGTTTGGGTTCCTATAGCAAAGGCAAAAGGTAAGTGAGTGACTGGACTTAGTGTCAGCCACCCAGGGCAAAATGGCTGGTCCTTAGCTCAGATGTGAGCCCTACATTATGATTTGTCTCCAGTTGTACCCCCAGAGCCTCATCCAGTCTTAGATAGAGCTTTTTCAGTAGTGGCTAAATCTAGAACATGTGATACTGGGATTAAGGATGTGTGGTAGCTGAATCAGTCCACTGATTCGTGTGGCCCCCACTCTAAACCCAATAGCCTAAATAGAGAATAAAAGGGGCAGAAAGAAGCTGCAAAGATGCCTGCTTGCTTTGTTGCCTTCTTCTTGCCATGAACAGTTTTTTCTCTGTGATGCCCCTCTGCCACAGAATCCTGCCTGAAGCCAGCAGATTACAGACTGAAACCTCTAAAGTGTGTGAGACAAATAAGCCTTTCTTGTTTGAGGTTTAGGAGTTGGGTATGTTGTCCCAGCAATGAAAGGAAAGTAACTAAGACACCCTGGGAGGTGGATTTCTTTCTTTCTGGGTCCTGCTCACTTGGTCCAGGAATTTTAGGAAGAAGGTGTTTAAAAGAGTTATGAGAAGAAAGACTTTCATCAAAAACCACCAACTGGCTAAGGAAACCTAAATGGGTTTGGATATTATAAACCAGTTCTTTAGTGTCTACATTACTTTGTCTTGTTGCCATTCTTGGGCTCTTGAAAACTCTGATTTTATTATTCTGGCATCAACTCAGTCCTCCTAGAATTCATCCGTTGAATTGGGTCTCTATGCTTGTGCCACACAGGCCAGTGTACCAGTGGCAGGAGAGGAGAATGCTTACTGGATGAAGGACCTACTGCTTTTGTCAGGATTGGAGGATGAGGTAGGCTTTTATTTCTTCAAAGTGTCACTTAGCTGACTCAGAAACACAAGGTCACCTTTCATAAGGTAACTATTTCTGCCACTTGTAATTTAGGTAACGCCATCAAATGAAAGATGGTCTATTCAAAGTACAAGGATCAGCATCTCCCAGGCAGAGACCTTGAGTCTGAGCTCTGGTATTTATTAACTGAAGACATTTGTTTTCTTCCTCTGAGCACTCCGTTCATATTAACATCTTTGTGCATCTTTTCAGCATGGTATCATACAACAACTTAAGGAAATGTTAATGACAGAGTAGTTGGAAACTGTTCTAAAATACAGAGGCATTCACATTTTGATTATTTCATCTTGTATTTATTTTTTACTTAAGAGTAGGAAAATTTATTGAGAGAGAGAAAGAGAGAGAGAGAGAGAGAGAGAGAGAGATCCTGAGAGACAGAAGGGGTCCTGAATGGATTGCCCCCACCTTGTATTTATAATATGTTGTATTTCTTTCAATATGAAAATTTTTAAAAAAGAAAATTTACACAAACACAGACACACATGCACACCCACCCACACATACACACACACCCTTCTCAGTAGTGGTTACACTATTTGCATTATTGAGAATATGGAGCATTTACAACTTTTCTAGTGAATAATAAATCTATGTTGATACTACCAACCTATTATAAAGAATGCAGTTGGAAAATTCAGTTTCTTGTGTATGCAAAGACCTTACATTGCCACATATGAGTGCTTATCCAATTTCCTCTTTTAAAAAAAGAAATGAAAATGCAACTCAGAGTTTGCCAAGTAAAATAGATAAACCAAAGCAAAACAAAACCAGGCTGGCTGTTGGATGAAGGCAAGTGATTAGCGTTGTGCATATACAACCCTATTAGATAGTTATATGTGTCTTTATGTGATTCTGTCCTAGTGGTTATAGGCAAGATTTGATATCTGACAATCTGTCACAAAAACACTGATTTCTTTTCTTTTCTTCAATATTTTCTTTTACCTGGTATGTGGCACAATTGTGAGGTTTTTTAAAAAAATGTTTGCACAATAAAACTCACAGGTGTTCTTAACAGAGGCTTAAAGATATGATTCAGAAAGCTTTCACTGGGCATTCATTCTCTAACACCAATAAACTAGTAAATTTCAAAGTTATATCTCTATATATCAATATAAAATAATTATACATATATTTTTTTTCTTAGACAAGTCACTGAGCCAGGGGTATAGCTCAGTGGCATAGCACTTGTCTGGCAAGCGCAAGGTTGTGAGTCTGATTTCCGGTACAAAAAAACAAAAAAGAGAAGTCACTGAATATATTGTTCTTTTATTTCTGCTTTTCTATCTACATTTCAGTTCCTTCATTATGTTTTGTTTAAGTCTGTCTTTTAGAATCCTGGATATAAATATATAATAGAGAGTGAGCGAGAGACAGAGACAGAGACAGACAGACAGACAGAGACAGACAGTGACAGAGAGACAGACAGAGAGAGAGTTTTTGAGTTTTATTTAGGGATATGACCCTGAGAGCTTTATGACTTGTCTAAGGTTAACAAACCAATAGAGATTTCACAGGTGCCGAGTCTCAGTCAAAAGTATTAACATAGTCCTCAAAACGTATATATCATTACATGTGCAGAATTCTGCCCAGTGAATTTTCCTAGCTCTACTAATATGAAGTGGGCTATGTGCCCCTGACAAAATTGAGGTCCAGAGAGGTGAAGGAGAATTCATCAACCCCTAAAATTGCCTATGCAATGAATCTGCTCTGCTTTTCTTTCACAGGAAACCTTCAAAAGATCCTTTGTGGTCAATGTAAGGATATTTGTAGAGATATTTCCCCTTATTACATGGGATGTTTTATGCATGACCTTGACCACTAATTCTTTGTAACTTTAAGGATAAGAAGGATTATTGGTTTAGTATTAAAGGACAAAATTCCTGCATATGTAAAATTACTACATGATTCTGTGTCTGAAAAGGCTTGATCCCCATTTTGTTCATTTTTAGCATCTCTAGATCAATAACTCTATTTTTGCATCTAACTGCTTATTCCACATTTCATTAGCTTGGAAAATCATAATAGATTTTTTCATTATTTCCATAACCTCTGTTGGTTAAAATTAAGTGTGAGATGAGACAATTTATTGGCAGCCATGTTTTAGTTTTGACAACTCTCTCAGCTCAGAAATGGATTAGTAACGATATATCCCTTAACCTCCAAAGTAATTTCCTTTATGTTTCCAGGTTGGAATTATCCCTTGCTATTAATATTTCTTATCAATAAGTAGGTGCTTCAAAATATCCATCTGTTGGGTTGGCAGAATGCCTGCCACTCACATGTAAATACTGCCCATAGGGAGGACTAAGGATCTTCAGTGATCTTTACTTGCCATGGTATGCCTCCCCCCACATTAGGTATTTTCCACATAATGTTAAGACTACAGTAACATAAAACAGATGTCTTTCCTAATCATCATTGTTTAAGTAACATATGCAAATAAATTACTTTTTTGTGAAACAAACTAACACTGGTAAACATGTTTAACTTACAGTTATGGTTGATACATTGTGTTAACTTGGGGAGTCCAGAGGTTTGGCTAAGTGACTCAGCAGTTATGCATCTTTGGGTAAAAAGGACATGCCCTTACCCTTCTGGGATGTTGTTTATTGTGTTAATTTGAGAAGTTTAGAAGGTTAACTAGTTGACTAAGTAGGGAGCTGGGGTGCTTACTTTGTATTATTCCTAAGCCTGTGCAAGAGGAGGGCATGTGGAGGGTGTGGGTGTAGAGGACCACCCCCACCCCCAGAGAAGGGTAGACTGCATAAAAAAAGGAATTGAGGAAGGACTGGCTGCTGGTGCTTCGGAGGCGCTCCAGTCTTTGCCTTCAGTCTGGTCAACTCCTGGCTTCCAGTGCAGGTTGTTCGGCTTCCGCCTGGGACTCTTCAGCCTTCTGGTGTTGCCTTTCTGGCCTTCATCCTAGATTCTTCAGCATTCTGTCACACACCCCTCAGCCCTTTGATATGGACTTGCATGGACACTGCAGTGAGCTCCAGGCCAGGGCCTGGGCTCTTCAATCTCCAGCATGCAGACACCCGCTGTACGCTTCCTCATCCAATCCTATAGCTGACCATTGTAAGCCAAATTTGTAATTTCTTGTACATTTGTGTATCTTGTGTTACATCTATTTCTCTAGTAAACTCTGACTGATACACTTACATAATTTAGATTCTTTAGGTTTTTAAAAATTTTTAACTATTAAGTATGTACCCACACTGTAATATTAGTGGTGCATATAAAGTTTAGAAAAAAATAGCATTGCACAAAAATATATTGACAAGAAATACCAAAAGATGGCAGTTTTTACTGAATAGTAAAGTGAAATGGCAAGGAAAAAGGTCAGCATTATATTGCTACATAAAAATCTTAGGATGTCCTATGGAATAGTCACTAGCTGAATGGTACTTCAGTTATCCTGATGTTCTAGAGGAAGATGTTTCTCTGATTCTAAAGACATACCAGGATATTGCAGGTCTGAAATCAATCCTGTCTCCCAAGATCACTACAAAGGATACCAAACTGTACTTATAAAAGTTTAACAACTGAAATTTTCTTAATACATTCTAAATTTGGAAGCAGGATAGTGGCTAAAAATGTACTATCAACTTTGCTCCATTTATGTGCATTCAAACATTAAGTGCTTTATTTTGGGCATGTGACCTGGGTCAAATGCTGAGACTTTATACCCATAGTTCTGCATTTATGATAATAAGTGTTGTTTTTTCTTGGAGATAAATAAAATGATGGCTACAAAGTGCCCAACATACTAAATACTCTGTAGACCCCAGCTTGTTATTTAATGTTTAGGTGCATTTGTAAGCCACTCTCATCTACTGGGGAGCCGCACCCATGCACATGCGCGCTCACACTGGAGGACTGAGCAGCTCCGAAGCTCACATGCTACATTTCTGCACTGCTTTTTGTCATTTGTTATCCTGCGCTTTCCCTTTCCATTATATTTCAAGGACGTTTTAAGTCTCGCAACAGAACAATTACCTAAATGAAACGTCCTTTCTGAAATTTATCTTTGTAGAGCGTGGTCACTTTGTCTCAGCCCAATTTTACCTTTACTTAGGGCCAGTGTATTTTCACCCCTGCATGTGTTCAATAACTTCTCTGTAATCATTGTCAGTCCATTTATTTGCAACAAGAATAAAGCTCAGATGACAGACTGAGTTCCATATGGCCTAACCTGCATCCTCAAACTACTGGATGAAATTGAATGAGTCATCTTGAAAGTGAGCTTATTAAGTACAAGAAGGAAAAATGAGTTATTACTAATTTATTGCCTCATGTAGGCAACACTTACTTGTCATATTATTTATTTAATTGAAACTTATTCATCAAGTACCTACAAGGACCACACTTTCTATGTGTCTGGAAAAGGTGAAGTGGTTTTTTGCTTGAAGCTGGAGAAACAAATAAAATGCAGTGATTGCCATTGCTTCTGTTCTAATGAGTAAAGGGGATGGTCAAGAAGAGATCAAAATATACAAACACCTCAGTATAGTGTTTTCATTTTAGCAAATTGAAGAAATTGTGTATCAAACCCAGGTGTACCCAAAGGAAAGTGTTAGCAGAGATATCTGCAGATATCTGCTGAGATAAGCAGCATCTGATCATCTAAATGCAGGAAAGAGGACTCAGGCATTGACTGTCTATTGATGACATCAATAGTGTAATTTTCTATTGAAGAAAGGCAATGATACTATTATATCTGTATATGACATGAACTAAAGCATACATGGAAACTGAAAAATTGAACCACGTAGTGAATTACCTGCCAAGACACTTTTGAAATAAATGCCAGTATGGATTTCAGGAGAGTTCACAGCTTTGCACGCTGAAAAAGGTTATATACATAATGTAACCTATATATATATATATATATATATATATATATATATAAAATCTGTCCTAATAATCTTCAGAATTGATCTAGATATACTCTAAAATGATTCCTTCAAGTATAAATGCCCAAATATTTCATGTAAATACATGAAAAAATGTTCAACATTGCTGCCTATTAGAGAAATGCAAGTTAAAACAACACGGAGATTTCACCTTACTTCTGGAAGAAAAGCTACATAAATAAAGTACATAATAAGAAATACTGGTGAGGCTGTGAGGATAAAGGAACCCTTCTACAATGTTGGTGGGAATGTGAGCTAGGACAATCACCTTGGAAATTAGTATGGAGTTCCCTCAATAAACTAAAAGTAGAATTCCATTTAACCCAGCTATTTACCTTCTTCTTGAATGAGTTCAAGATATCATGTTACTATTAAACATGCATACCCATGTTTATTGCAGTGCAATTCATAATGACTACATCTTGGAAGTGCTGTGTATGCTTATCAAAAGAAGATTGGATAAACAGAATGTGGTATCTATACACAGTGGAGTACTACTCTGCCATAAAGAAGGATAAACTTGAGTCATATGTAGAAGATGGGTGTCCTTTGAGCCCATATATTTAAATAATATAAATCACACTTGTTTAAATATTGCATAGTGTCTGTTATATGAGAAACCCAAAATATATGTAAAAACAAAATAAATGTTGGATAACAGGAAGTAGGGAGGTAAATCATCATCAAATGAGAATGAGACCAAAACATGGGGGGAGGGTAGAGGGAAGATAAAAAAGAACTGAGATGTGTTACGTACACTTACCAGCTCCCATCCTACAAGGAACGTAACCATTACATAACACAAATATGTACTAACAAAAATAAAAACAGGAAAAAAGAAAAAGAGGAAATGTTATGAAATGGAATAATACAACTCTCTGCAAATAGATTAATATATTTTAAGCAGCATCACACATTAAAGTTAAAAGGAAAGTGTGATAGCACATGGTGGAATTGCAAAATTCCTTATGCAGTCATGACTGGGTGGGACAGCCTCAAGGTTAAGAAGAGCCCATTCCTCTTCTGTGATTTTATCTACCTCCTGAAGGACTTCACAAAGGAAAGGAAAATGTGTTCTGAAGAAATAAGTACAAGGAATGAACATATCACTGTAGTAAAGGCAGTACTATGACCATTACTAAAATATAAGTAAAAATTAAGCAGAAACACTTTAGAAAATAACAAACTGTATAATTACATTTCTGTGAATTTACAAAAATGTATGACATACAACAGATTTATTATAAAATATTAATTATTGTAACATAACTGGTGAATGTTATTTTCTTTGGTCTACTAGGTAGTTCCGAGTATTTCTGTCCCCTTTGATTTTGTGTTTGTATTGCATCAATTTAAACTCAGATTAACACAATTATTGCATATTCTGATTTGGAAGAATTATGCAAGATATTGTTGTGACCAAAAATGAACTTCAAAGTTTTGCAGCAATATTGTTCTGTATTTTATTGACAGGGAAGTTCTAATTTTCAATTTTGGGGAGGAAAATGCAGAAAGATGCTTGGATTGTGGTTTAACAAATATATTGCAAATATATTGCTGCCTATGCTCACCAGGAAAATGTGCCCGTGAGCCTAGGTTGTCATGCAAATCACGACTGCGATACAAAAAGAACGAACATAGTCATGAGTCATAATTGCCCATTGCTTCAAATTGTCAGCCAAACTCTAATTCTTACAACTGGTAAAGCTTTCTGAGGAACTTGAAGTTTGTTTTAGGTATTTGTTTTGAATTTAAGCCACATAGTTCACTGAAGATCCATTGAAGAAATCCGCACAGTACCAGCGTTCTTTGAATCTGTAAGGCGTGGGTATTTATGTTTTTCAGGGGACTCCAAATCACATGCATGGAAGTTACGGACATGTAACACGTTGCAGGTGTAGCTGCGGGAGCTCGGCTTGTGCATTTAGCTGTTTACCGTTCTTCAAGCTGACGTTGAGGGGCAGGCCTCCCCTCATTATTTCAGGCCTTTATTGCTCCTTTTTTAACTTTAGCGTAGATGTTTGCAATGTCTTAATTTCTTTGTAAAAACATAGAGGACTAAAAAGCTCATTCATGTACTTGTTAGGGAGTTGGCTCAATAGAAACGTAATAGTTTCTTTGTGATGGTCTCTTAATACAGTTGTAGAAATACACTTGAAATGTAAGCTATGTACTTAATGGATTGCACTGTGTTTCTGCAGTCACTGAGAGCAAAGCGCTTTTTTATCACTTAGGCATTCGGTGTTTGGGATGCCATATAAACGGTCTGGGAGAGACATCCTTGTGTACTTTAGTGCCGCTATCACTTGGACTTTTGGAATGAAAATGTAGAAAGCCGGGGCTGGAACCTGTGAATTTGTTCTACTGATAAGCAAGCGACAAGCTCAAGGCTGGGTAGTAGCTGAGATATGACAGTCTTTGGCAGAAGCGGTTTCTAACTAAAAATTGGTCCTTGGGGACCCAGTCCTATGTCCTTTCCTGTACATAGTATTACCAGGTTGAGTTTATGAAAGTAAACCATTGAATGTTATTATCTCTCCAGGTCAGATGCCTTTCAGATAGAATGCTACATGCTCAGGTAGATGAGAATGGTGACTATTATGTGCTCTTTTTGGCATATCCTATTGATTGCTACCATGTTTACTGAATATTTAGCAACTGAGGAAAAGCTGCAGGGCTCCTGGCAGGTACTGCCTACATCCAGCCCCAACATCTTCCTTTCCAAGTTACTTTTGCAGGCAGATGTAGCTGAGAATCAGAGCAGGCAACCTCACCTTACAAAGCAGACTTTAGAGCACATCAAGTTTTCTACTGAGAGACACAGGATCAAATCTCACCCACTGTGAGTTTGCCCCTGACCTTGTGGATCAAGTACACGAACTGGCCTTCTGCCTCATGTGCTACCTGGGTTCCCTTCCCACATCGACTCTACTTCTTTTGTGCCTGACTCACAGTCTTTGAAACTCGCTTTGGGCTCTGCTTCTCAGGGATAGTTTCTCAAGGGAGACTTCAATTTACCTTCCTCGTTTCTGGAGTCCTGCTACTTGTTCAAAGACTTGTCCGAGGCCATGCTCCCCTGCTTGACTGACATTCCTGATACAGTGTCTTGCTACCTGTCCAGTGACCTTAACCTCTGTTGGCTTTCCTGATTCCCTGACAGCTAGCTCGTGCCTTTGGCCCTATCTCTCATATTTTATATCTGCTGCATTATGATACTATGAGCACCAGCAGCTGTATCTGACACTCTAGAAATTGACTTTCTTCGAGAATAAATAAAACTTATTCCTTCCAAATACTTTCTATGCCTTTTTAAACAACAGCATTTATTTGTGAATTAGCCAGAAGTACTGTAATTTTACCTTGAAACTGAGGATATTATGCTTATATGACTTTAAGACATGAGAAATAGGCATAGCCATAATCATGAAATAAAACTAATGCATTACTGTAGTTTAGAGGAGTTGGAAACTAGATCACAGAGTCCTTTTACAATTGAATTTCTCAGCCATAGAACTGTAAAATTAATTTAAACCAAGCAATTATTTTTGCAGAGCTTCAAACATTATGGATGATCTTTCAGATAGCTGACTCACTTAAAGGAAATAGGATTTTTGTTGTGCATAAATAACTTTTAAAACTACATAATTTGAGTGTGATTTAAAATCAAACTTATCAGTTTCAAAAGAAGTTTGAATTTGGCAGAAGTGCATTCTTTTGATAATACCTCTGTTCTTTGCATAAAGGGAGATCATGGCTACGCATTAACTAACTGCTTTATTTTAATTGATATGATAACATAAATTTTCCCCTGGCATTTTCTCTGTGACTTTAGTTACAGGTAGTTTGCTGATTGTTTTGTCGGTAACACTATTTAAAACTAAGGATAAGAAAGGCTTGATACAAATTGCAAGAATAATTGCTGTTTTCTAAATTTTGCAACTTTGCCCGTCACATAACCTTTCTAAGGTTCATTTTCTCATCTGTAAAAGTAGAGAGAAGGAGGAGATGTAATTTCTTCTAATTCTAACACAGCAAGGTTTAAGCAATTGGTGGTATACATTGAATTATACTTAGTCACTGATGGAAAGTTTTGTTAAAGGCAGAAAAATAGGACAGTTAATGGAGATAAACACTTCTTCCTTTTATCTAATACTAGCTTTTTCTCCTGCTTAAACCTATTTTTTCTCAACAATGCATCCCCATCTACTACAGCTACAAAAAACATTTCTTACATTTTAATTTTTGGTTTTGTTTATGATAGTACAAAAATGGTGAAAGATAGACTTCTCAATCTACAAGAGAATGTAATAAAGACCATAAATCAGGACAAGAGCTGAGGAAATTAGAGATGAGCAAGGAAAGGAGAAGGGAATCTTAAATTGGGTCTGG
This sequence comes from Dinomys branickii, assembly GCA_004027595.1. Lineage (NCBI taxonomy): Eukaryota > Metazoa > Chordata > Mammalia > Rodentia > Dinomyidae > Dinomys > Dinomys branickii. The sequence continues at coordinate 178,984 of PVLD010000416.1, read as the reverse complement.
TAAAAATAGGACCAATGTTTCGACTATGATAATTTTTAATCAATTTAGATTCTCCTAAACTTCTTGTCTTCACTCTCCTTAACTTTAAGTCTCCATAAAAATCATTAAAGTTTTTTCCCCAGCTGTAGCAGAAAGCAGGGAGTAACACATATTGGGGTGTGTAAAGAAATTTCAAAATTTGCAGCTTGGCTATCTCTTGTTTTGGAAGCTGGCCTAGAGAACAGAAAAAGAGGTCTTGAATCAAAAATTTTGACGTTTGGGTTCTGAGAAATGGACTAAGCTTCCTTACTCTTAGGATGTCCTTGTAACTTTAGCAAAGGCTCACAACTGAGTGTCAGTTACTTGTGTAACCTGAGAGTATATGCTGCTCCTTTTCCCACACAATCTCACCAACTTAGTTGAGCCAGGTGCAAAGGAAAGCACTTTGTAAACTGCAAAAGATTATGTCAAAATTAGATAGCTTCATTGTTTTTCTCCATATATTTCTCTAATATCCATGAAGTTAGCACAGTTTTATTTAAAAGACTGCTGATTGCTAGGGTTTCCCACAAGTTCCATTCTAAATGAATAACAATATTCATGCATGTATATTTACCAATGCCGGTTCCATATTGGGATTAACATTTCCTATAAATAGTTGCAGAAATGATGGTCAACGCAATTATCTACCCAAGGCCATAAGGCTCCCAAGTGGCTGAGCTGAGACACGACTCCATGTCTGCCTAATCCCTAAATCCCGGATTCTTGTACTGGGATTGGGCTGTAAGGACTGTAGAGAAAAGTCTCATTACTGCAGTAAATACTTGAGTCAAATGCCTGCAGTGACTTGGGACAGTCTGAATAGATTTCTACAGTATCTCAAATCATGACAGTTATCAGACATTCTCTCTTCCAGCTCTGCTCAGTGGTCTGCTTGCTGCTGACTCAACCCCTCTCCATCACTGAGTGCTAATTTGACAGGAAGCAGAGACACTGAAAGGCAGAAGCAGTAAAGGAAGGGCAGATGAGATCTGAGCTAGTTGGCAAGGTGAGCACAGCTGTGCCCTTTCTCCTAGGATTCGGTACTCTTTTTATTAGACCTTCTCCTCTTCTGAATCTTCCCTGTCAGAAGTGATTCTTATAACACATCTGTTTTTAATTGTTTATGTCTGACTGAGAAATTCAGTTGTTAGGCAAACATCTCCTGGGAATAGTCATTATTGGTAATTTGGAGTGAAATCATTTGTCTCTGGGTAGAAAAATTTCATGAATCAAAGAAACATGAGAGAGAATATAGGGTGTGTGTGTGTGTGTGTGTGTGTGTGTGTGTGTGTGATGAGTATATATGTTCATTCATCTATTGGTTGACTCATTCAGTGTGTGCTTTCAGAATGTGAGACTCAAGCAAGACAAAGGTGGGCAAAATAGATGCAGTCCTTGCTCTCCTAGCGTTTAAGCTCAAGTAATGAAGGAAATAGATACTTAAGAATAACATGAGCCAAATTGAATATAGAATGCTATGCGGCAATACCCTTCTAAGTTGAGGGGATGTGTATGTGCTTGCGTGTGCATGTGTGCTTGTGTGTATGTGTGTAATGTTTGTAAAACAGATATTTCTTCAACTCTGAGGCAGTACCGAAGAAAGACATGAAACTAATATTTATCAATTCACGTTTTAGCAAATGAGCATCTACTGCACTAGCATTTAATATAAATTATTTCAGCATGTTTAAATATATATTTTTGTTTTGTATTTTAGATTTTCAAGTGTGCTTGTGCATACATGTCATGTTCCAGAAAAGCAATGCATTATTATTCTCACTGCATAGAGATTAGTCAAAGACAATTTTAATGTATAGCAAACAAGCTAGAGACTCAGCCAAAGCTTCTGATTCTCAGGTTTGGGATTGCTAATAGTTGAAGACCTGTTCAGTGTCTAGGTAGGCCTGATAAAAGTAGAGCAATGCACCTATCATTTTAAGAAGTCAGCACCAAATTTTAAGTAGATGACAATAAAAGAAGAAAGTAAAATACTTTTCTCACTTTAGGATTTTGCTTTGGGTTGACTTGAAGGTGACAACTAAAAAGGTCATGTTCATTCACGACATGAGAGCTAAGAGGATGTATATTTATGAAAAAAAAGTAGTTCCTCAGTGGAAGTTAGACAGTCTTTCTTGATAAGTGTACTGTATTTTGCTGTCACTGAGAAAACAAATGGACCTACTATGAAGAAACTCCCCCAAAATTATTACTGTTATTATTAGTTCAACTAAAATTAATTTTCATTTAGGTTTATACAATTCTTACACATGGCAAGCTAATCAAACTTATATGAAGTTTCTCTGTTGAAGGACATTTAGACTGATGGGGTATTAAAATGATTCTATTTGTTAGTGAAATCCAGGCTTGGCATGGGGAAGATATGCTAGGTTTGTTTTTTCTCAGATCACTGATATGGCTTATGAGAGATGTGTGAGTCCGTAAAGTTATAAAATTAATTTCAGAAAAGAACAAAGTCATTTCTTATTTGCTCTGACTGAGGGAGAATGAGGCCAGAAAAAATGACCTCATTGTTTCTGAATATAGTTTACCTCTCTCTAAGAAAGAAAATCCCTTAAAGCTGGTCCCTTGGCTTCCTGGTAAGATTAAGACACTCCTTACCCACTCCTGAGAAAAATCAGGGGAACATCGGTCTAAATGCAGATCAATTCAATTTTAGTTCCTGTAGAGGGAGATGCAGCCTTTCTTGGCTGAAGGAAGTTTTTGGAAAGAACTACTATAATTACACTGCCAAGGAAGTAATGTCCTTCCTGATCTTCTGCTATGTCAACATGAAAGTTTTGTTCTCCCCAGTTTCAGTGAAGAGTTTGGAGAGTCTAATCTCCCTATGGTCTGACATATCAGTGACAACACAAAATCTGTAGGATTTCTCATCTTTAGTGCAGTAAACCAGTAGGGGAACAAGTTCAAGAATGATAGCAGATCAATCATCCCTGCAGCAACAGCAAAGGGAAGAAATAACAGTGTGTTGCATAGCATGGATCCCAGGGAACGTGCAAAGCTTCCCTCGAAGTCTGCATATTTTATAATGCTCTCAGAAGCAGGGGCTTCATGAGAAAGTTTAGCCAAGACAGACACACAGTATATAGAATAAGAACATGGGAAAACTCTATTTCTTCAGACAGGCTGAGAACTGGATCTGTGGGGAAAATGATTTATATAGAAATGACGAGTCTTTATTGGTGACATACTCTGATGATGATGTTAAAATGATCTTTCATAGAAACTAACTTACTTTCTGTGTGTTGAAAGAAAATGAATACTGCCACCCTCAGGAAGAGCAATTGCCACTTCACGTAGTACTTTTCCACCTTAATTCAGAGCAGCCTTGACTATAGATCAGGTCACGTGTACCCCAGGCTACTCTCTTGAAGATATCCAGAAAAACATAACTCTGTGATCTTTCCTGGCTTGTGCTGGATGCAGCATAGCTCAAAGTCAGGATGGGCTTTTTAAGTTGTAGCTGAACTTTTGTCCTCTGGCAAAGCTAACTAGTTTCCATTATTTATGGTTTGCACTACATGGCCATCACTTAGAAGTAGTGTTATAAGGTTGTTCTCAGACTAGAAACCATTTACCAGTTCCTACAAAATGACAAGAACAACCAGATGCTAGTTCATATCTTTCAAGAAGATAAGTTTCATAATAGTGTTTGTTCAATAAAAAATGAGTATAAGTAAAAGCCAAGATATTGAAGGAACCATCACTGTAAGAAGTGAACCTGGGCTCCTACAAGATTATGAACAGGAAAGGCTTCAACAAAGAGGAATCCGGTGCTGAGATAACTGTTCCAGTCTATCTCAGCATAGTCCAATCCAATCTTTGCATTTAGGTCAATTTAATTTGCTTTAATTTTGCTTACATTAAGTGCAATGTGATTTATTTACAAGAAGCTACTGTGTTGCTACAGAAAGGAGGTTCTTTCAGAAGAGCAGTACGAGATTGACTAAGAGAAAAGAGGACTTCATAGGAGAAGGGATCCAGCAGAAGAGATGCCACAGGAAAATGTTGTGTAGCACAGCTGAGTCAAGGAGGGTGATAAAAGCACTTAGTTTGTGGTAGGAAGCAAAAAGCAAAGCCTCATGAGGTGCATCCCTGTAGGAGCTGAGGAGGATATAGAAAGAATCCTAGAATGTCAAGAGTTCCAGGTGACATTCTAAGAGAGAAAAGGCGGAGTAAGATGATGAGAGTTTTGATAAATGGTGGAAATTTTAATATTCCTCTGAACAATGAGAGTTATGAAGTGATAATTATATTGCTTCACTGTAACTAAAGATTGGGGAAGAAAAGCATATTGGCAATGTCTGAAGAATGGCGGTGTTCGTGAGGAAAAATGGTGTCAGGTCTCAGAAGGCCGTGTTTGAAACATACATAGATATCTCCCTAGTTCCCAAGCAGAATAATTTCCATTTTTATTTTTATTTCAAATAAAGTGGCTGCTGTCTTATTTTTGTGACAGATTGAAGCTTATGGGTATATAACCCAAAACTTTATATAATTCTGCATTTTAAAATCTTTCCATTCATGTATGGCATATTGCTCAACTCACTTTGCTAATAACTGTGTTTTTGTATCCATAAGTGATGGGAAAAATAGTAATAAATCAAACAACAATGAATAGCTATTTTCAGAACTGTGGAATATATGAATGACTGAACATTACAATACTCACTAATATAACAACTTAGCAGAAAGAGACTCATTGTTTTATTATAGTCTTTGCTGAGGTCTTTAGAGCACAGGATTTTGAAGGTTATTCTTAACCTTACTCAAGCAGAGGCACTGCAAGTCATATCTCTGCTCGTGCTTTCTAGCTATGGAAAAGTACTTTGTGTCTGACCTTGACTCTCTCGGCCTTTTTTTTTCTCCAGAAGAGTGTATGCAAATGCAGGCTTTTCTAAGGTGCAGCCTTCATCTTACACAGTGTTATTTTGGTAGGTCACTAGATTAATTGAAAATTATATTCCTTTTGTTGGACAATACTTACCACTTTGAGCAAAATATAGTACCAAACACCAGGAGTAAAATGGCAATATAATGCCATTATTGATTGGAATTTATCTTGTTTTACTCTTAAGAAAACTGCAGTAATCCCAACAGTTGCCCCGAAACCCTTTTGCTAGAAACAGGCCCACCTAGCCAGAAAATGTAAAGCACTAGTGATACACTTGTAGTCAAAGAAGAAACCGCTCAGCTGGAATCTCTCTTATTCCCCTTTGGGCTTCTCATTCAGAGAGGATGAGCGCAGCGTGCCGGGCAGGGCTGGGGACCCAGGCCGCTTGCGCAGAAAATGCACTAGATGAACTGGAGGGCGATTTAGCCATGGCTGGGTAAGCGTGGCTGCACAACACTTCCCTCTGCGGTTTGAGATTTATGAAAAAGGTGATTCTAAACTGTCACGATCATCCCTACTGGGATAGAACGTAAGACTCCATTTAGCCTTACGAATAGTTCGCTGGCCATGTTGTTTGGCTTGGGAAGGTGTTCAGCTCAGATTTCACCCCTTAAACATTAACCACAGTCTGTCATTCTTTCTTAGGGTTGAAGAGAGGTATGGAGTCTTTTATTAAAATGTGGAAGAAGGCAGTATGCATTACCCCCTACTCTTTTATACATTGTGATCCTTTAGTGTTTAATCCTTTAATGGTAAGAAGTAGCAGGGATAAACCATAGGATAACGTTACACTGAGGATTTACAGAACTTTCTCTTTGAGAAACTCTATTTCTTACCTTGATTGAGACATTCTGCCTTTCAACTTGGGGGAAAAGGCCGAGAATGTACAGCACCTTTACTCTGCCATCTAATTTCCAGTGAGTTAGCTTCAAAGCCAGCCTTGCTGAAGGGGGCTTGACTGAGTCACGCTCTCTGTCCCCGGGCCTGTCTTCTGCCTTGGCACTGTGAGAGGAGTGATTTGCAAGCTTTCTGGCAGATAAGGTCATTTCCTCCTTAGGCCTAGAACACGGTATCCCAAATGATAATAGTTCAAACACTCGGATTTGAAGGGCAGGGAAGGTACCTGACTCTGACGTTAATTAGCTGCATATCCTAGGAAGCCTCTCAAACTCTCTTTTGCTTCAGATCAAGATTTAATCCACTGTGCTACCATTGTTACCTTAGGCATTTGGTGACACTTGCATCTAGGAAAAGCAAAACCCCAATGTGAATTCAACATAATTGCTTGCTCATAATCTTGCCACATGGAATAGCATTTTAATGTTATATTTTGGTTGCTTAGTAAGAGTGAGACATTTTACATCTATTTTTAGTACAAACAATGGGGACAGCTTCTGCAGTAAATGCTAACTTTCAAAATTGGATCCCTAGTTGTATTTCTTAAGTTTTAAAACATTCCAACTATTTAAACCAGGCTGCCTGACTAATAACTTTACACTTATTGTATGGTTATGATATATTTAGTGTACCATATCATATGGTATTAGTTATGATATGTTGAGAACCTTCATTTTATGGAAACTATAGAGGCCTCAGAAAGGTAACCAGGTGGTAACTAGCAAAGAGAAGTGGAATATTTGTTATAAAGATGCAGATTTTCTAGAGTTAGAAAGCACTTTCTGTGAAAAGGCAGCATTAGGTATACTTCAAAGAGAATTTAAAAGTAGAAAAAATGTTTCCTTATGCATAGCAGAATTGCACAGTCATGTTTTAAGTAATACCTACATTTTCCCTAGAATAATTTCATCAATTTAAGCAACTCCAAATAGGCTTAAAGTTATTTCAGTCTATCAACTTGTTATCATTATCTCAGTATGAAGTAAAACGTTAAACAAATTTTCTGCACTATGATTAATGTACCTACTAAAAACACTTTTAGTACAATAGTATGTAAAATGCATGCATGCATAAAATTTAGACTTAAGTTCAAATGTGCACAGTTCTTAACAGACATACCCAAAATGAATTGACAAATTCAAGACCACAAAACAACACAATGAAATGAATAACAGTAATTTCATATGATAGTTGGATTTGGCCCACTGGAATAAACATTGACAATAAGTATAGGCACTAATGTTTCAATAAAACTGTCAAAAGATCCCGGGGAAAACAAATCCTATTACCATGGTCAAGAAATGAGTCTATAGAGCCTTTGAAACCACTGGAGCAAAATTTATTTCAAAGTTTAAAGCTTTAAATTTTTTTTTTTTTTTTTTTGCGGTACTGGGGATCAAACTCAGGACCCCGCGCTTGCTAGGCAAGCGCTTATTCCACTGAGCTATATCCCAAGCCCTAAAGCTTTAAATTTTTGAAAGGGTAGTATTCAATAATGAAACACACTCATACTTTTGCATTAAATTATATGAATGCATAAATGGTCATAGTAAAATATGAGTGAACCTGTGAATATGTTAATGTCCATACAGATCAATTTTTGGCTCCTAATGAGTCAAAATCATTTATATTACTATGCTGGGCTTTCAGAACTTACTACATTTGGAATTGTTAGAAGATGTAGATAAGCTTTTACTCTCATAATTGGTATATGATGATTGGATTTTACATTCTGTAAAACATCCTGTCACAGAATAACAACAACAGTTTGGCCTTCCTGGGATGGAAGTATCCTATGTGCATAAAGTCCACTTACATTGCTCTTCTTTTAGCAGTGTACATGTGTTTAAAGATATTCTTATATATAACATTGTCTAATCCCAAACAATATGTCCTTGAAAATCAAGGAGTCTTAGACTCTAGTTTGTGGAATAAATCAATGCTTAATAAACCTGGAAATCAAGAATGCAGACTGTACATACTGTTTTTTTGTACTGGGAATCAAACTCACCACCTTGCACTTGCCAGGTAGGTGCTGTGCTGCTGAACTTTTTCCCTGGTCCTTCACATACCTTTTAACCTAATTTAGCCCATCAAATAGCTAGAGGACCTTATTACAAAGCAGCAGTCATGGACCTTAACATTTAAATTTTAGAGCTATAAAAGGCAGGATAGTTGTATTTGAGGAACTACCTCATGCTAGAAGCCACCCTTTGGTCTTTGCCTGCAGTACTCCATTAGAAACCTAGAATCTTAAGGTCAACGAGTGTTAGACCTCAGAGCTCGTGCATTTTGCTTTGCTTGTGAGACCAAAAGTTATTATTTCAACATTTAACTTTTGCCTAATAATTTTTTTTCTAATTTGCAGCATATAAGAAGAAAAACGTTAAAGGAGTAACCTAAATCCTCTCTATTGCCCTAAATCTATCATTTTAATTTTTTATTTAACTCTTTGAAATTCCTAGTTGTTTTATCCAGAAAAAAATGAGAGCTCTCCCTGGCTCACTATGTGTTGTAGGACAGACTGGGATATGGATGTGTGATTGTTAACAGTGATTGTCAATTTGCTGAATTGAGGGACTCCTAGAATTTTAGTAAAACACTTCTGGGTGTGTTTTGGTGGCTAATGGGGCATAGCCTTGTGACTCCATCTGGCTCATAACTCCTTCCGACTCGTGTGGTCACCAGCCTGCTCTGATTCCTGACCACCATGCCACGGGCAGCATGTTCCATCACGCCCTTTCACCTGGGAGCCAGCCCACCAGGGACTAAATCTTTGAAACCGTGAAGCAAGTAAACCATTTGCTACTTTAAGTTTTGTTCTAGCAGAGAAAAACCTGAAAGCAGGATGATTATGAAAGTGCCGTGTAAGATGAGATGCACTGTCAGAATTTAAGTGGACGTTTTCCAGTCACCACACTTCTGGAAAAAGAGCACAGCGCCAGGCTTTCACGCTCACCTGTGCCCTTGTTCAACAGATGATGGTGATTTAACTGCTTGTTATGGGCTTTTTCTGGTTTTTCTCCCTGTAACTTTACTCTGTTCAATGAGGCATTTTAAAATTGACCAATTTGAAGATATCAATAGGACTACTTTGAAGCCCAAGTGTTTCTCGTTCTGTTTTCTTAACAGTTTTGCAATTTTTGCGTAGTTATATCTTTCCTTTCATAATTCTAAATATTTTATGTCAGGATCTGACATGCCATCTATTTCTCTCACAGCCTCACTGCTGCTACCTCCCATTAGCTGTTGTTCTGGTTTGCTTGCATCTTTCTGCATAAAGTAACAGATATAAACTCTGTTGAATAAAATATAATAAAATTAAGCATCTGCAAATTTAAATGTAATATATTCTAAAGACCTACTTTTCCCAAATTATGAAACATCTAATCATGTATACTTTTAAAAATCTAATAATTCAGTGCTTTTAAAAGAGAATACAATTTAATCTTTTGATAAAATTGATAGGTGATTTCAAATATAACCTTTACAAGATAACCACATTGTAGTTTTTATGTACTATAAATGGACACAAGTAGATAATTTTTTTTTAAAGTGTGGACAAAGGATTATATAATACATAACGTTCTGTGTCAAATATCTTCGAGCCAAACTTACAGCATGAATTTTCAGGAATATTTCAAAATGAGCATTAAGGCAACTCGAACTGTGGTACAGTTGATCAGGTTGATACATCTCACTTATATTAATTTAAAAGGAAATATAGTATTATAGAGAAATGTAACAATTGTGTAAATTTAAAGAACCATAAAATGATTTTTTCACAAAATTTGAAAAAAGTTATCAGAACGTAACATGCATTTTCACATAATAAAAGCTGTCTTTTAAGATGAAATTTCAGAGTGTTTTGCATGTCTTCATGACTGGGTGGCAATAACTCATCAAAGTGTTATCCTCTTTGAATTCAACGACTGTGATAGCCTATAAAATGCAGCCACACACACTTCCTGCTTTTGTATGATGCCAATTTGCATATAACATCACTGTTTTGCCCATTAGAAGGAGGAGCACCCCAGTATCTACTGACTGTAGGTTGGCCTTGCAACTTGCTTTAACTAACAAGAATGTACAGGAAGTGACATTACACAACGTTTCAAATGAGATCTATAAAGGTTTAACGTCTGTTTTGCCCTTTTGGAGTTCTGACAGCACTGGACTCTGAGAAGCTCAGAATGATGGACCACGTGGACAGAGAGGCCAGACACCCTGCTCATTCCAGCTATCCCAGCTGAGACAGATGCTTTCATATGGAAGCCTCTTTCCAGCCAATGTATTGACTATAACTCTATGAATGATGGATGCCAACTGAGAGCAGCTAAGCTCAAACTGTAGAATCATAAGAAAACAATTTTTGTCTCATACCACTGAATTTGGGATTGTTTGAAATGCCTCAATAACTAATGTCATGAACAGCTGTTAGGATTATAAAGACTTCTTTTCTGTTGTCAGTTTTTCCTTAGAAATAGAAAATTGGGATTTAGCATCAATGTAAAACAAACGTTGTGCACATAATGTGAAATTAGAAATAGTACGATATGTGTAAATTTCTTATGTAGGTTTCATGTCAAAAATTAAAATTTCAAAATGAAAATAGAAGTTTATATTACTTTTACATGTAAGCGTGTCTATGCTGTAACTATTTTTCATGCTCCCATCATCATAATGATTAAATTTTGCCAAGAATTCATGTTCAACGTAAGCTCTCCCTTATATACTGCAGTGATATTTCTCCTTCTGAAGAAGGAGTGAACACTTTCTTTCTATAAAATTCTATTGCTTCAATATTACTTGTAAGAAAAACTGTCAGTTGGTATTAAATGAATTCACATACATGAACCCTGTCATGGTGTGGCTGTAATTTTGCCAGTAATTTATGCAGTTAATTTTTAGCTTATTCATTGTGCTAGTTACCTTATATTTATGAATGATCTACCAGTTCCATTATGGAAACATGTATAGGCATCATGAAACACTTTTACTACAGTTTTTCAACTCTATAGATATTTCAAGATCCATATACTATTTTTCTGGGAAACCCTACTTGAGATGTTGAACTCTGACAAAACTTTTGGAATGTAGTGTAATAAGGTTTCTTCTCCGTACACCAGTCTCTATGACGTGTTCGCAGTCACTCCCTAGAGCTATGCTTGCTGTGAAAGAACTAATACAAAGGCCATGTTACAAACATTGCTGAGATTGTTTTCAATATCCATTTTATTGTGGAGACATTGTCCTCACAGCATCAGCTTTTAAAAAACATGGTAGAGAAACAAAAGAAAAGACACATTAAATTTAGCTGTATACATGTTCATGCTGTATTATCCCAATTCTGTTTCTGTGAGTCTATTGTGGTACATATAATGAGCCCATTCTCTCTTTTGTTCAGAAAAGACACTAACATGTATGATGATAATAGGAAACACAGCCAGACAGGAGTTCATGCATGTAAATTGTAGCCACTTGGAAGACTGATGTAGGAAAACTGTGAGCTCAAGGTTAGCTTGGGCAACACAACTAGACTTCACCAAATATTTTTAAAGAAGCACACCCTTTTTCCACTGCAGTGGGTGCTTCTATCTATGGACTAGTCAAACACTGACTGCTGACTACAAAATTGACATCTTTTATTTGCCTTGCTTTTGTATTCATACAATACCAAATTAACTCACTCTTCATGTTTTTTACACCCAAAGAAAATACGATGAGTCAGAATATGTATATATGTAAGAATGTCGTTTAACACAACAGAGACACATAGTTGTGCAACATACACTTAAAAGCACTTTTCACAAGAAATAACCTGACATCTGCAACCATTGCCAAGACAAAAACTCCAGTCATACTATTGAATAACAACAATGGTGACACTGGCAATCTTGGCCTTCTTCTCTCTGCTCCTGCACCAAAAGGGGTTTAATAAACCACAGGATGCAGCAAACTAATGTACTCTGTGAAGAGAGGCCAAGACCAAGATGACTCAATTCTTTGTCTTACTACCTCTGACTGTTACCAGCATTATGATACTTAAAAGAAAAATTAGTGAAAGGATTGCAAAAGAGCAAAAATTTGAATTTAGATTTTTTTTGAGACTTTTTTTTCTGGTACCAGGAATAAAACCCAGGACCTCATGTGTGCCAGGCAGGTGCTGTGCCACTGAGCTACATCCCCAGCCCTAGATGTTTTTGTGATACTTTTACCTAATGTGTATTTCCTGTTTGATATAGATTTTAATAACTTTATTATCAGGCTTACTGTAAAGCAAATTTACACTTTTACTAATTGTACTATTAGTATTTTGATATTAATGAACATGTTACTACTACTTTGATCTTTTTTCTATAACACCTAGAAATTAAAACTTGGCCTGATGACAGACTGAGATGTTTGCAACAAATTTATGAACCCTCTCGTGGAAGCCAAAATTTGTTTTTTAATATATTCTTTATTGTGTTTTAAATTCCCTTCACCAATAGTGTTGTTATGGTAACCTGTCTATTCTGCTTCCACATGATCAATGGCATGTGCAGTCCTAGGCCTAGAATACTATTATGAACAAAAAGAGTTTGGCTGACCAAAAGCCAAGGGTGATTTTTCTTATGATCTTCCACATCCTAATTGTATTTTAATGAAGAGGTAACCTGGGTGGCTCATTTGAATACCTCAGTATAGTCTAAATTTTTCACTTTGAATCTTTACTAAAGATTTAATTTGTGCTTACTGAATGAGCCTAGAGTCAAAGAAATGAAACAAGAACTCTGTTACTGCAATGACAGGACCAGGTCACCCTGCGCCTTTCTCCATTAACTAGCCCTTGACAGATGCCATAAAATGTAAGAATGAGGGAAACTGGGGAAGGAGGTCCAGAGAGCTGGCCTCACTATTTGTTAAACAAAATACTCCACTTCTGAGGAAGCTGGTCACTTCAATGTTCAACCAGAGGGTAAGGATGAAACATTCTTCTTAGTAGCTTAGATGCATTTATATGATCTCAGAATTAAGCAGTGTAGTATATATGTGTGCATATGCATGTATGTATGTGTGTTTGTGTGTGTGCAAAAGAGAGAGACAGAAAGAAGAAGACAAAGAGAGACAGACAGACAGAAGGACTTGCCATAAGAGTTAGAGAATGATTGTCATAGCGAGGAGGACACGCAGGAAAGCTCCCATGCCTGAGATGAAAATGAAACAAACAAACAGAAACAGATCTAGGATAATTTTAATAAGGAGGTTTTCAAAGTGCGTATTTAACCAATAGATTCCATGTGGTTAAATATCTGAAGTACTGTGGGAAACGATGACCAGAGGAATGCTTGATGTGAGTGGAAGGTGGAGAGACCTTGAAAATAACAGTTCTCAGGCCCCTGGAATGCGTAGTTAAGTTTAGAGCTGATCTGCAGGACAACATTCAGCAGATCCACAATAGGTTCTTCTCAGAGATGTTTGCTCTGGTCACTGTGTTCCTCCTGCCCTCTGGTAAGCTTCCTGCTCCATAAACTTGCTTAAACCAGGTTAATATTCCTCACATAGGAGGCCAATCCTTTCTATCCCTGTCCCATGACCAAAACTCCTTTACAACTGTTCCAAGTGTTCTTCTTCCCATCTTTGTTCTCATGTCCTTGAGTTATAAATAAAAAGTCAGGGAAGTTCCAGTTTGGGGCTGTTTCCCTGATGCTCTCTTATGCTGGAGAAGCAGCCTTCTGTGCCTCTGGGTGACTGAGCTTGGGGTATGCTTTCATTCTTTATGCTGTCCTGGTTGCACACTGCAACACATGACCACTACAGAGAATACGGGAGGGGCTGAAAAGTAACACACCGCTCCTCCGGCAGAACGCTTCCCTTGTTATCTGTTTTACACATTGAGGATGAGGATTGCATATAAGATTCTGTCTGAGAAATGATTCCGCCGGGGGAAAAATATTAAATTAAGCCATGGATGTAGCATAAACAGAGATTGAAATTTCAGGTTTCACACTTCAGTGGTTTTTAATGCAAAGGGTAATAAGTAATGATGGTTTTCAAAGTACTATTACTACTCCCACCTCTGTCACCTATGTATGGCTAATTCACCGACAACATGTATTACATTAAACATGCAGTATATTCTTGTTGAAGTGTTTTTTTTACTAATATAGGAAGTGACCCACTGAGGAGTGAACGTAGGAAAATAAAAATTCCAACTCATGAAAACTATGCATTGGATGGGGTGAGGAAACACAGATATGACTAACACGGTGCAGAAGGCATTAGTTCATCCCCCAGATTAGAAATCCAAATGAAGCCGCAGATGAGCAAGAAGTGAGTTTGGACTGGAGAACAGAGAGGACATATTAAATTATGGAAAATGGAAGCACCTGGGAAAAGTTGGCTTTTTTCTAGGTTTCACGGAGCAATACACTTGAAGGTCATTCTTTTTCACTTAAATCAAAGAAATGCAGAAAGCTCCCAGTCCCACTGTGACAGATAAGAAGATATCTTGTCTCAGAGTTAATCTGAGTGCATCTGTGTGGGAGGAAAGTCACACCTCTCTGAAGTCTTGGCAGGTGCAGTGCCATAGCATGTAGGAAAGAGCTAGAGTAAATATTTTAAAAAGTTGCAATCCTCAATTCCTGATACCAAAGGAATCAACCAAAAACCAATGGAACAAACAAACAAAAAACACTAAAACAGTTGCAGTCCAAAACAAAAACACTGTGGAGAATGGCATTTTATCTGTAAGAATGAAATCAATGGTGTTTTCAGTTCTTCTCGAAAAATATCCAGGAGGGTATTAGCTGGGTTGAATGGGACCTCTAATCCTAGTTTACTGAGGAATCTCCAGATTGATGTCCACATTGCTTCCTCCAGTCTAAACTCCAAAGAGTGGAGAAGGGTTCCTTTCTCCCCACAGTCCCTCCAGCATTTGTTATGGGTTGATTTCTTGATGATAGCCATTCTTTCTGGGGTGAGATGGAATCTCACTGTTGTTTTAATTCTCATTTCTCAAATGACTGGTGATGTTGAACATTTTAGCAACTTTGTTGAAGATGTATGTAATGTAGCAACCATTGCTAATTGCTATCATTGTGAGGTCAAGTATCATTTTTTGTTGTTTTTGTGTTGCTTTGATTTTGTCTTCATTGTTTTGTTAGTTTTATATCCTTAAAATAAAAAAAACTGAATTCCCCCCCCCAAAAAATAAAGCAATGAGAATCATGGGATTCTCAATGGATTATGTCTAGCTGAGTTGGATCCAGAAAGGTGCACTATACTAGAAGCATCTCCCAGGAACCTCAGTGAATAATAAGGGAAAAGGAAAATAAATGAAAGAGATCACATTCTCTAGTTGTCCTCATGCTCAACACAGACACTCTAGAATCATTTTCTGCTCTTTCTCAAATTATCAGCACAAAATCTCTCGTCCAGTCTCTCAGCACCACATCTGTTAGCAATAGCTCTAAAATATACACTGAACTGAGTCCATCCACAGATGCCCTCTTCTATCTCATTGCCTGAGACATGGCCATTTGCAACCTAGATGATGACAACAGTCCTCACCTCTTCTCTTTTCTCTAAGTGCTTTGCCACATACATCCATGAAAGCAAATTTTAAATATGAAAAGCAGAGCATGTCATTAAAGTCCTTCCCCAAAACATGAAGGAAGTTCAAACTCTCAGCCATCATTTATGAGGGTCATGGTCTGGCCCTTGTGTATTGTTTGACCTCATCTCAAAGTATTCATTCTTTAAGACACAAGAAATCTTTGGTTCTTGGAATGTGTCCAATGCCAACTTCTGCCCTTGGGCCTTTGCAGGTACCTCTCTTTTCACAGAATTTTCCCTGTTCTTCAACGGATGGTTTCTTCTCTGGCTTTCAGTTTCAGAGAGATCATCATTTTTGCAGAAAGACATCCCTTGAACAAGCAGTTTACAAACACAATGAGGATTTTTCTTTATAGATCATACAATTTATTATCAATATAGCATTATCTAAAATTATGCTTTTATTTATCCTTTTTTTTTTTTTTTTTTTTGTCTTTTTGAGACAGGGTCTCACTAAGCAGCTCAGGTTGGCCTTGAGCTCACTTTGTAGCCCAGGCTGGTCTCAAACTCACAATGATCCTCCTGCCTCAGCCTCCTGAGAGCTGGGATTAGACGTGTGTGCTACCACACCTGGCCTTTCTCATATTTTTGTTTCTCTCTGTCTCTTTCTCTATTTTTTTTCTTACACTATAATTTGATTGCAGTAGAGCAAGGATCCTTCTTTACATTTATCTCTCCAGATTGTGCCCTGAACATTATGGTTACATGACAAGAACCCAATAATTATTTATTTTAAAAATAACTAACCTGTATTCACTTGTAATTGTTCTCTTTTCAGAATTCTACTTTTAAGCAAGTAATATTTCCTGAAAGTAAACTTCTGTACATAGTTTGGAAAACACAAGAACAGTAATATAAACCATGCAGTGGATAAAAAAGTTAAAAAAAATTCTTCATAGTTGTGTGATTAACTCACAGGTAGTTAGTGGCAAGTCCTAAACCGTGAACGCCGTATGCTGTATGACAACTATGGTCACAACTGTTAAAATGTAAGAAATGGGTAACTGTAGGCTTTTGGTTGTCTCATAAAATGTATAGAATATTTTTGCCATTCCATTTAAGTTATCACAGGAACATTTTTCCATACTCTAGCAGTAGTAAAGAGTTTTTATTTTCCTTTTTGAGATTCAGCCCACATTGTTGAAAGTCTCTTTGTCATTTGGTTACTGAGTTACTGCGTCTGTTTCTCTTGAACATTCCTTATACCTCATGGATTATAAACCTTGTTCCAATGCTATACAGTCAGCTATACATCACTATTTAGTTACTTGGGGTGAAACTTTTCTAACAACTAGTGAGTGTTAAAGAAATAGTTAAATTCCCAGGCACAATCCATGCAATTTTAGCTGATTTTTGATTTTTCCCTCTTCTAAACAGACCAGAGATAAAAGGGGGTGAGGAGAAGCAGTCAAGTCCTTTTCCTTTTTACAACTCTTTCCTAGTAGGGAAACAGTTAAGAACGATTCGCTAGATTGGTGGGGTGATTCATGTCTCCCACAGCTGAAAGGTTACTTAATTCTGAGTTGTGCTGAGTGTCTTGATCTATTCCTAGTGTCCTGATAGACAAAGGGTTCACCCACAATCCGCAATCAGCACTAGAGTTATATTCAGGCTCGCAGGCTGATGTGTTGTAAGTACATTGTCAAGTAAGCGGGAGGAAGCCAGCAGAACCAGGCAGGACCTCGCCAAGGGCCCAGCCTAGTAAACAGTCCCCACATGTGTGAAGGAGAGAAAAGGACGAGGAGATGCTTTTAACGTCAGAGTTTCCGCATAACTCTTTTACCACAAACTCTTGAGGGCTCTGAGAACATGGACCCTTGGCTTCTGGCAATGGACAGGCTTAAAAATTCAGCCCCAGGAACACATGTCAGGACACAGGTGATCTGGCTGCACAAATTGGCCACAACGAATACAGTCTCCCTGTCACAACTGGAGAACTTGTTGTAAATATTTTGTGTGTCTATGTTATTATAGTGCTGTTAAATATATATAGTTTTATATTATGATGCTTGTTTATTGACTACCTTGAAAAGATCTGCCTTTCCAATTTGTTTAGCTTCCGTTTTTCTTGCCCAGCTTATAACTTGAAATATTTCTTTCTTTGTGACATCACAATATTGTTGCATATTTGGCATCTTGTCAGCTAATTCTGCTTCAAGTGCATTATCATGGGATTTCATGACAGAAATATGTGTCTGCTTTCCATCCTATCATTTAGGGTTAAGAAGACACATTCTATTTTAATTCAAGTCATTCAGTTTAGTAATAGCCAATCATTTATGTTATTTGTTGAGGACAATATAACATAAATATCCCTGTCTGAAGCAAATGAATGTTAGATTTTGGGACCAGATAAAGGTCTCTGTAACTATGTGGATTTTCTTGGATAATCCTATAAAATGTAAATAACAGTCTTAGTTTCAGGGCCATACAAAAAGCAAGCTGCAGACTGACTAAAGGTGACCAAATGTGCTTTGCTTCAAACAAACACCTTCACTTTTTCACGTGTGCAGAAAGGGGACCATAATACGTGCAGACAGAATTCAGAGATGTTTCATATTATGAAAAAGAGATACCTCGCTTTGAGAGTAAGGCTGTTAAGCATTTCCAAATACCTGCAGTAACCACAGTCAGCCTTGCTTCAGCCCTAGTTTAATCTTAGAATAAAAGTGATCCAATTTGACATCAGTAGCAATTTTTTCTTTTCTTTTCTTTTTTCTTTCTTTTTACTGCCAACAAAGGAACCCTGTGTAATTGTTAAATGCCTCCTTTAATACTGTTCTTTGGTTATTTAAATTAATCTTAAAAAGGGTAAGAATTCCCACTTCTTGTATGTAATGACAGAGTCTTTCATTTATTTTCTCCTACTCGCAGGCCAAATATTCAGCCTTGATGACTAAAAACAAGAGGGCAAGAAACTATTTGACAATTTGCAGTTTAAAATGCTTCTAGATGAAAATGGACAGGATTTCTCTCGGTTTCGTATTTCTGAATCCTTACCAAAGGTTCAATGTTGTAAGTAGGGAAAGAGCTGAGTCACGTATCTTTAACGCAGATACACTTTGTATATTAATTGCCTCAACAAAGAGATAGACGGGTGCTGAGATGTTGCCCATTTTTATGCAGACGCTGTGGGCCTTGCTCGCTCTGGGGCCTTTGTTCCTCCCTTGCATCTGGCTGCCCGTCCTGCTATAAAGGACAGGAGCGTTATGCCGTTAGCATTATATTGTGCCAGGCGTCTGGCCTTTAATGACCATTTGGAACTGGGTCTTCTCTCACCTGGTAGCAATTTTCTCTGCTTCTGTGAAATAGTTGCCGATTAGATATTCCAAGTTAAAATTGTACTTTCTTGAAGATCTTAAGAATTCAGTGCACATAGGACCACACACCTATATTCCAGTTTACCTCACAGATACACCATCTACAGTAAAGGAATACTCCTTTTAAAACCAGCGAATGTGTGCAATTGCTTCAGCAAAGTGCTCTCCCTCCTTCTCCATACCTTCCCTTCCATACTGCATTCCTTTTGTAAGCCAGCCAGGCTTCTCAGAGCAGAGAAGCTCTGAGGTGATGCAAGGAAAAGAAAATAGAGTCAATCCAAACTAACATTCTGAACAAAATTGGAAGAGGAGCACTTTCAAACATACTGTATGAAACTACCATCATTTTGATGCTAATACCAGAAAACTACTTGCCAATATGCCTGATGTTCTTATATGCAAAAACCCTCAGCAAAATATAAACTATATTCAACAAAGCATTCAAAGGAGCATTTACTATGATCATTTTGGATGTATTCCAGCAATGCAAAGATGGTTCAACATGTGCAAATCAATATGTGTGATTTAGAATGTTACTGAATGAGGACAATAAACACATGGACATAACAATATATACAGAAAAGAATTTGACAAAATCTAACTACTTTTATAACAATATATCTGAACAAACTAGGTATAAAAGAAGTGCTCCTCAATGCAATAAATGTATTATATGACCAGTCACAGAAAGGTCATACTTAATGGGGAAAAGTGAAAAGATTTTTCTCCAAGGCTAGGAAATAGACAGTGATGCCTACTCTCATTGCTTCTGTTCAACGTAGGACTGGAAGTGAGAGTAATAGAAATGGTATGAAAATAGTCATGAAAGGAAACTAGAAATGAAATGAAAATAGAAATAAAGTGAAATTCCTTCTATTTGCCGACAAAAAATCTTATGTGTAGGAAATCCTGACTACTCCACCAGAAAACTCAAGATTGATAAATGAATTCAGTAAAGTTGCAGGACACAAATTCAACATAGCAACAAAGCTAGCATTTTTGATAGCAACAAAACACTTGAAAAATAAATTTCAAAATCTCATTTGTCGTAGTATCTGAAACACTTAGGAATAAATTTAACTAAGAAGGTGAATAATCTGGATGAGAAAAAAACAATGGTGGAAAAATTGAACATAAATAGAAAGAAATCTTTTTTCTTTGATTAGAGGAATTAATATGTTTAATGTTCACAATACCTAAAATACTGAACAGGTTAAATTCACTATTAAAATTCCCATATCATTCTTAAAAGAGATAATAATAAAATCCTGAAAATGTATATGAACCACTAAAAAGCCAAATAACCAAAGCAATCTTGAGTTAAAAAAACAAAAACAAAAACAAACAACCATCTTCACATGGAAAAATATAGACAAACTAAATAGGACAGGGAACCTAGGAATCAATCTGTGCATCTGTAGCTAATTGATCCTTGACACAGAGTTGCCAAGAATGCAGCAGAGAAAGGAAAGACATCAATAAATTGCATTTAAAAAGTAAAATCACCAACAAATTGCACTTAAAGAGAAAAATCATGAACAAATCACATTTAAAAAGCTGTATACACATTGAAGAATGAAATTGTAAGTTTATCTCCTCCTTTACACAAGAAGCAACTCAAAATTGTAAGGCGTGGACATAAGAAAATAAGGAATAGAACATTTAGAAGAAAATATAGACAGAAACCTGTAAAGCATTAGTCTGGAGAACAAGTTCTTGCATATGAGCCTCAAAACACAGGCAAAAAAAAAATAAAATTGTGCAAATCTAAAGAGGTTCTTTACAGTAAAGGAAACAGGCAATGAAGTTAACAGCACATATAATGAGAAAAAACATTTGCAAGCCAAACTGATAAGAGTTTAATATCCAAAATATATAAAGTCAAACTACTTAATAGCAAGAAGCCAGCATAACCATCAAGTGGACATTGCATCTCAATAGACATTACCTAAAAGAAGACATGCAAATGGCCAAGAGTTATGTAAAAAAAAAAAAAAAATCTTGAACCTTTAGGGAAATGGAGATTAGAGCCATAGTGCAATATCCCTTCACACCTGTTAGAGAGGGGATTGTCAGGAAGGGGAGACATACGTGTAGGTAACAATATGATGGGAAGGGAATCCTTGAACAGCATTGGTCAAAATGTAAATTTCTGTACTCATTTAGGAAAAAACATGAACTTCAAAAAGGAAAAACACATTACCATAAGATGCAACAATCCCTTTTCTAGGCATATATCCAAAGGAAACTAAATCATTGTGTTGTAGAAATATCTATAGTCCCATTTTCATATGCATTATTCATAATTTCCCAGCAACAAATGATTGGATAAAGAAAAGTCTCTCTCTCTCTCTCTCTCTCTCTCTCTCTCTCTCTCTCTCTCTCTCTCTCTCTCACACACACACACACACACATACACACAGCCTTAAAAACTAAATGCAGTTCTGTCATTTTTTACAATATGGGTACATGTGGAGAAAATAACATTAAATGAAATATGTTGGGCAACAGGAGACAAATGTCATAGGATCTTGTTTGTATGCAGCACTCAAAAGTTCCAACTCATAGCTAGAGAGTAAAGTGATGATTATCAGAGGGTAGAGGAGGCTGGGGTGGGTGGGGTGGGAAAGAGCATCACTGGTCAAAGCGTACAAGGTTTCAGGAGGGGGACAGGGTTCTGGGGATCTATTAAACAGCATAGTGACTACAGGTAAAAATAATACATCACATATGCAAAACTGCTGAAAGAGTGGGTTTGTAAATGTTCTCAGCACAAAGAAAGACAAATACGAGAGGTGCTGGAGAAGTACCTGGATCTCTCTGTGTGTCTGTCTCTGTCTCTGTCTCTGTCTCTGTCTCTGTCTGTTTCTGTCTTTCTCTAAATCTGTATCACCCATCTATCTATATCTATCTCTCTATAAATATATCACAACATCCCCCAATTTCTGTAGGAAAATTATCTCAGGTTTTATAAAGTCATCTGAGGGAGATTTTGAAATAATATAATTTCCTAATAGTTTAAAGAAAAAGTTTGTAATCACTCATGTTGAAACCTGATGGAATTCAAAGTATTCTGAGAAATTACTATTTCTTCATAAATAGACATTAATATTTCACATCAATATTATACTCATAAAATCAAAGAAGTTTACATCTTCTGCACGTTTGTAACCAGGCAAGCCTATTAAGTAAAAGAAATTGATGGATATCATCTTTATGAAATAGTGTTATTAAATATACTTAGAGATTGTAGCATTCAAGATATCTTTTTTTTCTTCTTGAGACAGAGTTTTACTATCATTTCAGACTGGCCCTGAACTCACTTTGTAGCCCAGGCTGGTCTTGAACTTCCAGTGATCTTCCTGCCTCAGCCAAGAACTAGGGTTAGAGGCATGCGTCACCACTCCTGGTGCATGCAACATTTATTATTTCTATGTATGAACTCAATTCTTTATGAGATTAAGATATTTTGTCTTCATTTCTTATTTGGACAGTCAGTAGCTTTTCACTTCCAAAATTTTCAAATTTTTTGTATCAACCTTTCCTACATTTCTCTTACTTTCTACCTCTGTGATTATTTCTAGGTCTTTGAGTCTTTTCTAGCTGGGATGCCTCACTGATTGTGTCAACTTGTGTAAGGAATGGCAACTAAATTTGATTAGCACAGTTCATACTATGGCTGCTGGCATTTACTGAAGACAGAAGATGCACCCTGGGTGTGAGTGGCACCAACAAACAGACTTGTAGCCTGAGTAGAATAAGGGAAAACAGAA
Source organism: Dinomys branickii (assembly GCA_004027595.1). Classification (NCBI taxonomy): domain Eukaryota; kingdom Metazoa; phylum Chordata; class Mammalia; order Rodentia; family Dinomyidae; genus Dinomys; species Dinomys branickii. The sequence goes on along the minus strand of PVLD010000416.1, from coordinate 156,461 downwards.
AGAAGGTTCATTTCTGTTTCTTTGGAGGCACTCCAGTCTTCACCTTCACGTTGGAAACAATCTCCTGCCTTCTAGCGCAGATCCTTCAGTCTTCCATCGCAGACCTTTCTTCCTCCTAATCAGGACTCACCAAGGATGCCACAGTGCTCTCCAGGCCTTTGGCTTTGTACTGGATCTTTCTGATCTCCAGTGTGCAGACATCTCTTTTGCCTTCTTCTATCACTGACTGTGGGCATTGCCTGGTGAGCACTGACTGACGCACACCTTTCAAAATTATATATCCACAAATTAATTTTGAAATGTTAATGATTAATGTATATTTCCATTTGTTCATTAACAAAATTGTTCACTAAATTTAATAAAATACATGACACACAATTATTTACCAAAGCTATCCACATGCATTGTATAAAGTATATATTTTAACTTTCTAGGCAGCCAAACAGTGCTGACCGAAGTACAGCGCAGGCAGCTCCGAGTAGAAAGTGGCACTCTGCTTTCCCGTGCATTTCCCAGCTGGAGGTCTCCTAGGTGTGTTTCTGCTCAGCTGATTCTAGTATTTGCTTGTAATCATTTTTCAAACTGTTAAGGTCATTTTTAATTCCAATCCTGTCTTCCAAGGGGCTCACCCATCCTGATGACGCGATGTACTTGGCAAACTTAATGACTACCTTCCCCAGCTTATGATCAATCACATACAGAAGTGTTAAATGCACGCAGGGCTGATCTCTGTAGAACATCACCTGTTACAAGCTTAAGGGCACCAGTTCCACACTGTGTTATTTTTATATTCTAGTGATTGCTTTATTCTTTATACTGTGCCGTAGCAAAGGACAAATAGATATTTCAGTGATTTCAATGAGACCAAGCAATTCCAGAGAGATGATTACCCATAGGTCTAACACCTTTCCTTACAGTTAGAGCACACTGTCTTAATGTTCACTCACGAACAGACCATGTAAGTTCCATTGTACTTGTGACTTTTTCAGGGTGTCAGCAAGTTGCCTAACATTTAGGAAAATTTTATTTTTCTTATATGAAAAGAATTTGTTTCAGTGATGATCCCTAAGTGCTCTAACTGTTTTATTTAAACCAGCACTGGTGATAAAAGAAACGCTTTCAAATTCAGGTCCTTTCCCTCCCCGTGCTCTACTCCTTCTCCTCCTTTCCTTTCTTCTTTCCTGTGTCCTCCTCTTCCCACCTCCTTCTCCTTCTCCTTCAAATTCTCTTCCTCCTTCTCTTTCTCCTTCTCCTGCATGTTTTATGGTGGGTACCAGGGATCCAGCTCAGGACTTCATGCCTGCCAGGCAGGTGCTGTGCTGCTGAGCTGTACCCCGGCCTCGTCTCCTCCTCCTCCTCTTTCTCCTCCTCCTCCTCTTCCTCCTCCTCCTCCTCTTTCTCCTTCGTCCTTCTCCTTCTCCTTTGCTCTCATCCCTGCAGCGCATTGTATTTCAAGTTTCCCTCTGCTCTGAGATTTGAGGAGAATGTGGCGCAGTGAAAGGAAAAGAGGGACAATTCACGTTGCTCACAACAGCGCTCCAGGCAGAACAATATCTGGTTATAGTTCTGCTCTACAAAACAGAGGGGGAAAGTTCCTGTGTTCGAAATGTTTTAAGGAAAGTTTATGACCCTCTGGGGGACAGTGGTTTGTAGGTAACAGAGTAGGTGCTCTTAGTTGGATCAGAGGTTTCTTTATTTAAGATGATATTATAAGTTTCTCTTAAGGTTCTCGATATTCTACCCTAAATTATTTTGTCAGTATTTATTTAAGTATATCACATCTGTTCTGAATTCCTAATTTAAAAATACTTCTTATTCTTTTTTTGCTTAGTTTATTGTTTTTAATATTTCTCAGATGGAGCTTCTAAGTCAGGGTACCAACAGCCTTTAATGACTTTGTATCACCCAATTTCTACTTAACAAGTTGCATTCCTCGAAAATCTATAAAATGAATCTCTTTAACATTTTGATTGAGCAACTAATGATAAAGTTTATTCTACCATGACATCTTTGAAGGCTAATGATTGATATCATTATCTTGCACTAAAGGATATACTCTGTGAAAACTGGCCAAAGTTAGGAATTTTTAAGGGATGCACCTTATTAGCCTTTAAAAAATTGGATAGCTTGTAACATTTATGAACTTGCATTTTCTGACAAATGGAATAATGCCCAATTTAAGAAGAAAAGAGAATGGTTTAGATGTGAATTAAACATATCACAAAGTATCATGAACTAGACATAAAGATATTCATATTCTCGCCCCACTGGGAAAGGACCTGGAATTGACAGTTCACCTTGAATATGAAAGTTTTTTGCAAATAAGAGTTGATATTAAGGTGGGTGAAGGCAAGCATGAGAGTTTGCTACAGTACTTTTGAAGGAAATGCAACTTTATTCTATTTTTCCACTTACTTCCAAGTGGGTCATGAAAAGGCCCAGTAGGGCTGGTTAGAGGCCTAAAGATACATTTGGGACAGGAAGCCCGAGTGCAGCCAACCCTGACAGCAGCAAACAGACAAGGAACACAGTTTCAGGGCCTTGCTGAACAGGAAGGGCATTTGCTACTCTGTCCATGGAAGCTGAGGACAGGTAGCTGACAGGAAAATGCAAACCATGCTTGAGCATGCACTACAGTTACAGCTCTGAGGAGGCCCTAAGTGCTAAATGTTGTCCCCAGCATGAAATCTGTGACTTGGCCTCTGCCTGCTTATTTACCCTATCTTCAATCATTCTTTACTGTTTCAATCCCTCGTTTTATTCAGGCTGCTGCCACATTTCCATAGTTCAGAAAGAAATTTCTTGACCACTTTATGTATAACGCTGAAGTAATAACCCCTTACTTTGAATTACTTCTCTTTATAGTTCCTATTACCATTTTATATTGCACTAACACATTATTTTTTGAAATGAATGAGCAAAATGTCTATAGAAGAGGAAATAAATTGTGTGGATAAAACACAACATAAAAGGGATAAATCACTCTTTTAGAATGAAGACCCTAACATAGTAGGAGCAACCGGGGCTCACTTCATCCTAGTCTGCGGAAGGGCATCAGGTTTAGTTTGTAAACACAGCGAGGATGACCCAGACTTGGGCTGGTGCAGAGTCACACTCATGATATTTGGTGGCCCCCAAGAGTTTGGACTCAGAGGCAGAGCTTAGAACTCGTAAGGTTGAGTTTTGCTGTCAACTGCTGATTTCTGAGGGATAAAGTCTTACTAATTTTGATTTCTGCTGCATCACAGAACCCACGAAGTTCATTAAGGTAGACTCACAAGACTGTATGATGAATGTATACCAAATAATATGATCTTGGGACATGGATATTGTTAACAGATAAATTGTGATATAATAAAGTAAATCATGATGTTTTTTACTATTTATTTTTATATAAAATTTTTTCTATAAGGACATTGATGGTGTGCTTACATTGTCATTTTGTTCTTGGATTTGTTGTGCTTTTGGGGCAATGTTTTTATTTCTATATGAACTCTATCATATGTATTTCAATTTGTAAAGTTAGAATGAAAGTTGTACCAACGGACGGTGAAAATACTGATCTCACTAAGGAAACATAAGAGTTTAAAAAAATTTAGAGAAGTGTTTTTACACACTTCCACTTAAGAAACAAGTAAGCAATCAGCCTTCAAGTGTGTCCTGCCCCTGCCCACTCTTTTCTTTTTTTTTTTTTTTTTTTTGCGGTACTGGGGATCGAACTCAGGAGCCTGCGCTTGCTAGGCAGGTGCTTATTGCACTGACCTATATCCCCAGCCCAAAACTTTTTTATTTTTGTGGTGCCAGGGGTTGAACTCAGGACCTTGTACTTACCAGGCAGGCACTTGTATCACTGAGCTATTTCCCCAGCCCCTTCTGCCCACTCTATTTTTCTTCTTTTATGTAGTATGCAAATGAAACGTACCCTCAGCATGGTGGTCTCCTAAATGGAAAACTGTTGAGCTCCAAAATTTGTAGACTAACTTATTATGCCTTGATAATTTACACTAGTGCTGTACTATTTGTAAACATAAATACATATATTAAATATGCATGATATAGTTGTAACATATAGTAAAATACATTTAATATATATTTAATGTCTGTAGATTCACTTAAGTTCAACATGTTATATTTTACATGAAGTTTTATATATTTAAATATATAATTAGTACAGAATTATTTACTATATGTTTAATTTAAATGGAAATATGTATTATATATTATATATATTTGCAGTATTGCCTTCATGTCTCATGAATAGTAATAGAATACTGAGTAGCACACACCTTACAAACAAAAACTCAGGTGGGTGTGGCTGCGCATATCTGTAACCCCAGCTCTGCATAAGGATGAGAGGAGAATCACCAAGTTCGAGCTCAGCCTGAACAACTTAAGGAGGAACTGTATCAAAAAACAAGGCTAAATTTCAAAACATGGTGATAAGATATTAACAATGGTTGTTATATTACATAATGTCAATTTCAAAATAGTCTCACCTATAACCAGATATAGGCATGCAAGATTGATCAAGCAATTACACATTAATGGTTCCTTTCAATTTAATTCCTATCATTTTGTTTTGAAGTCATGTATCATTTTTGTGGTTTTTGTGCTGTTCTGATTTCATCTTCCTTGTTGTTTTGTTAGTTTTTAAAAAATGTTTCAAATTTTAAAAATGGCTGAAGATGGCGCTCAGTGTGTTGCTGAAAATGCTTTTAGGTCCCTGGTGACTAAAGGCAGAAATAGGGGAGATATTCTTGGAACATTTCCCTTCTTCACTTTTGCCCCACCTGAAGTATTTTTGAGCTTTTGATTTTATTTTCTCTGTATCTTTCATATCCAATCTCTACTCCCAGGTTTCATGCTAATAGCTCAGTTGGCCTTAAAAAAATGAAAGAATAATTACATTGACTTAAAACTGAAAATACTCTTCAACACAAGGGAAATATGCTCCTTTTTTTTTTTTTTTTTGGTGGTACCAGGGATCAAACTCAGGACCTTGCACTTGCCAAGCAGGCACTTATTCCCACCGAGCTATATCCCCAGCCTCCCCTCCTCCTCTTAATTTTTTATGCTAACAGCTAGTTTCAGGAACAGTATACATGATTGAGAACTATTAAACATCTGAAATATTTTATCTATATTTAAAAAGTAGTATAGTATATGTCAAAATAATGTGCTTATTAATTTTTTTATATTTTTTCTATAAATATCCATTTATTACAAAGTACCGTTGGTATTACTCATTATCAGGTTCTTTTTCACCTCCAGAATTAGAAAAGAATCTAATCTGATGGGACTAGAATGAGAGTTTCAAAAAAGAAATGCCTACCCATTGTTTTATTAGGGGAGATTGCAAGTATGCAAACATGCCAATCTTTCCTTGTCCTGTTTCACTGAAATGAACAATACCCAACACAGGTTTTCAGAACACTGAGATTGCTACTAGGTCTCCTGGGATGAACATGGAAACAGTACTATGGCAGCAGCAGTTACTGTCACAGACTACATAATAGGCTGAACTTCACCTTCATAGAACAGATTAATTTTGTTTTCAATTTAGCCTGTTCTGCAGCTATGACAAGATAAATCATTTCAAGAAAGATATGTTAAATCTGATTAAGGTGCTTGTTTTAGCTGTTACTGCATTTACAATGGTTCAGTGGACAGCGGGGTACAGATGCCTAGAGAGTAACAAGGAGAAATATTTAGGAAAGGACTGTAGAATGCAGTTTTATTTTTCCAATCTCTGGAAAAAATAAAGCCTCCACAATTTCGAAAGATTTTCTTGTTTTGAGTTTTATATGCCTTTTTTTTTTTTTTTTTGCGGTACTGGGGATCGAACTCAGGACCCTGCGCTTGCTAGGCAAGCGCTTATTCCACTGAGCTATATCCCCAGCCCCTTTATATGCCTTGAAGTGATATATACAGCAATAAAGTTTATTTTTAATGGGACTCCTACAACCATCATTTCCTTTATGGAAAATATTCTAAATATAAGAAGACATTATGGATATTTAAAATTTTTTCAGTGGTGAACTTTCCCTTTTGAAAATATGCACCTTTCTTTCTAGTAAGCCTTGTAATTTGCTTTCCTTAAAGCAGCTAGAACATCTCCACAATTTATACACTATGGTTTAGATTTATAATGTCCTAGAAAAGTCTCATGTGTCTGGAAATTAATTGGATCATGATGGCACTAAACTCACAGGTGAATTAGTCATGAATTCAGTAGCTGAATATACTGCTGAGGAGAAGTCCTGGCTGGTGGTGGGCCCCTTGGTTGGGTAGCGACCTGGAAGGATATATCTCTGTTCCTGGCTCACTCTTCAATTTCTGCTTCCTGTTTTCCCGGTGGTAAGAGCTCTCCTGTGCCATGTTGTTGTTCCATGCAATTTCTGCCATGGAGCTGATTGCCCATAGACTGAGCACACTGAAACTGACAGCCAAAATAAATCTCTTCTGCTCTGAGTTGCAGTTGTGTGGTATTTTGTCCCAGTGACGAGAAAGTGGCTAATACAGATTTTGGAACTGCACAAGTTGGGGCATTACTATGACTGTACTTCATGATGTGGCTTAGAAGTCTTTGAAATTGCTTCACAGGAGAAGTTTAGAAAATGTTTGAATCTCGCTTGAGAGGTCCAAGAATGTGGTCATTAGCCAAGCTTGGTAGGAGTTGGCAGCCAGAGTTCAGAACATCAGAATGCTAATAGGAAAGCAGATAGTAAAGCCTAAGCTCAGGAGCTTTCAGTTGAGAAGTACGACTTCATGGCATTTGGGCTAGAGGTGATGTGGGTTATGTTCTGGCAGAAAAATTGTCTTCATTTCAGCTATGTCCAGAAATTTTGTGAGAGACTGAGAATACGGGTAGTGGACTAAATAGCTAGGTGGAGGAAATGTCAAGGTAGCCCAGTGTTCAAACAGTAGCATGGATATTACTGGTTGGCTTTGGCCAGATGTACAGTAAAAACGAATTTTAGTTGAAACCATTATATGTTTCAAGTTCACTTCTTGCCACTACTTACCTGGGGTGCTGGACATGGAGCTACAGGAGTTATGTTTGGTCTGCTAGTCTTTCCTCTTATTTTGGTCCAATATCATTCTGTGCCCTTATCTTTCCCTTTTGAACAGGAGTATTTACCTTGTGCCATCGTACGTTGGCCGTGTTTAACAGTCTTTTTTACTTTCACAGGTACTCATAGCTAGGAGCTTGCCTTGAGTGCCAGAGATGACTTTGGACATGGACTATTCATCAATGCCAGAGCTGGTAAGATGTTGGCAACCCTTAGAGATGGACTGCATGCATTGCGAGCAATCTGGTGGGCAGACGTGAGTCTTTTGGGGATCAGTGACAGAATGTTGTGGTTTAGACTGAACCTGTCCTCCAGAGGTAAATGGATCATGGCAGACACTACATTTGTCAGCGGATTCATCCACCGATGAATTAAATAGCTGAATGTACTGTTAGGAGGTCTGGCCTGTTTACAGTTGGATGCCTGGAGACATACACTGAAAGGGTGTATTCTTTTCGCTAGATCCTCCTGTCACTCTTTGCTTTCTAGCCACCACGCAGTGATCAGCTTTTTCCTGCCATGCCGTTGTGCCATATTGTTTCTACTTTGAAGTCAAACAACAATAAACTAAACCCACAGAAACTGTGTCCAAAAGTAACACTATCTTTGATCATGCGGTTGTTGAGCATATTTTCTAGAAGTGATAGGAAATTGCTTAAAATACTTCAATTCAAACTCTTCTGACATTTAAGATTTGGATTGTAAAATCTCTAATTATAATGGAATTACCATTATATGTGATTTTCTGTTTTTCTCTGACTGCTTTAAAAGTTCTTTTCTGTTGTTGGATATCTGGCAGTTTAAAAAGGATATGTCTCAAAAACACTGAGTTTCCATTTTAGCTTCGATGTAAATAACACTTTGGATAATTTATTCTTTTTACTTTTTTATTTTAAAGAGAAAAAATAACAAAATAACAACAAACACAAAAGCTACTAGAGGACACCAAATGGACCAATTTAAAGCTAATTGGATTTAGAAAAAATATCAATTCATTTATTGGGACCACAACAGAAAATTTCCCAAATATGGGGAATGAGTCAAACATACTAACGGAGGATTGATAAACAGAATAACAGAGAAATATGATGATAAAAAGATATGTGAAGACATATCCTTATTAAACCACCAGATAAACAACAACATCAGTAAACAATTTTTAAGGCAGTCAGAAAAAAACAGAATCACATATAAGGTAAATCCATTAGAATTAAAAAATTTTTATTTCACAATAGAAAGCTTAAAGGTCAGAAGAGCTTGGATTATATTATTTCAAGCACTATGAGTAAATAACTTCTAGCCCAGATTAATACACCCAGCAAAACTTTCCTTCAAAATAGTTGTGGAAATAAGGACATTTCATGGAAAACATCAGCCTAAGAGATACGTGAATATTAAACCAGTACTCCACAAAATGCTCAATATCCTCTACAAAACCAGTAAAGCTAAAATCCCAGATGCACTGAAAAGAACAAGCAAGGCCAACAGATAAATAACAATAAAAAAAGACAAGAAACCAAAAACAAGGGGTCACCAAAATGAAAAGTCTGCAATGAGCAAATAATGTATCTCAATAGTATCACTCAATGTTAATGATCTCAACTTTCCAACTGAAAGATATATATTGACAGATTAGATAAAAAATGGAATGAACAGGCTGTTGCATTCATCGAACCCAAAAAGATATTCATAGACTAAAAGCCAAAGGTTAGAAAACAATATTTTATGCTCCTTGATGACCAAAATAAAGAGAGATTGGAAATTTTAATCTCAGGCATGGTAAACTTCCAGCTAAAACTGGTTAAAAGAGGAAAAATATTTGCTACATACTAGTTCAGGAAACAATCCACAAAGAAGAAACAATGCTTCTAAATACTTACGTGCTGAGTACTGGGGCACATATCTTCATAAGACAAATATAGATGAACATAAAATACCAAATACATACCAACACAGTCATAACTGGAATGTTAATACTCCACTTTTTCAAAGTAATAGGTCAATTAAACAAAAAATAACTATCAAGGTTGAATCACACCTTTGAATTTAATAGATACCTGCAGAGTATTCTATCCACTACAACATATTATAAATTCCCTTTTTGCAGCACACGTTACTTTCTCCAAATTAGGTTATACACTAACCCATAAAGCCTGCTTAAAAAAAGAAATGTCAAGGAATCAAATCATTTCATATGTACTATAGAATATTGTACAATTAGAAGTCAATGACAGAAGAAACTGCAGAAAAATAGAAGCACCTGGAAAATTAATAACACACTAATAAAAGCTGAGTGGGTCATAAAATAAATCAAAGAAGAACTTCAAATACTTCTAGAAGTTAATGACAATGCCTGTACAACTCCCTGGAATTTCTTGGACACCATGAAAGCAGTCCTAAGAGGTAAGTTTATTACAGTCAATGCTTACATTAAGAAAAGAAAGATCTCACATGAATACCTTAATGAAGAACATTAAGGTATTTAAGAAACAACAACAATCCAAGCCCAAGGCAAAAATTAGAAGAGAAACTAAAGATTAGATCAGAAATCAGTGAATTAAGACTAAAAATTTACAAAGAATAAGTGAAGCAAGATCTGTTGTTTTCTAAAGAATAAAGAAAACAAAATCTTAGCTAAACTTGCCAAAAGAAAGAGAAAAAAGACATTTATGCGGTTAGAAATGAATAAGGTAAAATGAAAACAGACTATCAAAATTCAGAAGATAGTAACTATTATGATAAATTGCATTCCAGTAAATTGGAAAACTTTAAAGAAAATTCCTAGACTCACATCAAAGCTAACTCAAGAGGAAGCAAAGATACTGAATAACCCAATGAGAAGCAATTCAATTGAGACTGTGATAAAGTATCTACCAGCAAACAAAAGCCCAGGACCTAGCAGCATCACTGTTTGAATTATACAAAACTTTTTTTTTTACATGAAATGTTTTTTTTTAATTTTAAAGAGAATAATAAAAGCCAGTAGCAAAATATCATCAACATAGACAAAAACAAAACAATAAAAATGATATAGGATTTTAGATTGATCAAACCATTAAAGAGAACAAATCCAACAACAAAAATATCAATGATACAATGACTGATATGAAGACAACAACATGCAGTATAAGAACCATTGTTAAATTCCTACCATGTTGTATGATGAAGCTCTGCATTATTTCCAATGTCGGTTTTTTTTTTTTTCTTTTTTACTGTTACAGTCTTTGATCGTTTGATCAATCTTACATTCTTATACCTGGTGCACTGAGCAACTTCACTGATGATAAGTGTGTGATGTAGCAACTTTTGTTTATTCCTATGATTTTGTTTTGAGATCGTGCATCATTTTTGTTGTTTCCGTATTGTTTTGATTTTGTCTTCGCTGTCTTGTTAGGGTTGTAATTTTTGAAATAAAACAATAAAACAGAAACACTGAATATACTGGAAGAGAAAGGAAATAAAAATCTTGAAGATACACGAAACTTTTAAGGAAGCTATATCCCTTACACTTTTTGAGCTCTTCAAGGGTATTGGAAGGGATGGCGTGCTTCCCAATTCATTTGTGGAAGCCAGTATCACACTAATTCCAATACTGAATAAAAACCCAACTAAAGAGAAAACTATAGGCGAAATGCTTTACTAGACGTAGATGTAACACTCCTCAACATGTATTAGTGATTAGAATGCAGCTCATCATCAAAAGAGATCATACATGAAGACTAAGTAGGTTTCACTGTAGAGATGCAAGGATGGTTCAGTATATGCGAATAAATAAAATAATATATTTCATAAGTGGAAGCAATGTCAAAAACTGCCTGATCATATCAATAGATGCAGAAAAGACTTTTGACAAAAGCCAAGACACGTTTATGATAAGAACTCTGAAAAAAATAGAATTTTATTTGAGGTATTTATGACAAGCCAATAGTCAACATCATAGCAACTAGATAAAAAACTAAAAGCATTGCCTCTAAAATCAGGAACAAGATGAAGATATCCACTATGACCACTTTTATTCGATATGAACTATTACCCAAAGCAATTAGGCAAGAGAAAGAAATAAAAAAGATACATATAGGAAAAGAAGAACTCAAATTATTGACTATTAGAAGTTGACATGACAGTCTTCAGAGAAGACCCAAAGAATTCCACCACAAACTCTTAGAATTAATATCCAACTTCAACAATGCAGTAGGATACAAAGTCAACATTTGTGTAGGGCATAATAAACTCAATAAGAAGGAAATTATGAAAACAATATCATTCATGGGAGCATCAAGAAAAATGAAATGCCTAGGTATTAACCTAACCAAGGAAGTAAAATCCCTCTACAAAGAAAACTATAGTACACTGCAAAAGGAGATTGAAGAGACATCAGAAAAATGGAGTGATGTCCCCTCCTAGATAAGCACTATATTGTGAAAATAGCCATACTCCCCAAACTATTACACATATTCAGTGTAGTCCCAATCAAAGCATCAAAAGCATAATTCACAGGCAGAGAAAACAATCCTAAAATTCATATGGAACCAGAGGAGACCTGGAATAGAAAAAGAAATTTTGAGCAATAAGAATAAACCATAAAACACCACATTACCTGACTGCAACCTACACTATAAAGTCACAGTAATAAAAGATGGCATGGTACTGCAACAGAAACAGACTTGTGGATCAATGGAACAGAATAAAATGAACCTCAGACACATTTGACTATGACAAAATCCTCTTTGACAAAGGGGCCAAAAGCATACACTGGAGGAAAGGTAGCCCATTCAACAATGGTGCTGGAGAAACCGGGTATGTATTTGCTGGAGATTGAAACCGGACTCATATCTCTTATATCTCTTACCATGTACCAAGCTAAAACCAAAATGGTTTAAAGATCTATTAGCTTTTTTTTTTTTTTTTTTTGCGGTACTGGGGATCAAACTCAGGACCCTGCGCTTGCTAGGCAAGCACTTATTCCACTGAGCTATATCCCCAGCCCTAAAGATCTAAACATTAAAATAGAGACATTGAACCTACTGGAAGATAAAATAGGTAAACATTTGAAGTTATAGCTGTATGAAAGAATTTCCTAAACAGGACCACCATTACACAAGAAGTAACAGCAAGAACCAACAAATGGGACTATATGGAATTAAAAGGCTTCTGCACAGCAAAAGAATCAATTAGTAGAGTGAAGAGTAAAACTAGGGAATTAGTAAAAATTGCCAGCTATTCTTCAGATAGTGGACTACTACATAGAATATATAAAGAATTTAAACAATAGACTACCTCAAGCAAAAGAACCAGTCAAAAAATGGGCAAGTGACGTGGGCAGATACATCTCAGAGGAAGAAAAGCAAATGGTGGACAGATATATAAAAGCATGTGCAATGTCCTTGGTCACTAGAGAAATACAAATTAAAACAAAACTAGGATTACATGTTATACCAGAAGTAATGATAATCATCAAGAAATTAAAAGAAAAAAATGCTGGGTTACCTCTGGTGATAAAGGAACCTTTCTACAATCTTGGTGAGAATGTAAACCAGTACAACAGTTATAGAAACCAGTTTGGAAGTTCCTTGAAGAACTAAAATTAGAAATTCCATATGACACAGACATTCCTGTTTCAAGTTTCTACTCCAAAGGGCCGAAACCATCACAATGTAGCTTGGTTGCTGAGACAAAATACCCAACACCCAAAATGAAGGAAAGAAAGGATTATTTAGCTTACAGTTTGTGGAGGTTTCAGTCGATACTTAGCTGCTTCAGAGGCAGAGTGGCACATGGCAGAGGGCAAACTGTTCAGGGCAGCAAACAACCAGCAAATGTGTGGAATTGCAGGCAAGCAGCCTCTTACTCTCCTCTCCCTTGTAAACAGCCTGCTCCCACCCAGGGGGCATGTAGGTCTCACACAGTCTCCATGCCCTCCTCTTCTACAGGCTCAGGATGTGTACAAAGTAAGCACCCTGGCTTCCTGCTGAATCACATAGTTAACCTTTTAAACTTCCCAAATTAACACAATAAACAACATCCCAGAAGGGTAAGGGCATGTCCTTTTCACCCCAAGATCTATAACTGCTGAGCTACTCAGTCAAACCTCCAGACTCCCCAAGTTGACACAATGTATCAACCGTAACAACACGCAAGTCAATATTTGTAGCAGCACAATTCATAATAGCTAAACCCTGAAAGCAACCTGTATATCCATCAGCAAACGACAGGATAAAGAAAATCTGGTGTTCATATAAAATGCCATACTAGTCAGCTATAAAGAAGGACACATTTAAGACATTATTAGGAAAATGGGTACACATGGAAAGAATAAATGTGAAGTTATGCACCCATTTCCCAAGTTGATTATAAAATGCAGGTACTATAAATATATACTAATAAACATAAGGCATATTCTAATTTAGTAAAACTCTTTGTACTCCTTTACCAGCGTATTTTGTGTAGACAGGGTCTTCAGGCCCTCTAAGAGAATTCCTTGCATAGCACTTTTCTTTTCTTTATTTCAGTTGTGCTATGAAGGTTACATTTTGTTTGAGATATTTTATAACCTAAAGCTTAACATATTGGGAGATCTTTTGTATGAAACTAATTTCCTTTTACATTCTACTGCTATAGTTCATTTCTCTAGCTCATCAACTTCTGTTTCTTCAGACTTTTTCAGCTGCAGATAAGTGATATGTTTGTGCGTGTGTGCTGGAAGAACACATGAACAAGTGAAAGAACACTGTGACAATACAACACTCTTCCCTGAGAAATCTGACTTCCAGGTGCAAATGTAAAAGCTAAGCTTAAAAAATAAGCGAGCAAATCTGAATTGATGTAAAAATATGTTGTTAATTAAAATCCTTATTGATTTAACTCACAGAAAATGAAAAACAATAATTTTTTTTATTCAATTGCTGTGTGATATTTATAGTTATCTTTGAAATTGTTTTATTAGATTCATTGTTCTAAATTTTAAGTTCTATTTCACTGACCAGAAAAAGACTAAAAGAAGGATAATAATTAATAGAAACAATATAGATACCACAAATGTGAAAAATTTCCACCTCAAATCATATCAGTGTGTTACCAGATGACCGTTTTCTACCTCCATGACAAGCAGCATGAACACGCAGTTTATGAAGATCCAAGCCAATGGGTCTACGTATATACTCATTCAAAAACAGTCTTCATAAGAAGAAATGTGAAAAGATTATTTCTAAAGTCAATACCTTCTAATTCGATAATTGTAGAATCTTATTTTATTTTATTTTATTTTATTTATTTATTGTTTTTTTTCCGGGACCGGGGATCGAACTCAGGGCCCTAGTGCTCAGCGGCAAGCACTTAGCCCACTGAGCTGTACCTCCAGCCCCTTATTTTATTTAAATAGAACTTCATGCAATATATATTTTGAAATAAACATCAACATGGTGTTTTCCCAAAATGCTGGGAAACTGTAATATTTATGACAATTAAACAATGATTAAACAAAGCAAATTATATTACGCTTCTAGTTTTGAGTGTTTGATTATCACTGAAGTCCAAACCTGGTGTTTTCTACATGTGCATGTTGATTTGCAATGATGTGCCACAGATAGGAGAAAACAGTTATAGACACAAATATAGATGATATAAATATAGGAGGCGTAGTTACATATAGAGTCAGGTCTTCGCTTCTCTCTTCCTCGCTTGCTTGCTCTCTTGCTTGCTTTTCAGAAAAGATCTCCCCGTATCATCAAGGCTGGCCTTGAATACCTTGGCGCAAGTGATCATCTTGCCTTAGCATTTTAAGTAGCTGGGATTACAGTCACATACCACCATAACTGGCCAAGTCAAATTTTAAAAATAAAGAACAGATTTTAAATAAGGCTACAAATATATATATATATATATATATATATATATATAAAATTATGAATATTGATTATTTAGAGATGGTAGGATTACAAATTACACATTCTTAACATCTTTGTCAGTGACACATTTACTGTAAAATTAATTGATATGACTAATGACTTATGGACTGTATGCTTGCTAATTCCGAAAGAGTTAAAAGCACATGCTGATGGAAAAAAGTTTTATGTTACTACCTAATACTCCCTTGCATCAAATTGAGATTAATGATTAATAATTTAACTTATATAACTATTATTTCAGTACCACTAAACACATACTTAAATTGAATAAAATTTCAACTATAGTATACTTTTTACAAATTTTTCCTAAATATATAATAGTTAATATTTTATGTCTCATATGTATTTAAGTAAAACCTACAATTGTAAATTCTCAGATTTTACAGACAAATAACATTTTGATCTCCTCCACATCTAACTCATTCAGGCAGTGTGAAGACGTGACTGCAATTTTATAAAAGTGTGAATGTTGGTGTCTTTCAAGATTGCTTAATTTGTGGAATCTGATGTACTCTTCTAGATGTTTCTAAACGTAATAAATATATATACTACCTACATTTGCTAGTCAGGTGCTTTCTATTATGTTAATTTAGTATTTTAAGCTAGTGTTTGAGGTTGTACTGAGCTATGTCATTTACTGCAAAGCTCAAGTTTGAGTACAGAACTTCACCTCTACCTGGGACCACGTCTACACAGGGGCTCTCCGATGGGAGGTGACTTTCACCCTGAATACATGAGAATTCTGTGTGAGGGTCTGATGCATAATTAGCTTATGGGAAACCCACAGAAGTGTAATCAGGTACTTTAAACTTGGAAAATTATTTTCAGTAGTATTGAGTGATACACATACCATGTGACAGTGTCAAGTCCTGGGCTGTCACCAGCAGACCTCTAGTCTGGACTGCAGCTAGGCTTACCATCAGCAGTTCTATGTTCATGTGTCACTGCTCTGTGGTTTTCTAAGTCATTGCGATTTCCCTTGCCTCCTACTTGGCAAGGGGGTTTCAGCTATGAAAATCTCAAGTTGTTTTTATTCAGCAATAAGAGAAAGACATTGTATTTGGATGGGGCAAAGTTTCTCCAGAGTATGTCTATTCATATACTAACTTGAGTCAAGTGGGCCCAAACATGGATCACTCAGAATTCCTTGCTTTGGATATTAGTGTGAACTTATCTCAAAAAGAATGTTAGAAATGTAGATCAGTGCTAAGGCCTTGGGATCAATCCCCAGCACTGAAAAAAAAAAAAAAGAATCCTTGTATTATCCCTAGTATGTCTTAGATCATGTATTTAACAATACTAGAAATTACTTAAGTGCATGCCCCAAACACAGATTTATACAGGGGATTAATTTCATGTAATTTCTATTATTTTATCTCTGATATTGTAGCGTTCAATTGACTTCACACAAGTAGTAAGTCATTTGTTATTGCCAGTGGCATCTCCTGAATTATATATCACTGACTGGTTTTGTACTGCTGTTTAGATCTTCTCCAGCCAGACTGAAGTGCTGTTTGTTTCTGGGAAAGAAGGTGCCCTTACTTTAACTTCTAGACCTTTACAAGTGTTATTCCCTTCTCTCTGATCATTTTTCTTTGGTTCAATTTAATCACGTCTCTGCCACAAGCACCTATGTACATTCTCAAAGTGTCAGCTAAGACCTCAATTTTTCCAAGAAGATATTGGAACTTTGTGAGCTGAAGTACTCCTTCTACACAAACTCAAGGCCTTTCCTAATACCCTGTGTGGCCCCTTGTAATTGCTTCCTTTATTATCTGTAAGTAAAGCCCCACAAGATATAATTTTTTATCACTGATGAATGATGATAAATCAATAAATAAATATTCATTTATAAATAAATGAATAAATAAATAGACTCCTCAAACATTATTCAGTTTTCTTTCTACATAGGTCTTGTATGCTTAATAATAAGGCTCTACAGTGGTTAAGACTAGGGAATGTATCTCACTTTTTAAAGTCTAGCACTATTCAGCATTTCATAAACATAGGATTTTTAATACTCACAGGATGTTTTAAAAAAGGAACTGGATTCGATTTTTCCTTCGCATTGTTGTCCTTCTATGAAGTCACAGAACTCACATCTATAAGTGCCCTTGGAGATCACTTAGTCCAATTTTTTCATTGATATTTCTTTTGGATTTCATTGTCAAGATATTTTCGGGTTTTGGCCTGGGGGCAAGATGAGTTAGTTCAGGGAGAAAGTGCTAAGAGTGCATAAACGAAGTTAAGAAAAACTTCCTTCTGCTTTCTCGTCCTTTGTGAAGGCAGATTTTGCAGAGCGTAAGAAAAGGAGGGGACAAGTGGAGAGCTTAGTGGAGACGCTCAGGGGAGGACCGGACAGTAATGGTGGCTCTGGAAGAGCCAAAGATTTGATCTGGCGAAAGGGCAGAGGAATGTCTTACAGTGCTATAATAGGGCCTGGGATGAACCAGTCAGAGGGTTTGAGTTTGAAGAGTCTGAGAGCGAATCCAATTTTGTGTACTTAAGGCCCGAAGCGGACCATCCCTACGAAGCTGCAGATTCTAAGTTCCCTTAAAAGAATAGGGGGCTTGAGGAAATTCACCCTCACTTTGTCTCTCTCAGCAGCACTTTCCATGACTAAGATGGCTTAGAGTAAAGCTCCCAATGTGCTGGGAGAGGGACATAGTCACACACCACTAAGAAGCTGAAAATAAAGTCAAGAGTGTGTGACATATTCTTTCAAAGCCATGCTGGGATATTGTTCCTTACTTACTAAAAAGTACATTATAGCAATAAAGCCGAGAGGTTGTGGAACCAAGATAAGCATTCCTCAACTAATTGCTTGGGGAGACATTTATGTGCTTAGTTTGTGTATCACAGTTCCTTTAGGGAACAGATAAATCAGTTATTTTTCCTACCTCATTCTGACTCCTTATGTTGTGCTCAAGTAACAGTGCTTCTGCGGAGAACTGCCCTCTCAAAGCCAAGGGCTCAAGTCATCTAAATGGCAGGGAACTTCAGGCATTGAGGCAGGAGAAAAAGCAGCTAGAGAATTGTTTGTATATGTGTGTTTCTAGAGACAAATTTTAGCCATATTTATTCACTTCCATGTGACTCCAGTTTGTTAAAATATATTTCAGTTTCCTAAGCACAGCTCTCTGTCAACATTATGCAAGTAAATTAGTGGGCTACTTTATAGAAGAATAAGTATAAGACTGATGATTTTGCTATTTTTATCTTCATAGTGTATCTGACAAGGTACTAAAATCACACTGGAGTGAATATCGAAATTAACCTTTACCCTACATCTCCTGGAGGAGGCAGTAAGAATTAGGGTTTGCTATAGAAAGCATTAAATGACATAACAGGACTGTTCTGTGAGACAATAGCTTGGACACCAGGCTCAGTGAGGACATAGTAATGGCCCAAATGGAAGGTATGTAGGTAAAAGAGAGAAGAAGGCTCCAATATTGTATTCTCTGAGAAGAAACTACATTCTTCCCCAATAATTGATGTTGCAGCCTATTATAAGCACAAAAGCAGGCAGACACAGGCAGACAGACAAATATAAAAACAGGCATAGAAAGATCCTGAAGTTATTTAACTTTGCCAAGCCATCTGTCACATTTGGTCTGGATCAAACTTGGAAGCCTGGGGGTCTTGACCATGAGGCTTGTTTTCACGGTATTGGACTGGACTGCCAAGCATTGAAGAGATGAAGATTACGTCACTGATATTGTGTTCTCCAATCAGAGCTAAAGGAGGTAAAATTTTGTGTTACCCTGGCCTTGTTTAGAGGCAGAACAAGGAGCCATGAATTGATCAAGAGATCTTATTCCATGACACAAGTAGCCAACAGCATCACACATCTAGACTTTGGCTTTCCCCTTCTGATACAAGTATGTGTAAGAAAACATTATCCTTTCCCTTAGAAGATGCTATTCTGTTAGGGAACTGAGAAAAGGACAGTGAACTAAGAAACTTGAGATAACAAGAACTGTTCTTTTCCTAGAAAACATGGGCAGTACTTAAAAGACCTAACTAAACCAGCTTACCCACAAAACTTGAATGCACTAGGCATTGAATTAATGTTCTGAGATTAAGAAGCTAGCAGGAAAGACAGCAATAGTGATAGGAGAAAGGAGATATATTTGTGTTTGCATATTTGATCATAGTGTGAGTTAAACCTGCCAGTTTACCTCACAGCTATGTACCCAATACATATTGAAGAAAAGTAACATACACTTTCTCCCATGAGACACGGCTGATAAATTCATTGCTAGCAGGGCTCTCACATGTGCAGTTTGTTTGGAGACAGGGTAGTTAAGGAATACTTCACAAAAAAGATAGCAATTAAATTGCCCTTTAGGGATATGACTTAAAACATGGAAAACAAAGTCCAAAGGAAGGGTAGATGTTTGTGACAGAATTGAGGAATCAGGAGTACAAATAAAGGAAAGGATCTTGCTTTTATTTTTTAACATTATGTTATGTGAAAAAATTTAAAAATCTCTTTAATATGAAATACCTGGAAATGTTGGATAAGATATAGCAAGTGTTCATTTTAGACTCAGAATGAGCCTCCCAGTAAAGAGGAAAAATACACAAAAATCTATAGTGAAAAGTGTGCCGAAATCCAGAGGGAAAGCTGATGTGGACACCATGGCATGTTTGGAAGGTTTTGCCAATCTTGCTAAATAGGTGGACAGAATACTAATGTCTACAAAACCTTAGAGTAGAGAACAGCAGGGAAATCCAGGATCCATGAGAAATTCGGACCTCTGTAAAAGGTGAACTTGTAAAATGAAGAGAACTCATCTACTATGACCTGAGCTTATATGGGAAAAAAGTCTCTGAAAATTTTTAAGAATTAACTTACACTCAGAGTTTAAAGGTGAAATTTACACGCTAGAGTTGGTCTAGGAGACTTCAAATAGTAAATTATCATAAGCCACTGATAATGATGATATTACACAGGAACATATAACATATTGCACAAAAAATACTTTTCAGTATTCCCCAACATAAAACTTTGCTAATAATGAAAAAGAATAAAAACTGCTTTATTAACTTATATCCATAAGGATAGGAAATATTTTAATTACTGAATATACACATATATATGTGTGATGTTTAGAGAAAAATAGGTTGAAATGTGGAAAAGAACAATATATTTTTTAAAGAATAGTCATATTTGTGAAAACATATATCAAACTTTTATATATCAAAACCAATAAAATTTAAAATCCAATAGAAATGTTAAATATCAGGCTACACTAGGCGCCAGGTGAAGGACTAACCAAGAAATAAGTAGTGTGTGTTAAAAGGACTTTCCCGAATTCTGTTAAGAGATACGATTTGAAACTGTGGCAAAGTTTAAAGAACTTGGACCGCAGAATGAGATTTAATATCTGGTGGGAGCCTGGTAAAAAAACGAATATTCTATATAACAGCAAAGGGAAAGAGAGAAAAGCACAGATGTTTTCCAGAAGTGAAAAGTACAAATACTCATTCTGAGGAAAGCTAAGTAAACTTAATTGCAGTAAATAATGAATCCAACACTAGATGTCACGTGGAGATTCTAATACGTACAGGAAATTACAATCTCTCACATTGTGAACCATCTTCACTACTGTATGCTTTTCATTTTATTGCTTTGACTTCACACATCCTCCACAAATATTTTAATTGTAAATAAACCAGGAATCATTGTACTCTGCTGGTTACTTACATAAAGGAAGTGACATTAAAAAGAAATACCTCAAGGGACCCAATTAACAATTTAAAATGAGTTAGATTTGCCTCAGTGGTCAGGTGGACTTGTATATCCTCCGTGAGGTTCTCCAGAGATTTAAAAAATTTATTAAGGTCTCATGTTCTAGGTAGCAATGCAAAGGTATAATCCTACCTTAGGAATCATATTGCATTGTGTACAAAGTATTAGCTATTGTTATTGCCTATTAACTTAATTAAATATCATTTATGCAACACTCTCTTCATTCAGAATACAGCCATTTTATTGATTAAGGTAGCAAAATGAAAAGGTTATTACATTTTCCCATTGCTTTCCTATGTTTTTATTTAAAGCATTGATATCAGCACAAAGTTCTAGTAATGGGAGAGGTTTATGAATATAAGAATAATTATGAATGCACATTCAGAAGTGTACAAATGACCCATACTTTAAAAACACTGGCAAGAAAAATACCAGTTTCCCTTGGATTGCTTATGTTTGTTTTCAAGTAATTAAGAAAATGATTTTTCGTTTCATATTTAAATTAGAAGTTATCAGATCATACATAAGAAAATGGCTGAACTGTATCTCTAACACCTTGGTTTTCCGGATGGCATTCTAATCTATAGTGTTGCTGGAGTGGATATCAGGCAGCCTTTACTTCTTTACAAATGCAGATGGTGTTTGTTTATAGGCTTCACCTGTAATGAGCTATCATGCAACATTTTCCTACATTTGTCTGATCTCCATTTCCAAAGTTCAGTTTGTGAGTCTTGAGGTAAAAGCAGGAAACTCAATTTCACTTAATATGTATGTATGAAATGAATCCTATGCCCCTCACATGCTAAAATTTGTAGAGTCAGCAACTAGTGGGTGACATACCTGTTCTCATCTGGACTTGGCTGTGGAGGGAGGTAAGACTTTGGAATACTATATTTAAAGGTTTATTAGACTTAAATTTACCTCATCTCTCTCATCCACCTTCAAGAGCAAGGACAGGATAAGAGCAACTGAAGTAATTTTCAGGGCTTCCAGGGACACTCAGTTGCCAGCTTTTATAAGCCGCAGTTTCAAACCCCTACTGCAGGGCCAAGACGTCTAAAGTCATTGTCCTAAACCTGAAATCACGTCAGGTTTCAGGAAGAGCACAGACTGAAAGGCTACCCCAATGATGAGCTCACACTCCCCAAGCGGGAGATTTAATTACTTCATCCCGGGACCTGGGACCTGAGGCAACCCCCTCCCAAACAGCACAATCATCTCATGGGAACCAAATCGCCCTTCAAGCCCTAAGGAGCGCTGTAGAGCTATGAGACAAGGACTAAGAGAGTGATCAGTCAGACTCCAGGCCACCACGGCATCCCCTAAAACTAGTCCTCTTGCTTTGTGAGTGGGCCAGTCGGCAACTTTTCATCAGAGTTTGTCCGCTCCCGCCATTCTAGCTCTAGTCCTTTTCATTCTCTTTTACTTTCTAACTCTGTACAATAAATCAGTCTCTGCCTCTCACTTACGGCTCCTGACATTCTTCACTGCGATGAGAGTCCATCACCCTGCCTAGAAAGGTAATCTGTGGTACCTACTGTCTCTTTGGGGGATCTCCCTGGGTGCTGTCCTGTGACAACAGTAACCTAGACTTTATAAAACTTGGGTTATTATTCTACATATCAGTGCTGCTATGACTTTGAACAAATACCACTTTTAATTTTGTGGTGTGTTGGCTTCTTCATCTATAAAATGAGGTCAGATACATGGTATTTAAATTTCCTCCCAATTGTCCTATATCAGCTTTCCCAGTTTGTTGGCCTTAAAATATAAGATTTATCCTGTCCTCATCCTTACTTTGTTTACACCAGGCTGAGGCTTGGGTCAGGTTGCAGGCGAGAAAAAGGATAAAAAGAAAATAGCATAAAGAAGCAAATTTTATGAAAAATCGTTAGAGTTGAACTTTGTCATGGAGTTTCTCTTTAATATAGCAAAATGCATATATAGAAAGCATTTGTACAATTTATCCTACAAAGAAAGTATATTTTTACTAGGAAAAATACTCTATACGTTCCTGCATAAAATGATAAAGTTCTCATTTAAAAAGATAATTTCAGGAATCCCATTGGTGCCTTTCACCATGCAGTTTAATTTTGATTATTTATGGCTGGCTTCTCTCTCTTTGTAAATATATTTCTGAGGCTCTACATCTCTGAGTCAGGCCACACATCTGGGAAGGTGGAGTGGCTGATTTGATAAGCAGTGAGCCATATTAAAGAAGCCAAATTTAGAAAGAAACATAGCCTACACAATTATCTCAGAAAGATTATTAGTTGATTATAAGGATTTGGAAAATCAAATTCAACAGGTCTTCACCAGAGGCTGGACTGGGTGAAATTTTAGAGGAATGAAGATAAAAGAGAAAACACAATCATACCTCTACATAGGAAGCTGAGCTGGAGTTGGGATTCTGGAGTGAACTGACAGTGGTCTCAAATCAGATGTACAAAAATTGTTTGACAGATGCTGTTTGACAACAAAAATTAATATAACATTACTAATGGATTTAATGTACTATTTGTGTACAAAAACAAAACTTTTTGAAGTTGAGTGCAAATTAATTCTAAATAAAATCTATAAAAAGTGAAAACAAAATCTAAGAAGAAAAAAAATTTATTCATTTAAAAAATACCACTTAAAATATTTTTCTAACTTCTTTTTTGTCTTTAAAGTTTTTATACAAATCATAGAAATAAGTACTTTGAGTTCCGGGCTTGTCTAATAATAAACCTAAAATAAAAAAAAACCTCTTCGACATTTACATCTGTTTTTTTAATTTATTAAACCATGACATTTATACATGATTTTGTTTGAATAATACATGAATTATTTCCAGTTGAATGTAACTTTATTAATAATATGTACATTATTACTTCATCTTTATAGGCAGGGAAATGAAGGAAAAAGATTGATTAGATTTTCTGAGTAAATCCTTCATAATAATAGGAAAATGATTATAAATGATTACAGGTTATTGTGACTAAAACCTTTATCTGTCCCAGTCCCTTCTTACTCAGTATCTGACCTCTTTGTCTTGCAAATGAGAAATGCCCTGCTGCTGTTGCAGGCGGTATCACTAACACTTGGAAAAATAAAGTCAAATTATTGCAAATCCTGAGACTGAATTTCCCAGGACAGATTTTGCAATATCACAAAATAAACTAATGAGTATAACATCTACATGTTAAAGAATATTTTAAAGGATATAAAGTATCCACATAGTTACAGAGATTTTTTATTTAAATGTATTCAAAAGAATCACTAGTTAAAAAACACTGAAGTATGGATTTGGAAATAAAACTATGTGCACTTTATAGGCAAAATGAAGTAATTTATGAATTTAAAATTTTAATCCTTTGTAAATTGCCATATTTGGTTGAAAACTGCTTCATATTTTTATTACTTATGATCTGTATATATTTATGAAATATTAATGAGTTGAGAAATCAAATTATCTCCTCAAAATAACTATATTAATTTAATAAATATCTCTGCTTCTCTTCCACGTGCAAAGAGAAAATATGGAAAACTATTCACCAACACAAACCAATTTTAAGGGACATGTCATACATTAATTATATTAGGGATGCAAAATATAGATGAACTGGAATGAGAGGTTTTAGTTCCAGCAGTATTGCAATGGCTAGGTAATACATTCATTAATGCACGCTTGACACAGTCTTTCAGCAAATTTGTTTAAAATCTGGCAAGGGTAAGTTACTCTTTTAGGCCCTGTGAGAGAAAAAGATGCAAAGAGACGTTCCTATCCGTAAGGATTTTATAATGTTGGGCAGCATTTCCTGAATGTCCAGCTCATCAGATGTGAGTGTTCCTTCAAGTGTGTATTCAGCAATTATTGTGTGTTAAGATACTAGGCTATTCAGTCACTTAACATAGAACATAAAACATTTCTAAATGAGAAAAAGTCATCTGCCTTAAGAGATATGGTACAGCTCACCTTAAATTGTGTTCCAAAGAAATGAAAAGTCCAAACAAATTATTAAGACAAAGACTGTAAGTTCAAAAAATACCAAAATTTCATTAACTTAGTATGTTCTGCAATAATCAAGACAACAAATTGGGAGTGGTATTGGAAATTTCTTTGAGGAGAAGTTAAATCTTTTATAGTTCTTTACAAAGGTAGAACAATAAGCAGAAATAGCTCTTGTGTTCAGGATACTGAAATTTTCCAAAATCCAACTCTTCTCCTAGTGTCCTTGTAGGAAACCCTTCATCATTAATGCCAGACAGCAGTTATTCTACTAATGATTATCTCCATGATAACAAGACCTGAGAATGAAACAGAAAACAACACTGTCCTTCTTCCAAAGGAATCTTCTTCATAGGCAAGTCAACGCATATGTCTAACATTGGTGGAATAATTCTTAGTCCTTTGAAGCATTTGCTAACAATGTAATACTTTGCTGGCAATCTCAAGTCTATCTTCCAAATCATGCAAGATGCTTCACAGTAAATAAACTCATCTTGTTCCAGAGACCTTAAATATATCTTGGCAATCTAATTTGTTATTCTTTTTTTCTAAACTTTTAATTTATGTCTTATTAGCCAGTTAAATTTCTTCAGAGACTGAAATTTTAGAAGAACTTGGTTTTCCAGAAGAGGTTGTATTACAAATTATCTTGTATTCTTCTTTTGTAGCAAACTAAAATGGTGTAGTTGTACTGGCTAAGGAATAGTGTTGTGTTCTACAGTGTGTAACATAGTAGTTTATGAGAGAAGTAACTAAAGCACTAAGCATGAGATAGTATGGGACAGCTACTAAGGAGTCTGTTTTCCCTCCCTCACTTCTCATGTGTGTCTTTTTTAAACACTATTGAGTCTAATTTCTCTCTTGATATACAGTTTGCTATTCTATTTCTGCAAAATGAGAACATTCTGTTCTATTTATTCTCCCCTTTATTTTTAAAAGCTGCAGAAAGGCTTACAGTAAACTCCTAAGGAACTAACAGCCATTCTTAAGCATTGTTATCAAATATGCAATACTCCTCACCCTCTCCTAGGAGGTGTGCTTTGCTGATGACAGTGATCGGCTGTGCGTTCATATAACACGTTACAGGAGGGAATATCAAAACTGGGTCAGTGACATTGCTTCATGAGATGAAATTCAAGCTTTGCTATGTCAACTGTGAGGGAGATGGACAGGATATTAGCCATTGGATCACAATGAGGTGTACAGAGCAGAATGGTTTCTTCAGATCTAACATAACTATTCTGTTCATACTTCTATTGGAAATCAATAGAAAGTATTATCAAAAACGCCCTTCAAGCCCGAAAGGTGTTGAATGAATCTAAATCAGCTTCCTTTTAGCACAGAATAGTTGCCATTAAATAGCTTTGTCCCAGGAGAAGCATCCATGCCCGCCTTGGTTTGAATGGTGCCCTTTTTACTGGGGAAGAGTGAAAAAGGGATTCACTCTGAGTTTTCTTCTAGCTATAAAATTTTGTCTCTTCAATACTTAGTACTAGAACACAGTGGTAAAATCTCTAATTTATATTTATGTATATGCCACTAAGTTCCCAGTTCTGACTGATCATAAAACCTGGTTGTAGAACTCCCAAGAATAAAAAAAAGAATCCTAATCACAAATGCTCAGAGACTTAAAATCTACTGGGAAATGTGATAAGGAAATAAATAAGGAGTACTTGAATTCAAACTTTGAATCCTGGCTTTGCTTCTCAGGCATTTCCTTCATCAAATTTGCTCTATTCTGGAAAACCGCAGCACTAGAGTAACATTTCATGTATTTCCTATAATTCTAGTAATTAGCCAGCAATATTAGCTCAAGGATGGAAAATGAGAAGTAAACTTCTAATTCAAAGAAATTCTCACAGTTTTTAGGGCTGAAATTAGTAAAAAACAATATATTTATAGGTTTTGATGCTTGAAAACACCCTTCACATTGTCAGCTGCAAGGCAGGTTTTACAACCTTTATGCATTATCTAGCTCTGTATTCTGCTTTTAATAAGTAGTGACATAGACTAGGGCATGATGATGTTCCATAAAACTAACCCCACCCATGAAATATGTCTTTTGATAACTCTAGTGCTTCTCACAAGAAAATATTTGTTGACTACACATAGCTTTGCTACATGAGTTTTCTAACATATTTATTATATTATATTCTAATACAGTTATTTTATTTCACTTTACCATTTACCTAGTAATCTTACACTGCCTCTTCTAGTCAGTTTTGTAAGTCTAAAGTGGTTGAATATTAGTATTTATATATGTTTGAATTCTGTTATAGTCTTGAGAGACTATTAAACCACACAGATTATATGTGGGAACATTGAAGACCATCCTCTTATACTGCCAGAGGCATTCTGCATGGAGGATTTAATTTCTTTACCATCTATGAACATTGAGAAGAGATTGTTCATTGATTTTACTCATGGTTTATAGATTTAGGTGCCTGTAGTTATCATAGTGGTGTGTGATTGGATGCTGATTCCTCCACCTTGTATACTGTAATCAGTGTAACAAAGAATATGATACAGTGGTTTAGCATGTCTGACACAGGGGAACATCAGTGCCATGGTTAAATGTACACATAAAATAAAATTCACGCATTTTTATTTTACTTTCAATGTAAATTAAAATGTATTTTAGTAAATTGAAAGTAAAAATGGAAAGTAAATTAATATGTAGTTCCTTTAAAAACTATGTCTCTAAACATAAATGTAAACATTTGAGATAACATAAATGTAACACAAATATAAAACTGACTGAAAATTACATTGAATTTTATGTCCCTATGGAAATCAATGCCTAAATAGATGAGCAATACTCATAGAATCTATGAATTTAGACCTTAAAGTTCTAAAATGCAAATCTGGAGATTTCATTCATTGTTTTAAGAAATGAAGATGGGATTTGGGGTGAGAATCTATGGAGAGACACAGTTATCACGAGAAGTATGCTAAGAACAAGACTTTCAGGCACATCTATAATTTAGAAGTGAGAGAAAGGGAGAATTGAAGAAATTTAAAAACATGTGAAAAATACAGACTCGGGAAATTAAGAAACTGCAGTGTCATCCTAGATAAAAGTGAAGCTATTGGCTTTCGCAGTTAGTGATTGTTTTGAAGATAATCATTCCAGGCAGAGCGTTATGAGAGAGAGACAATAAAGAGGAATACAGGCTATCGATTTTGAGAGATTTAATAGTTGCCAAAGTAAGGGAAATAATCATCAATTAGCAGCCTTTGCATAGTAATAGACTAAGCAGGCAGGTTTAAAGTTTGCATCAGCCAGGAGAAAGTAGCACGCATAGGAAAATGACCTTTAAACATTGAGGTCTCCCATCAGGGTGGAGGTGAGCTACTGCTGTAATCAACTTGAAGAGATTAAAAATTGGATGGGGAATGTAAAAGTAATTAGGTAGCTGCCAGCCTAGTCTCCCAGATCAGGTCCATCTACCTGGGAGAGGCCCAGCACGGCCGCTGTGGTTCTGGAGAACACTACCTGCCACAGCACCTGGGAGCCACCCTATCAGTATGAAACACGGAGTGAGGACCTCCGCTAAGCAAGGGATTGCCGCTGGGTCCAGGCCAATTAAGGGTTTGTAGTTGGGCTTCTAGAACACCAGGCTGCAGGCAGAGCAGGTCTGCCCTGGTCTTTCATTGATGCCAAACAACTGGACCTATAGCAATTTAATTTTGTAGGCTGTCACTTACTGGAGTTTGACAGGATTCCACTGCACTGTTACCTCCTGGGCACTTGTAAAATGAGAAACTCATCCTCCCAACTCAGCCTTCCCTTCTTCATTATTAACTCTGTACATTTTTGTTACAATTTTATTTCTGTGCAATGTGTGAACTTGCATTTCCCACTTAAGAACCTGGGGTTCTTCCCATGCAACCACGTCTCTTAGTGATGACTGCATGTAATAGAAGTAATCAGGACATGACGTGCGTATTTTAGAAACTGCTATACAAAAACCCTGAAAATAAATGCTCTTACAGGGACATTTGGAGAAAAAGTTTGTCTGAATTTTCTTCAGCAATGGATGGATTTTATATCTAATTCTTAAGTGAGTAATGTCTAAATAAGTTCATGAATTATTATTTCTCAATTGTAGTTTGTAAGATTTTATTTAAAATGTTATTTATAGAAAAATTTTTTAAAAATCTTGTTTTTGAAAATGATAGAAAAGCATAGATCTGTTTAAATTTTATGTGTGCTGGCAAATAGTATTTCTGTAACAGCCCAAAGCATATGCAATGTTAGAAAATGTAAACAGAAGAACTATAAGGAACAATTTAGCACAATAAATTACAAAAAGACTAAAATTAGTAGTTTATTGAGAAGAAAATGAAGTCAGAGATACAAAACACTAAGAAAAGATTAAAAAGAGCCCAAATGTAGCTTGAGAAGAAAATACAGAGTTAAAGCATAGTAAAAAACTAATCCAGGAACTGGACACGGTGGCACATGCCTGTTATCTCAGCAGTCGGAGCTGAGGCAGGAGGATCACTGCCAATTCCATGCGTAGTGAGTCTAAGGCCAGGCGGAACTACACAGAGAAACGCTGTCTCAAGACGATCTTGCACAGAAAGACAAGTGTATGGTCTCCCTTTTATATGGAATCTGAAAAAGAGGATCTCATAGAAGTACAGAGTACAGTGGAGGCTACTAGAGGCTGAAGTGGCTAAGGAAAAGAGTGAACGGGGGCTGTAGGCCAAAGGACATACAATTTAAATTAGTTTCTTTCCCTTTCACAATATCTACTGTACCTCTCAGTTTTATGTACTGCTTAATAGGAAAGGACTACTGGGATGAAGGAAAGAAGAAAAGAGAAAGAAAGAAAGAAAGAAAGAAAGAAAGAAAGAAAGAAAGAAAGAAAGAAAGAAAGAAAGAAAGAAAGAAAGAAAGAAAGAAAGGAAACACACACACACACACAATACCTAAGATAATTGTATTACTACATTCCATTGGTTTTTTTTTTTTTTTTTTTGTGGTACTGGGGATTGAACTCAGGACCCTGCACTTGCTAGGCAAGTGCTTATTCCACTGAGCTATATCCCCAGCCCCTCCATTTGTTTATTGAAAGGAACAGTTAATGTTTAATTGATCAATCTTGCATACATATATCTGGTAACCTGAGCAACTCCTTTGAAGATAACCATAAGTAATAAGGCAACTATTGTTGATTTCTTATCATCTTGTTTTGAAATTCTGTATCATAGTTTTGCATTGTTTTGTTTTTGTCTTTGTTTTTTGTTATTTTGTTTTTGTTCATTTCTCTTTAAAATAAATAAATTAAATAAATAAGTTCAAAACCTCAAAAAATAAATTAGATAAAAGGAATATTTTAAAATTCTATATAGTATATGTTTAAGATAGTTTCCGTGGACTAGATAAACAACCTTTTCATCATTTCAGTATCATTTTGTGTAATCCCTTTACTCATCTGAAATTTAGTTTTTTCATACTGTAAGAGCTGCAAACATGAAGTGTTTTCCCCACACAGGTGCCTTTTTATATTTTAAACTCTTACCTTCATGAAAAGTTGTTTTGAATGCATCCATTTTAGCCCACTTGTGAGTCTATTCTTATACCTATTTTACATTAGTTCGCTTATTGCAGCTCTTTAAATTGTTTTAACATGTGATAAGGCAAGATCATACTCTTATTTTCCAAAAAATTCACTGGTGTAGAAAAGGATTGCACTCTGCACAACATTTAATCTTTCAACCAGAAACAAGTCACACCTCTGACATAGTTCAAAGTTTCTTTATATAGTTGAAAACATATAAATTCATACAAATTTCATAATATTATTTACATGGATCATTCCCAGTTATGTTTAAATATTTTCATAGGTTACTTATTTGCCTGCATGTAATTTGTTCAAGAGACAAGCACTACCACTAATGGAACGCCTTCCCTTCTACCCCATCTCCTGTACATCTCCTTGTAGCTTTTGTTCCCTATAAGGGCATTATTTTCCTTTAGTAGCATCAGTAAAGACTATTTTTATATCACTGTGACACAATAATAATTGTGAAGTACCGTCAAGTATCAGGTTTTGATTTAGGAGTATGAAAATAGAGGAATCTTTTACTGTGTATAAATAAGACAAGATTCTGAAAAGCACAAAGGATGTGATAGAAGGACTCATAACTTCTCTGTCTGGATTCACGAGGAAATATTGAAGAAGAGCAGAAAGACCACTGGTGCTACATCACCCTTCAACATCTTCACACTGCTTGGCCCATTGTCTTGTCCCTAAAAATCACCACAGCGGTAGTGGCCACCACTCATTATCTCTCATGCATCCCACTTTGCGATAAGAACTAAGAAACAGCGTCATTAACCCTCCCCAACCTGTTATTTAGATATTAGAATCGTCATCGTACTGATGTGGAAACTGATAATCAGAGGTCTTACGGAACATTCCCAGAGCACACGGCAAGTATTTATCGGACTTATTGAAGTATTGGATAAGTATTGAAGCATTGACTAAGTATTGAACAGACCTGATTCCACCAGGTCTGTGTGCTCAATATTCTTTCATTTCACAAAGAGTCAGCCATTGTGAGATATATGTGATGTTTGTGCATTTAAAGTCAAACAAGGAGAAAACATGATCAATCTGCATAATCTGATATGTAAGATATGTAAGACTATTTCTTCCTTTGAATTTTATTTGACAAAAAATGATTAAGTAAAAATGAACCTAGATAATAGTCAAATAGTATTATAATAGACATTTAGAAACCAGCATCTCTGTTTCTTTTAATCTTTTGGTAAAATGGACACTACAGTGCTCAGCCTTGTGGTTCCTTAATTTTACATTCCAACTGATTAAAGTTACATAAAGTTGGCAAAGCTGTTTCTCAGTTTTACAAGTCACATTCTGAGTGCTTGAGAGTGACACGTTGCCCACAGCTGCAGTACTGGAGCCTGTGGAATAGTTCCACCACGGCAGAAATTTCTACTGAACAGTGCTGACTTGTCATATCTGACCCAGAGATCATACTCTAAGTTGCTTTGTAATTAATTCCTCAGCAAATATTTAATGTTCTCTAGCTCTGTGGCAGAATATGAACTAGGTGTTAGAGTACAAAAATAGGAAGGCCTGGCTCATTTCTTTGCTTTAAATTCTCAAATCTTGAGGCAGAAACAGATAATGAAATTTCCATTCTTGGGAATAATAATAATAATAATTAATAATAATATCCCACAATAGATTACTATAAACTTCCTCATCTTTCTCACTGTTGAATCCTTTTCTATTCCAGATGACATAATCACTGTTTATTCTAGATTGTTCTAAATTGTTCAGAATTATTTTTTGCTCAAAGAGTCTGTAAGTTTAATCTTGACTTTTAAATTTAAAATTTTGCAAATCTCAGTGCCAGTTTTACAGCCACCCACACAGACCTAGTGCTGCGGTCTTGGCAGGACATATTGGCATCACAATTTCTGCTAATTCTGTTTGGATAATAACTATGTCTAGAGTAATCTATTCATGTCTCCTTTGTCTTTGTTACAAAAAAAAAAAGAAAATCTTGCCCTAGAACCCTTCCCATTTTATGTTGCATAAAATAACATGGATGCAATTATCTGGAAAAGCCATTTCTTTACTATTAAGTGCTTGAAACTTGTAACTTCTGATCAGCTGCTGGGAAAGCCTGTGGTTTTTCTCTCACAAGAAGGCTCAACTGTCCTGTGAATTTTCAAACATAACCCAAAAGGGTTTTTGGAAACAACTTAGTATTAGGAAAAACTATCAACTATGCCCCTTATAAGGGGCTCTCTCTTTACGTGCAGTTAATAATTCTAATTCTCTCCTTGTGAAATCTAACAAGAACTCACTCATCTTTCCTAGAAGAGCCATTTCCCTTTAATTACAGTACTCTTTTTGTACCCACTCTGGCTTTAGTATTTTAGAATTGATGCATAAAGTACCTCCTTACCAAATTGAAGTTCAGTGGTATTGTATTAGCATTTTTTTCTATTTGGCAGTAAGAAGATTTTACAGTGTGGCATTATGTCATGAAAATACCCTAAAATTAATGCTCTCAAATGAGGGATAAAGCAGAACCTCTGTCAAAGACAGAGAAAGAGACTTCATATTTTTCTGAGAAATGATTCATCACTTCTGTACATCTTTTACAAGGATCATTCTGTCTGTACAATTTCATTGGCTGTTGCAAGTGTTGGTAATGAGATAGCCAAGATGTTTATGACTGTTTACTGCTAGTTGTTGATTCATCTGCTCACTGTGTTCCTAACCCATGAAAATTCAGTTTCTCTCTCTCCCCCTCTCTCTCTCTCTTTCTCCTCTCTCTCTGTCTCATTTTCTTTATGTTTTTGTATTTTTGAGACAGTGTCTCACTACGCAGTTTAATATGGCCTTGAGCTCACTTTGTAGCCCAGGCTGGTCTCAAACTTACAACAATCCTCCTGCCTCAGCCTCCCTAGTGCTGGGGTTATAGGCATGCACCACCACACCTGGCTCTCTCTCATTTTCTACATAGCTTTTTCTTTTGATTATGTTACTAGATGATTCAAAATTCTTTCATTTTAATAACGTGCACAAGATAGACCATGACACAGCATAGTCACCACACATTATATATAACAAGAGCATTTCTAATAGAGTGGTTGTAGTCAGATGGATTTTTTCACACAAATTGAAGAAATATATTAGATTAATATGGAGAGAAGTAAATAATCTTAGAGTAAATTATCCTAAAATTTCTTTGATAGTAGGAAACATATTCTATTTCCTAAGTAGGAGGAAACCATTCTATTTTCTTCCAATGGCACAAATACTGTGTAGTATTTTGCAAGGCCAGCCTGATATATACAATTGAGAAACACAATTTGGCTTGGTCATTGCTACTTTACTTTCAGTTTTCTCTCATGTCCCTGTCTTTTTGCACATAATCTACCGCTATATCTATTTTGTAAGAGAGAGGCTCTTTTTTAAGGCCCTCAACCGAGAAGACTCAGAGTGGAACTTTGCTTTTTTTCTCACATCATCCATAATTTTTGTCTACAACAAAAGAGTTTCTTCGTGCCTTGCGTCCTTTATCCTAAAACTTGGTTGTGCCATTTTTTGTGTGAGTGGTTAAGAAGAGCTTATCCTCATCATATGGAGACTTGTCACATTTCTAGGCACTGCAAACCACTTAATCCTCCATCACCGCAGCTGACCACCTTCCGTCCTTGTCCAGCGCCCATGGAGCGTGCCAGTGTAGTCTCTTAATCCTGCCAGGTAGGTGTCTGCTTTGCAGGCTTTTTGTTTTATCACCTTGCATTAGTGAAAGAATCCTAAGCAGCCAAATATTTGATCCTCACAAACTAGTTTAACTAGTTAGAAAACAAGTGTGATATCAACTTATATTATGATTAAAATATAAAAAACAATCAGTTAAAAAAAGAAGAAATCCAAGAGATCTACTTTACATCATGGAGTCAATAGTTAATTGAAATATGTTTTATACTTAAAAATGCTGAGTGATTTCTGAATATTCCCATAAAAAACCCAAAAAACATGATATAATAAATATGTTAATTAGCTTGAGCCTCTGATCCCACCATTTATATAGTAGAACATCATTTGTAAACTTTATGTATTAATTTTGTTCTAAAAATACAAAAAGAAGAAATCTGATATGTTGAGGATCTTGCACTAATTAAAAATGGGCAATGTATATAGGTAGATGTTTCTCAAAAGAAATTACACAAATAGCCAAAGGATGTATGTAAAGATGTTCAACATTATTAATCAACAAAGCAATGCAAATCAAGGTCACAACGGTATGTCACCTCATTCTAGTAAGAATAGTTATTACAAAAAAGACAAATGACAACTAGTGCCGGTGAGGATATGGACAAATGGAACCTTGCATGTACTAGGTGAAAATGTAAAGTAGCAAAAACATTATGGAAAACTACAGATTTTTCTCAAAAACTATAAATAAAATTATCAGGTGGTTTAGCATCCCCATTCTTGGCTACATAGCTATATAGCTACATAAAATGAAGCCAGTCTGTTTAAAAGACAAACTAATTTTTACTGGAATAGCTCTATTGCTCTATTCACAATAGCCAAGAAATAGAAAAACATCTAATTGTCTATCAGTTGATGAGTGGACAAAGAAAACCTGATAAATATACACAATGGAATATACTTTAGCCATAAAGAACAGTAGTTCTATAATTTGTGACATATGGAGGATGGAACCGGAAAGGTGCCAGGCACAGGAGGGTAACAACAATCTCACTCCTACATAGAGCATACAAAAGCTGATTTTACAGTAACTGGGACTAGAATGGTAGTTACAACAGACTAGGGCAGTGAGGGGTACAGAGGTATGGGGGAATGTTGGTTAATGGTTACTAAGTTGCAGTTGCGTGAGCATGAGATGTTATAATATAAGGTTGGCCTAATGGTGTATGCTTATAATCTCAGCATTCAGGGAGGCTGTTTCAGAAAGACCACAATTTGAGCATAGTCTGGACCACTTAGGGACTTACCAAGATCCTGTCTTAAAAGAATAGTAGAAAAAAAGAGCTACCCACTATGATTGTGTTGATATTTATTTGATCCTTTATGTCCTGCAGTATTTGTTTCATGAAATTAGGAGCTTCAATATTTGGTATATGTGTATATATATATATATATATATATATATATATATATACACACACACACACACATACACATACATACATACATACACACATGTGTTATGTTTTTTGTTGAATTGTTCCTTTAACTAGTATTTAGTGACTTTCTTTGCCTCTCCTTATCAATTTCAACTTGAAATTTATTTTGTCTGAGAGTACAATTACTACAATTACCACCCCTTCTTACTTTCAGGGTCCTGGGGGGATGTACTATTGTTTTCCATTCTTTAATTCTTAGTTTAAGATATTTTGAGTGTCTTGGATGCAGTAGACTAGGTTTTGATCCAGTTTGCCAATATATTCTTTTTAATTGAGGAATTGAGGCCATATATAGTGAGAGCTATTACTGAAATGTATTGATTTCTTCCTGTTGTTGCATTCTTTTTCTGTTGATGGCACCTTTATTTTTCCTTTTTTTGCTCAAGTATTTGTCCTATTTGATGTATTAATTCTATCTGACATTGCGGCTTTTTTGAGTTCACTGTTTTAGTCTAGGATTTTTTTGAGTATGTTTTTTTTCTGAGTAATGTGCATTTTGAGAATGTTCTCATCTGTTCTATTTGGAAAGAAAGTTTTGCAGGATATATTATTTGGGGTTACAAAGCCTTTGCTTTAGGGGCTTGAAACACTTCACTCCAGGCTGCTCTGGCATTTAAATTTTGTGTTGAGAAGTTGCCTGTAATCCTAATGGTCTTACTTCTGTACTTCATTTTTTGTTTTTCTGTGATAACTTTTAAGAATATCCTTTTGTTGGACATCTCACCAATACATTCATAGCAATATTTACAGCATCACAACTTATAATAGCTAACCTTGGAAATAGTCTAGATGTCCACAAAAATGCAAATAGGTAAATAAATATGACATTTATTCAAATTAGAATATTATTTGGCTGGAAAGTGATAAACTTGTGACATTTGTAGGAAAACGAATGGACCTTGAAAACACTTCTAAGTGAAATAAGCCAGACACAGAAACTTAAACACTATAGAGTTTCATTCATATGAGAAATCCATAGTAGAAATACAGTAAAGAGCAAAATAAAGGATCAATGGAAGGAAAGATGCAGATAGCTCTTTTGCAAATGGGAAGGGAAACAATTTCAGGGGGATAGATAGGGATGGGGAGGGCACATGAAAGGATGTGGAACGTGTCGTGTGCGTGCACTAATCATCCATCGTGCCTGTGATCCTTACGTGTCTCAAGTGTTAACTAAAAAAGTAAAAATGGGGGAGGGTTTCTAGAGAGACAGAAGGACAAAGGAGAATGTGGAGATGAAGATGAAGGCAATGAAGAATTTGGATATGCCAAGTACACGCACCTATTGTGTATAGTGAATATAAACATCATGTACTAAGAACATGTGCTAGTGGAAAGAACCAAAAGGCCTAATGCAGCTCACTGGGAAGACCCTGGACTCACTCTAGTACTGCACAAATCAAAAGTTATAATGTGCTGTTGCACAGTGAGTGATTCTAGAAAACAATTATGTGCTCTAGTAATTAAAAAATGCTAGAATTAAAAGTCCACCATAAAGAGATTAGAAATGTTTGAAGAGTTAGCTATCTTTAGAGTGACTATACAACATTATATATATGTGTGTGTATATATATGTGTATGTGTTTGTGTGTGTGCGTGTGTTACCCCATTAACATGTACTATTTTTATATATCTGTATCAGTTAAAATACTTTTTAGAAGTAAAAGCGACAGCATAGGAAAAACACTTGTAAATTATATATATGAAGCAATATTATTTAATATATATAATCTATACAAGACTCATTAGAAAAAACATAAATAATTCAACGTGAAAATGATGAAACATACAAGAGATATCTCATGAAAGAGAATATACAGGTGGCAGATGATCACATGAAAATATTAGGACCTCATTAACCATTAAGAAAAGTCACAATTAGATTAAAACTGATTAGAAACACTACACATCTATCAAAAGGGCAAAAGTTACAAATGTATCTTGACAAATCAAATGCTTGTGAGGATTTAGAGAAATTAGACAATTCAAATATTGCTATTGGGAATATAAGATAGAGTTTTCTGGTAAATATTTTGGTAGTTGCTTAAAAAAAACTAAATGTAAGCACAGTGTAACCTAGCAATTGTACCCCTTAATTTTATGTTCCTATAAAACCTGCGCACACATTTTTATAGCAGTTTTATTCTTAGTAGCCACAATGTAGCAATAAAAGAGAGAACTTCTAGCAAACGAATGGCTATGACCAGGTTAAATTGCTGACCATGAAGGGATCTTTGGCTTTGTTGAGAAAGATCATATTCACAGTGCTCTGAAGTCAAGGTAACACCACAGCTGACACGCTGACACTCCCTACTGCAGAGCAATCAAGCTGACAACCTTAGCTATCAAACAGTTCTCTTAACTGGCAAAGCTTACTGCTTGCAGAAGTCTTTGAACTAACTTCCCAAAATTCCTCTCAGTCCCACCTCGCTTCAGTGTTGCCTTGCTAATTTGGAAGCCAAATAAACGTGGGCTGTCAGAGAAGCTGTTGTTTTCATGCCCAGCAAGTTCTCCTCCTGGGAGAGCTCTAACCCTCCTGGACTCCCCACAA
Source organism: Dinomys branickii (assembly GCA_004027595.1). Taxonomy (NCBI): domain Eukaryota; kingdom Metazoa; phylum Chordata; class Mammalia; order Rodentia; family Dinomyidae; genus Dinomys; species Dinomys branickii. Next base: position 118,464 of record PVLD010000416.1, on the reverse strand, counting down.
ACCATATTCCATTGTCTTTATTTTTAATTTATTTTTTTGTCCAATTTTTTTTTATTTTAAAAGTAAAAGAACAAAAACACTAATAAACATACACACAGTAGCACAAGAACAGTACAAAAACTGAACTACAGATAAGGTGGCAGGGGATCAACAATGGTTGTTGTATTACACATTGGTAACTTCAAAGTGTGTGCTCAGGACAATACAAACAGACATAAAAGATTGATCAAACAACTTATTATCGATTGTTTCCCACATCAATATGACATGAGACAATAGTGCAACCATGTCAGCCATCCCACACATAATACTTACCTACACAGGTATCCCCCTCTTCCTTCCCTCCTTCCCTTCACCCCAATCGCTCTCTACCCTTGAGCCGTCTCCCCTCACACCTCCCGATCTGTATTCTCACCTCCAGGCTCCTACACCAATGATACTATATGCTGTCTTCACCATAACTTGTTTTAGGGTAGGCTAAATGCCTGATAAGAAATAAAATGAATTATCAGTGCATGAAAAATATGGATAAATATCCAGGGAATTATGATGAAAAATTACCAAATGAAACATAGTGTAATTCCATTTAAATAATGTCTTGATGTGAGAATATAATAGTAGTGGAGAACAGGCTAGTGGTCAAGAATTTACAAAGGATTGGAGCAATGACTACCAGGGCAACCCACTTTGATGGAAGTGCTTTGTGTCTGGCTGAATCAGTGAGATTATCCTGCCTTCTATTTTGCAGAAGTTTTTTAAGGTGTTACGTTGGAAGACACTAGGTGAAGGTATGTGGAATCTCTTGTATCATTTCTCATAATTATATTTTTCTACAATTAATCTCAGAAATTTTCTTTAAAAAACTTATTGAAAAGAGAAAAAGTATCAATCTGAGGCATGTAGCTAAGTTTAATCATTGGAAAGTTTCAAAACATCTTTTGAAGTCACTTCTGTTTCAGTGAAGAATGAGTGGTTATTCTCATTTTAGGTGCACACAAAGGTCAATGATGCAGTAACTGAGAGAACATTCTTCAAGAGGAACTCAAGAAAGACAACTGAATAAATTCCAACAGGTAGAGAGATACAATATGAGAGATTTTCCACTATATGACACAGTATGGGAGATTTTGCACTAAATTCTCTACTTACTCTTACCTCAACTGTTTTGTGCAAGCATTCTGAATATTTCAGTACTATTAAAGTACATATTTGTATGCACAACTGAGCAAGAATATTAATCATACCAATACATATGTACTTTTTATCCTCATATAAAAGGCACTAACCTAAAACATAGTACCTTTTAAAGTATTGTCTCATAGATTTCTTTCTATTTTTCAATTTAACAAATAGATTGCAAATTCCTTAATGTTGATTCTTTTCACTGAATCCTGTCTGTGTACTCATCACAATGCTATTACAATGTCATGTGGAGCTGGAACATGATGTATATATTTAAGTTGAGTAACTGTAAGATTTTTTCAATTTAGCTATTTACAGTACTTTCTTAGGGAAAGGCATAACACACATCCAGGGCTCTTGCAGAGGTGAGTATTTTTCAAGATTTAGATCCTTTATTTGGGTTCATTTCTGCAACCATAATGATTCCTTTATTTGTAACAAGCTGTGGTAAGTCCTAGGAACAAAAAAGCACCTGGTAGCAGAAACACCTGCCTGTCCCTGCTGGAAGCCACAAATGTGCTTTAAGTTTGCAGTGCTACTTGCCCAAATTAAAATTCACATAGTTATGCAGCTTTGTTCTTGCTATTCTTACAGAGTGGAGAGTAGATAATCAGAAATGTGGAGGTAGCTCTAACTAACCAAAAAAGCATTAAATAATGTCCCAGAGTTTTTAATGTGTTTACTGCTATGCTGAAACAGTTTAACAAGGCAAAACATACTGGTCAAATTACAGGCATTTTTGGAAGTGGAAGGTGAAAGAATGCATGTGGATTGAGAATACAAAAAATATTTTATGCAGTGCAATGAGGAGAAAATAGAAATATTTATGCAATTAAAACCACCTAAGTTATTATGGTGAGAAAACCCTGACTTAATGGAATTTCTTCCTTTGAAATATTCTAATGACTCTAAGAACTGCTCTCCCGGTGCTTTTATGGTGACTCTTTTTTTTATCAAATAAAACTAAGCCAGCTCACTTTCTAAACTAGCATCAATCAGGACAGCAGCCTAGCTTATGGCACCTCTCAATGTTGAGCATTTGGAGTATTGATTTTGTATTTAATACCACACTGAGTCATATATCAAAACCTATATGCAAAGTATCTCTCATAACATCGTTTCACCATAATCAGTCTGGAAATTAAAGCACAGGTATCATAGAAAGTAACAAACATTGAAGGTTTTTATAGCTGAAGTAAAATTGCAGTTGTATTATGGAAAACAGTGTAATGGGGTTGATTGTTTAAATAATGCTTAAGGGAGCAAAAGAATAGTGCTTAAGGTAAGATGTGTCTAGACTTTAAAACGTATCTACTTTCACAGAGGATTTGGGGACTATTATAACAAAAATTCATTTGTGAATATCTCTATAGTAAGTTAAAGTTCTTCAGTGGACAGGTAGTACAGATCATCAGTTTCAGCCAGGGCACCACTATTGCACAGGTCTGTCTTACTGTATGACTTTTCCTTATCTATTATTTCTCTCCCACATAATTAGTTAATATTTAAGAAAGTTAGGAAAAGCAGCTTTGAGAAATAACTGAACAGCATCTATGCTTTTGACAACTCAGTATCAACAGCTTTTTTCTCTGAAGGGAAATTAGTATGTAAGATACAATTCACGTTTCTGCACTAGAGATTGAATCCAAGGTTTGGCGCGAGCTAGAGAAGTGGTCTATCACTCACTGAATAGTATAGCCAATGTAAGACAACACTGAAATGAGAATTGCTGGGTGTCTGGCTTTTCACTACAGTATTTTTCCAGTAAAGTTGTCTACTGAAATAAAATCAACAATAATGCTCAATAATTTTATGCATTGGATTTATTAGTTTTTATCAGGTGGAAAAATCCCTTGGCTTCTATTGCAATAAATCTATAAATCTTTCTGATAAAAATGGCAAGCTTGGCCACCTTGTCCTGAGTAAAGCAGAATGGCACAGCATAGGTTTGGTGTCTAACTAATATTAAAGTTTATACAAAGTAGAAATACAAATTGTTCACTTTAATAATCACTTACCAGTAAGGTATCACAATTCAGAATAATGTACATTTCTTTTGTACTAAGGTGTGATCTATCTGAAAGCAAGAATACTCTTTGCTTCTCCAAAAAAATGGCACAGCTTTCCTGAGAGTTTCTATTTCTTCTTTAATTATTTCAGTTCCTCTTCTTAGAAATCCTTACAGCAGATGCATAGTATATCTATGTTGCTTCATTGAACCTCAAATATTGCTCAGCGTAGAGAAAGTCTATTTGACAGAATGATTGGTTTTTAAAATAATCATATATATACATTCCTATATTTATTTATAATTTGTAAAAATCATTACCATTTTGTTTAATTACTTTAACTTAGTAATTAAAATAGTCCTACACTAGAAAAAAATAGAACTTTTGTGAAGATGTTTTTTGTTTGTTTGTTTGTTTGGTTTTTGTATTTGAGACAAGGTCCTGCCTTGTTTCAGGGCTGGCCTAGAATTCCTGGGATTAAGTGACCCTGTTGCTGTAGTCTCCTAAGTATCTGGTTCACACCACATAGCTGGCAAGGAGATTCATGTTTTTAAAAAAATTTCCATGGAATTACTTTGCTTTGACTCTGTTTATCTAAATCTATATTTATTGAAAACAATAAAATATATAACTTTTAAGGGGAAAATTCTCAACTTGAAACAGAAGTAAAGCTTTCTGTGGCCAAGTCATTTGCAAATTTACTGAGTATGTGCTGAACTATTTCATCTCTGTGAGTGTTAAACCATTGCTCATCAGGTTTGTAAAATCTTAAAAAAGTGTTTCTATATTTTCTGAGGCTATAAGCCACGTACATTTAACACACTTTCCTACAAAATAACTTTCCTCCCCAAAAAAGGGTAAGTCAGTTAATAGTTTTCATTATGTTCTAAGTATGGGTATATTATACATTTCTTCCAGCTCTGTCTTCGCTCTCAGATGAGTTCACATTTAGAGTTTCTGGTAACATCAAGATTGTGTGTTTTCCTGGGAAAGGTTATCCACTTCTGGCCAGTGAGAGAATTTTAACCTCTGTGCAACTGTTTTTTGCCCACACTAATTACCTCTTTTTCCCAGGTTGATAAGTCAATGGCAGTTACTTGCCCATAGAATTTTGGAAAAGCATAAATGAATTGTGTCCAAGTATCATAGTCTCTGTCCAGATAATTCATGAAATTCTGAGAAACTTGTACGGTCAAGGTGGTCAAGGTTCACCTTTGTCAACTCAATGCTTACAACAAAACACATTGTATTTTGAAGTTTCATGGCAAAATCCCTCAAGAATTTCAAGAAGCTCCCTGTATTTCCAAATGTATGTATCTATGTTATGTCCCTGTAGAGGGTGAATGAAGATGCCCATGAGGGAGAGAATAAAAGGTTTTACTAAAATTCATCGCTACTGCATCCGCTCCTCATACATGTGTGTAAGCCATCACATTCTCACAAGGAAATATGAATTGATCTGGCTTATTTTGTAGTTTGTGGCATCTCAGTAATTAGTGTACGTTATCCTCTCCCTCCCTTTTCCTTTTTCTATCAATTTATTAATTTGCTGCTTCATTCTTTTCCTTCTCCTTCTGTCCTGGCCCACTCTATGGGATAAACCCTCCCCTCCATAATATCCAAAATAAATAATATCATAAATGTGATAGTGCTCTTGTTTCACACAGCTGACTTTAAAATAGAGGTTTGATCTTTATTTATTTATTTTTGGTACCTGGAATCAAATTCACTACCTCAAGCTTGCCAGGTGGTTCCTCTGCAGCTGAGCTATATCCCTAGACCCAAAATAAAGATTTCAAAATAGAGTTGCTTTTTTGTTTTTACTGGATTTTGTCGAACCAAATTAACTTTTTAAAAGTCAGAGACCTTCCTTTAATTAATGGCATAGAAGTAGAAGAGGAGATTTAAAGTACCAGAAGGTCTGTATGGTTTTCTGGTTTGAAGACAAACGAGGTCATGAGAGACAGAACACGAGAGATCTGTAAGTGCACAGAACCGCTCCTAGATGACCTCCACCAAGGGGAGGGGAACCTTAGACTTAAAAGAGGAAGGAGTTGAAGTATGCCGAGAGCCTCAGTGAGCTTGCAAGAAATTTCTTCGCAAAGACTGCAATAAAAACTCATCTTCAGTAATATATTGGCATTAGCCTTGTGATACCATAAATAGAGCACTCATCTGAGTTCATCTATACTTCTAACACACAGAACTGTAAACCAATAAACGTGTATTGTTTTAATGTCCTAAAATGGCACTAATTTGAATATCACCTAGAAAAACATCTGTAAGGATAATGTCTAAATTTCCTGGCACGAATAAAGACAAAGGTGCTTCAGTGGTGGATGCTTTTGGTCAAAAGGCTGCTGGGTCCAAGGAAAACAGAGAACCCTATTCTGTGGGTGTTTGTGTCTGCTGGATGACACAGGCAAATGTTCTATTTAGTAATTCCTGAGAAATTTAGTTACTCATTATTGCAGAGTATCCAGGACTCTCTTCTAAACCAAGGGTCTCATAAGCATGTATGTGTGTGTGTGTGTGTGTGTGTCTGTGTGTTGAGCTCACATATTTGATGTATGTTTCATTGGGATAAATTGACTTAATGCACACATTAAAAATAGCTAATTCAATTCCTATTACATGTGAAACTTTCAGCGATGAAAATTTTTCAGAAAATCTTGGAATCATCTCTAAATCCCCATGGCCACATTTACAGATCATTAAAATTTATATCATTTTATGATTAATGATCCAATACAGCAAATATCTTGGGAATAAAATTTATGTTGTGTATGTTATCATAATTCTAGCTAGTCTCCCGATGAACAATGAAGATTTAACCAGAATAAGATAATCTAGCAGATTAGTAAAGTAAACTTTGGAGTGTGTCTGTGAGAGTGACCAGAGGTTATTAGCATGTGGGTCAGAAAAATAATGGGGAAGAACTCCCCTGATATAAGCGGCATTGTCCAACAGAGTTGCAGCCCACATGGAAGCAATGAGAAAACAAGTCAACCTGTATTTAAAAATTTCAGTTCTCTTGACTGGGTGCATTTTTGGCTACTGCCAACACCTACGGACATGATACTCATCTCCTTTGCCCTTCAATGTGGACTCGCACCTGCGACTCTCCAGGGAGCTTCCTGGCCTCCATTTGGGTTGGCACTGTCTCTTTATTCCCTTTGTTTTGTCTCTCCCAGCTTAGACTGAGTATCAGCTGGAATTTCTGGCCCCCAGGACACGGATGGTCATTGTAGACTATCCTAATCTGATCCTGGTACATTTCATTTCATATATATATGGTTCCCTAGAAATAATATAAATATATATATATTTACATATATATATTTGTATATATATTTCAAATATAAGTCTGTATTAAGCAGTAAATAAACAACTGTTGAATTAATGATGCTTATAATGAATAAATGGTGAATTGTAGAGGTTAGAACACAGGATTTCAGTCATAGCAATGAACAACTCATTATTTGTCCATTATAAGTGACCAAAACATGATGCTAATAAACTCTCTGCTATAAATGTGAAGTGTGTCCTACTGTACATTTTACCACATGGCGTTAAGCTCTTATTCATGATCTAGTGGACTATGTACTGCTAGTTTTATCTGTACACAGTTCCACCTATGCCTGTTCCCTTCCCAGGAGCATACACTGCTGTGATTTGCTTTTGTTTTTTCTCAAATAAGAGCATCAGTTTCTTCCAATCCATGCCGTATATTAAATCAGGTGTAAAGAATCCAGAGTTTATAACCAAATTCATCCAAGTTGTTTGTTTTGTATTGGGAGTCTGGGTTTGAACCCAGGGCCCCACTAATGCCAGAAAAGTACCCTACAATTGAGCTATACCCCCAGCCTGCTAAGAAAGATTTTATGGTTTTAAGTGGTCATGTAGCATTAGTGTGTATGTAATAGTCTCAGTTTTGCCTCTTAAACCCTAGATGCTTAAATATTTACTATAGGGCCCTTTTCAGGGTAAGCTTGCTTATACTTGCCTTGATTTCACTTCAAATACCACCTTCAGAAAGTGATTTCATCTGAGTTCTTCCAAGTGAGGAGGCAAAATCTTAAAAATCATTGGATTGATTCTAATATTATTTTGTAACCATGTCACATTGCTTGGTACATGTCAACACATAAAATGCTTAGGGATATTGTCCAGGTTTTAGGTAGACATTGTTCCCACCTAGTATTCTTTACAATGAACAGGTAAACCTGCAGGAAGCACTTCAGTATCATGACTACTAACTTATAAATGTTAATACTGAAGTAACAGAAAGTGAGTGTTTCTAGTATCTCTGTGGATCGCTGTACTCTGTACTGCTGAAACTAGGCCTAGAATTTCAGGATATACTATTAATATAATTTTTTGTTGTTGCTTCTGGAAATAATAGTTTATAAAATTATAAGGAATAGCTCTGTTTAAGGCTGCTGGATAATTTTGTATGCCTTTTGAGAATGTATAAATTTAAGGGCTTTAAACATAAAAATAACTGAACCTTGTAAAAGCACTCTGTAAAACCACAGAAAAAATGTTATATTAAATATATTAAATGAAGTTCAAGTAGGCAGTGACAGTAACATGCTATGATTCTGAAAATAGTATGATTCTGAAAAAGATGTAGACTGACTATTAGAAGGCTGAAACTGTTTAAAGTTAGTCAAAGAGAAGTTCTGTAATCAGTAAGCAGCAAATTGTAATTGGCATGAAACGCTGTTAATATCCAAAATGTTATGATCTTGAAGCCATAGTAGAGTACGTTAAATAAATCCATTAAAGTAAGGATAGAGACTCTTTAGTTGGCCTGCAGCTCATGACATTTACCCTCCTGGCTGTTTTTAGGAGCTATGCTCAAAGCAAGAGTCCACAAGAGAATCTAAATAACAGAGCAGATGACAAATGGGCACATGGACGGAAGGTGCAAATTCATTCATTGCTTGGAGATGAGCTTATGGCTGTGAAATACATACCTGTATAAAGAGAGTGCATCAATATTTAATTAATAATATGAGGACTTCCCAGAACAGCATTTATTTCTGGAGGGTCAGTACATGTCTGAGTTATTTTCGAGGCTGGGCTCACTGCTATGGTTATGAGTTATTCATGAGCAGCTATCATATATTATTTATGTTTACATGTTATGCCGTCTGTATGATCCTTACATTAAGTAGGTACTTAAACATAGTTTAAAGCAGTAGAATAATGAAACATAAATTAATTAATTTTGAGTGAACATCTTTCTATCCTTATTTGCAATCTGAGATACATTTCCTATGGCTACATGAGGGTAACCAGGGCATTAAAACATCACATTATGCTTCTCTCCCAAGCTTCAATATTGTTAAAGAATTTTTAAAACTAAAGAAATGCAGAGGAGCACCATTGTGTACTACTCAATTAACTACAAAATTTACATTAATTTTAAAATTAAAAAACAAAACATCCAAGAAAAAGAAATATATAGTTTGTACAAGGGGCTTTTTATCAGTCGCAGAGCACAGATACCTTTTTATTCTCTACCATTAGGAACATTCAGGGAGAAAGTATAACAGTTTAGTTACAGGGGAAGGAGAAATTCATGAAACTATATGTCCTTTGCACTGCAACTCCACACTGTGGCCCAAATACAGCTTAATGCAACACTAAGAATTTGACACTGAGAACTCTGTGTTCGCAGCCTCGCTCTGGAAATTTCAAAAGTCTCATGCCTTGGAGTCAGAAGTTCAGAGTCCTTACATGTTATTTAAGAATCAGGACCTATAAGATGGGTTAACACTCTTGAGCCAAGTCAACACCAGGGCAAGTTTATTTTAATTAAGAGATGGCAGGATGGATGGACGGATGCAAAGTTCTTGAAAGATTCAGCAGCAAATATAGCTCATTTAAGTTCTGTCTTTTGCATGAACTAGAAGTATGATCTTCAGCCACATAGTATTTTTACTTGTGAAAGGGTCTACCAGTCTAAAGTATAAAACACATAACATTGTATAAAATAGAAGCGATAATATATAGAGTGCCTGGCATAATGTAAGCTCTTAAGTAATTTTACATGTTAAAGTTAAATAAAAGTCCTTACAATGGGGGGAAATTAATCATTCCCAAATAAACAGCTAACAAATGTTGTGATCCTCCTTGAGAATGTATGGTTTCCATACAGCAGCAGTGTTTTCACATAATGTTAATGAATGCTCAACAGCCTTCAAGAAGCCTGCAGCTAATGTCTGACCTACTTATTAGGAAGGGAGCTTCAATAATCTGGCCTTTACAGAGGCTCTGTTTGCCTGGACTGAGGAAATTGCATAATTACTACTTCAGACTTTGCCATAGATTGTTTTCAATTATACTAAAGCGCTACAATTCTTAAAGTTCTTAATTGGCTAATTTTCCTAAATTTGTTCTTTCTAGCATTTTTTCTAATGACAAATCCACAGAAAAAATGTAATGCATAGTTCACAAAATGTAGGTACCTTTAATAGTCATATTTTAATATATCTATTTAAATTAGGCACAAAGAAATGTTACAAGAAATAATAAAATAATGGAGTTGTAGACTATGCTCCCAAAATTTTAGTGGCCATAACAAGAGCAGTCTTAACATCTCTTGGCTCTGTAGTTCTCAATGAAATTATAGTCAAATAATTATAAGTTTCTTCTTGATATCACAGTTTTGAGGAAAACTTGTAAGAACAGTATCCTCAAAACAAGGGGCAACAAAAGTTGTAAAGTTTGAAAAGATCATCTGAGGGATGAGTGGACGAATTAATAATATTCAGGAGAGAAGATTAGCTTCTTAAGGCCATGAGAGTGATAACCAAAGGGGAAACACACTTGTGGAAGGAAGAAAAGAGTTAGTGTAATTATAGACAGCAGACCAGAGACCAGTAAGTGAAAGTTTCAAATAGCCTTGTTCACATATAGAATGGCCCATCTGGGACCAATTCAGGGTTTCTTTCATGCACAGGGTCTCAGCAGATCATGGGCCATTTCAAGAGGCTACTTGGGAAGATGGCTGCTGAGGACAATTAATTATTTTTAGTCTCTGATTAAGTGGCTGTAGAACATTAAGCAATTGAGGTTCATTTCTTTTGGATGTTGAGAATCCTCAGATTTGTAAAGTAAAAAGATATGGAGGGATGGCTCTAAAACTGGAGGGTCCTTTCTGGATGCTGTTATGCACTGGATGATGATTCTGTGAATTTTATTTAATGAAAGTATGCATTTAGCCATTCTAAAAGTACTGGATTTGAATTTAGATGATTCTACAAAACATTGATGACACTGAGTGATTCAGTATGTCCTCTTTCTGAAGCTGATGAAGAAATACTAATTTAAATTAAATGTGGTAAGCAAAAACACATGCTTCTGCCCTGAGTATTTTCTCTTACCTAATCATTACACAGTTTATTTGAAACTAATGAAGAGAGATTAATACTGCATTTTTTTTTAATAGTAGATACTTTATGTTGCTAGTAGAGTTTCAGTTAGGTTACTTTAAGTAACCATACACATCAGTATTAGGTAATAATAAAAGGTATAAAGACGGAGTTCATGTTTCAGGAAAATGGAAATTTCATTAAGACTCTATTTCCACTATCAATTATTAAATAAATTCACCAGAGTACTTTCTTCTCCTAATCTATTCAGCAGAAAAACCTTCTGAAGAGAAGAACATGTTCTTCTGTGAATGAGTGGACTTTGAAATAAAAATCACCAAAGACTTTTTGTATGCTAAATGTTTCCTAAAGCTCATGTCTGATTAATTATATCACACAGTCTTTGTTTTTAATGAATGATCAAATATATACAAATGATAAATTATTGGAGAATAAGAATATTCCAGAAAATGTAAAATACTTTTACTATTCTAGTAATACACAGTTAGTACTATTTTGCATCTAAGGGAATTTTGTCTTCACTTATTACTTTATTTATTTTTTTGTTTTAAAAGTAAAAGAACAAAAACATATTAACAAACAGGCAGCCATTTGCAAAGTAGCAGAAGAATAGTACAAACAATACTGAATTACAGACAAGGTGACAGGGAATTAACAATGGCTGTTGTATTACATATTGACAACTTCACAGTGTATCCTAAAGAAAACAAATATAGACATGCAAGATTGATCGAATAATTAATCATTAACTGTTCATTTCAATAAAGTTATAAAAGTCAGTAATGCAACTATGTTAGCTATCCTGCATATACATACATAATTATCCCTTTATTCCTTTACTATTTTTCCCTCATCCCAATTGCTCTTTACTTTTGATCAGTTTCCTTTCATTTCACAATGTCTGTCATACCTCCTAATTTTTATTCACCCTTTCAGGTTCTTACACTAGTGATATAATACGTTGTTTACACTTGCTCATCTGATTTTTTTCATTTATGAGTATGGTCTCCAGTTGTGAAAATTTACCTATAAAAGCCTCATTTATCTTTCTTTATAGCTGAGTAATATTTCGTTATATAAAAACGCCACAGTCTTTTTATCCAATCCTCAGTGGCTGGACATTTGGTATGCTTCCACAATTTAACTATTACAAATTGCACTGCTATAAACATGGGTGCATGTATATCACTGTGATATGATGTTTTCAGATCTTCTGGGAAAATACCCAAAAGGAATAGCTGGGTTGAAAGGGACCTCCAGACCTAGTTTGCAGAGGAATCTCCAAACTGACTTCCACAGTGGTTTCACCAGTCTGCATTTCATAGCCTTGTCAGAATTTGTTATTGTGTGATTTCTTAATGCTAGCCATTCTTACTTGGGTGAGAAGTATCAAAGTTGTTTTAATTTGCATTTCTCAAATGACTAGCGATGTAGAACATTTTCTCATATGTTTATTTGCCATTTGTATTTCTTTCTCTGAGAAGTGTGTATTCATCTCAGATGCGCATTTTAGGATTAGGTCTACTAACTACTGGAAGAGAAGGTAGGTAAAAATCTTGAAGACATAGGAGTAGGCAGAGAGTTCGTGAACAAGAACCAAACTGCACTGGAAACACTTCAAAGAATCAACAACTTGGACCTCATCTTACTGAAAAGATTTTGCATATCTAAAGAAATCACCAGCAGAGTAAAAAGAAAACCCACAAATTGGGAAAAAAAATCTTAGCTGGCTCTCCCTCAGACAATGGTCTTCTATCTAGAACATATAAAGAATTTTAAAAAACACATTACTTTAGAATCATTTAAATATTAACTTTCTCTTGAAAAGTCACATTCTTACCCTAATAACAGACTATGTGTTTTCTTGTTATGTCTACTAATGCACAGAAAATGTTCTTATAAGAATTTAATGAGACAATGGCATAACCTGACAGCAAACCATGTGTCTTAACCTGCCATTTCTCTATTCGTTTTTGAAAGACTTATGTGTTGATCTGTTGCCACAGAGTTAGAGAGAGAGAGAGGGAAAGAGACAGAAGAGAGAGAGAGAGAGAGAGAGAGAGAGAGAGAGAGAGAAAGAGAGAACAGGTGGGATTTGCAGCGGTTACTTTATATTCAGAAAATTTCCTTTAAGTTAAAAGGAATTCAATGTATTGGGGCAATAACCGAGGATAATTAAACATATGTTCACTAACATCAACATACAGATAAATAGCAACAACATTATATCTTTACTGCAATGGTGCTAGTATGTTTGATAGCATAATTTACTTATATATGATGCTTGATCAATAGTACTAATTAACTGGATATTTAAGTAAAGCCAAGCAATGCAATAAATAAAATGTTAAGTAAAAACAAGATAATTGCTTCAAATTGTATATAATTATTACACTTAAATAAGCTGAAGAGTTTGACCCTTGCCACATTAGATGGTATTTATTCCATTACACTTACGGATCTTTGGTTTGATTGTGAGCTCTCAGAGAACAGCAGTATTATCTTATTTTCCTTTGAGTCTCTAAATCCTAGCACTGTGCCTGGCATATGGTAATAATTTGTGAGGCCTTCTAAGTATTGCAAGTGTTTAAAGATTATGGCTATTTCTCCACCATCCCAAAGCACATAGTATAATTATAAAGGGATTCATAATTACATATGTAGTATTGCAAAATTTTATTTTTGTGTGAAAATAACTATTAGACAATGGCGACATTGTTTAATACACTAGCAACGTGTTCATATAGTAGTCATTCTCGCAACTGGGAATTCAGGTATTCATTCATAGTCTGGAGAGCTCTAGTTTAGGGCATGCTATGTTTACCATATGAAGAGAGCTAGCAGGAAGTCTCCTACTATGCTGCCATAAGAAGAGCTTTTCCTTTCCTATTACTTTTACCCACTCCGATTCATTCCTCAAACCTAGTTTCAAATGCCACCTCTTAGGCAAAACTGTCTCTGACCTTCCTGATAAGTTTAAATTCTCCTATCAGTTGCTTTCACAGCACTGAGCAGCTCTCCCATATGAGACTTATCTCACTTGCCAGTTTTTATTTTAGCAGTGCCATTATTTGTATATCTGTCTCCTTTCTAGACTTTCAGCTTTGTGAGAGCAGGACCCATACATGCTGTTTTGTTCTCTCGCTGAGTATAATACTTAGCGCAAAGGAGATAGTTCATCATAAGTAGAGGTTGCTGTGAAGGGCCTTCCTTGTGAGTCAGTGGGTAGATACACAGAATGAAAGCCATAGCTCTTCCCCAGATTCTGAGATAAAGCATAACCTAAATATCATTTAGAGACTACATGTTAAAAATTATAAATAATTATTTGTAATTTGGAAGCAATGCATACTTTCATACTGAAGTAAACTGCTAAATATTTCAAACATTTTGAGAAACAGCATTGTCCAAATGCATACTGATCATTTTAAAATTTTAAGGTCATGCTATTATGTTATTTTTTCTAAATCTTGAGATCAATCTCAAAATGTAATCACATATACAATTTGGAAGAGGGATACCCTAGTGGGTTTCTTTCTTTAAGGAAGGACCTTAAGTGAGACAAGTGATTTGTTCCACAAGTACTTCATAGTTATTTCTAATTTTAATTAGGAAAGATTTAAAGCAGCAAATTTTCTTTAAACCCTCTGTTGCAGAGGAAGTGGCTAAGACTATACATTAAATGTAGACAGATTCAAAACCATGCCATAGTTGTATATTATAAGGAAAATCTAAACTTGCCAAGTCTTAAACTTCTCATCCTGAAGATGAAAATACTAAAAATACCCTTAGTAGGGTTGTTGTGAAGATTAAATGAGATATTTTGACTAAGCACATTGTATAGTATGTAGTGCTATATTGTATACTATACATTATATGGTATGTGGTCCAATTTCAGTACTTTCATAGCAATAAATATCAAATTTGTTATTTCTCCATATTATTTCTCTATAGTACACATTTTTGAAGCTTCTTAAAATATATAGACTATTTGAAGACAGCTAGATTTCAAAGAATCTGGACTTAAATTACACCTCTCTTTTGAGTTAAGATGACCACAGATATAACTGAGTAATTCCTCTATTGCAAGAAGGCTTTTTATCTTCAAAAAAACTAAGGATTATAACTCCATTTCACTTGAAATACACTGAGACTTAAGGGACAATCTTGACTTTCAAAGACCTTTACCTTGTTTTAGTAGAATTAGAAGGAGCAAAACAAGAGCATAGAAATCCGGGTTTCAAATATGGCACAATGACACTGTAAAGGTAACTCACGTGACTTCATATACCTACCACTGATTCCATTTGTACAGATAGTTTATGAACATACATAAGTTATTGAGGGTCATTTCTACTCAACATAGTGCTAGAAATTAACCAGAGCAATTATGCAGGAAAAAAGATAGAAAAGGCCTTCAAGTGGAAAGGGAGGAGTTAATTTTTCCTGTTGGCAGATGATATGATCCTATATGTAGAAAACTCTAGGAATTCCACAAACAACCAAACTGTTAGAACTAATAGACAAAATTTCAAAATGCAAAATCAATTCACAAAGCAAGTGGTATCTCTATTGACTAACAATGAATTGACTGAAAAATAATTCAGCAAAATTGGAGGATATAAAATCAACCCAAAAGTTAGACTTCATTTTATATTTTAACAATAAGGTATGTAAAGCAAAAACAATTTAATGAAAACTCTAAAATGTGGGTAAAAGAAACTGAAGGAGATACAAATAAATGGAAAGATGGCCCATACTTTTTGATTGAAAAATTAATGATACTTTACATGGAAAATCCCCAAAACTCCACAAGAAGACTCCTTCAATTAATTGACAAATTCAGCAGAGTAGTTGGATACAAAGTCAACATGCAAAAATCAATAGCATTCCTATACACAAACAACAAAGAGACTGAGAAATTAAGGAAACCATACCTTTGACAGTATCATCCAAGAAACTGAAATATTTAGAAATCAATCTAACAAAAGTGGTAAAAGATCTATTCAATGAAAACTACAGTATTCTGAAAAAAGAGATAGAAGAGGATTTCAATGCATGGAAAAACATTCCCTGCTCATGGTTAGGAAGAACCAACATTGTGAAAATGGCCATACTACCAAAATTTTTTTACAGATTCAATGCAATTCCTGTTAAACTACCATCAGCATATCTCACAGATCTAGCAAAAACATTCCTCAAATTCATCTGGAACCAGAAAAGACCCATAATAGCAAAAGCAATTCTGGGCCACAAGGAAAAGTCAGGGGAAGTCACAATACCTGACCTGAAATTATACTACAAAGCTATTGTAGTAAAATCAACCTGGTACTGGCTCTGGCTCAAAAATAGACCTGCAGATCAATGGAACAGACTGGACGATGCAGCCACAACTACAAACACAGCCAGCTACCTAATATTTGACAAAGGGGCCAAACAAGCTCACTGGAGGAAAGATAGCCTCTTTAATAATTGGTGCTGGAGAAATTGGCTTGCCTTTTGCTGAGGACTGAAAATAGACCCAAGTCTATCACCATGCACCAAACTCAAGTCAAAATGGATCACAGATCTCAATATTAAAACAGAAACACTAAATCTAAATCTATTGGAAGAGAAAGTAGGTAAAAATCTTGAAGACAGTGAAGCAGGCAAAGAGTTCATGAACAAAAATCAAACTGCCAGGGAAACACTTCAAAGAATCAGTAACTGGGACCTCATCTTACTGAAAAGTTTTTTGCACATCTAAAGAAATCACCAGCAGAGTAAAAAGAAAACCCACAAAATGGGAAAAAGTCCTAGCTGACTGTCCCTCAGACAAAGGCCTTCTATCTAGAACATACAAAGAATTAAAAAGCATGAACCTGTCCAAATTCAAAGACCCAACCCAGAAATGGGCATCTGAGATGAATACACACTTCTCAGATAAAGAAATACAAATGGCAAATAAATATGTGAGAAAATGTTCTACATCTTTAGTCATTCCAGAAATGTAAATAAAAACAACATTGAGATTTCATCTCACCCCAGTAAGATTGGCCAGCATCAAGAAATCATCCAATAACAAATGCTGGTGAGGCTGTGGAGAAGTAGGAACTCTTCTGCACCGCTGATGGTAATGCAGACTCGTGAAACCTCTGTGGAGATCAGTTTGGAGATTCCTCAGCAAACTAGGTCCAGAGGTTCCATTCAACCCAGCTATTCCCCTTCTGGGTATTTTCCCAGAAGATCTGAAAACATCCATATCACCGTGATATATGTGCACCCATGTTTATAGTAGCACAATTTGTAATAGCTAAATCGTGGAAGCAACCCAAATGTACAACCACAGAGGGCTGAACAAAAAAACTGGCATTTTTACACAATGGAATATTATTCAGCTATAAAGAAAGACAAACTTAAGGCTTTTATAGGCAAATGGTTACAGTTAGAAAAAATACTCATAAGTAAAATAAATCAGATGTGCATGTGCAAACAGCATATTGTATCATAGTGTAAGAACCTGAAGGTGGGAATATAAATTAGGAGATCGGAAAGGAAACAGCTCAAAAGTAAAGTGCAATAGGGATGAAGGGAAGAAGAAAAGGAAGAAAGGGATAGCTATGTAAGTATGTATATATATGCAGGATGGCTGACATGGTTGCATATTGTCTCATGTAGCTTTGATGTAAGGAACAATCAATGATTAGTTGTTTAATCAATCTTGTATGTCTATTTGCATTATCCTAAACATATACTTTGAAGTTATCAATGTGTAATACAACAACCATTGTTAATCCCCTGTCACCTTATCTGTAATTCAGTTTTTGTACTGTTCTTGTGCTATTTTGTGTCTGATTGCTAATGTTTTCATTCTTTCACTTTTAAAATAAAATAAAATAAAATAAAATTTCGGTACTACCCAAAACAATTGCATTGGTGCAATCCCTATCAAAATCCCAATGACATATTTCACAGAAAGAAAAAGATCTTATACTTTGCTTGGAAGCATTTAGAGAATGCAAAAATCAAAGCAATCTTGAGAAAAAAAAATAAAAAGAAAGAAAGATGCTGGACATGTCACATTACTTGGTCTCATAATGTAGTACAAAGCTATCAGAGTAAAAGCACCATGTTAGCCAAGATGTGGTTCATGCCTGTAATCGCAGCACTTAAGTAGTCAAGTTCACAACTTTAAGCCCAGACTGAGTGATTTAGTACTATAGTCTCAAGATAAACCTTTAAAAAAAAGCACTGGAAGTGCAGTTCTGTGCAATGGCTTTGGCTTCAATCCCCAATCTCCAGTGCAAAACACATATGTGTAGCATCACCCCACCACTACTAACACCATGATACTGTGATAAGTATGGATACGTAAAGCAATAGAACAGACAAGAGAGCCTAGATATAAATCCATCTAATTACCGTCAGTTGAAGAAAAGATATAACCATGCATGGTTTTATTCATTTAAAATGATAACATGCAGCAAGCTCATCAAAGATAATTCTATTACATTATATAGTAAATGTGTAAAATACTAGGGTCAAATATGTTTTAAATTCTTCCTGGAATTGGAAAGTTTTCAGTGTATGGTTTAGTTATTCATAAACACATTCTAGAAAAGTGTTCTGTGATGCCTAGTTAATCTCGTGATTTATTCCTGAATATTTCCTCTAGAAAAACAGAAGCACAAGCAGCAATTTCACCAACTTCTTTCTACACAATCTTATTGTCAAATTTTTAAATAAACATTACATCACATGTCCACACAGACCGTAAAATAATCTCTATAGACATAAAATAGTCAAATAAATTCAGTTCACTGGTGCTTTTCCAACCTGTTTTGCCTTCTTAACTATTACTTTTATGATAAGAGAAGTCACTGACCAAAAAAATCTAGGTATATATCAAAGTGTAAAAAGGAATTATTTTTAACTAGTGGTAATTTCAGAAAAGAGAAAAGGAGTATAGCGATCACAGATCATATGTTTGCTGTCCATTTCTCTGAGGCTATATCAATAACTTATTAATATATTTTGGTAACTATGCTTGATGATGTCATAGAAAAGCAATAAATGAACATATGGCATAAATGATGAAATATGTTAGATGTTTATTTTTAGAACACCAAAAGAGAGAGTAGAAAAACTCAAAGGAGAATTCAGTGATTTGTTTACCTGGCATTAGCTTTTTAAAATATTGAATGTTCGAAAGCTGCTGAGGTGTAAACTGAAGTGACATCAGATAAACAAAAGGAGAAAGAAGTTGGGTAGGATTTGTGGCAATTTAAAGAGTACTTGTCCCCTCTAAATGCACTAGACAGCTCTAGCAGATGCTAGAGAAAATGGAGTTCCTATACAAAACTAAATTTTAATAGACTTTTGTTTTACCTGCACCTGCTTTATGTTTACAGCAAAGTGTATAGGATATACAGCTTCCTCTAGCTCTATAAAACATCCTGCACCCTTCAGAGTAAAGTATCAATTGATGAAACTACACGGATGCTCACTGATCTCTAAAAACCATAATTCACTTTTACCATTTTCTCTTAGCATTGTACATCTTATGGGTCTTAATAAATACATAATGATTTTTCAACCACTATTACAGTATTATACAGAATGTTAGTAACACAATACAATTCTCTGTGCTTCAACTGGTTAGCCCTCTCTTTACTTGAACCTCTGGACACTGCTGATTGCTTTTACTTTCCCCACACTTTTTTGTTCTTTCTCAGAATCACGTACTGTTAGAGTTATAGATTATGCACCCTTTTCACACTGACATTTTCACTTAGTCACATGCATTTAAGTTATGATATACAAGGATTTTCATGACTTCATATGTTTATTTTAGAAGTGAATTATAAAGCATTGTGTCAATGTGACAGAATTTATCCATTTACCTACTGAAAGACATTTTGCCATTGTCTGACATTTAGAAAGTATGAATAAACCTGCTATGAGCAACTTTGAACAAGTTTCTGAGTGAACGTTAATTTTAAACTTATTTGGACAAATACCAAAGATTGTATGTAAAATAATATATAGATTTTCAAGAAACTGCCAAACTTTATTCCAAAGTAGATACACACTTCCAGTTCCCACTAACAATACAGTTCTATCGTGCTACAGCTTTTAAACATTTTTAGGCATTATCAGCTTTTAGGGTTTTTGCCATTGTGAAGGGTAAGTAGTTGTACCTCCCTGAGGTTTTACCTTATAGCTTCCTAAGGCCATATGATGTGGTGCATATTCTCATGCATAGTTAGGTGTTTACAAGTATCCTTTGGTGAAGTTTTTGTTAAGCTCTCTGGCCTATTTTTAAAAAAGGAGCACTTGTTTTACTGCTGATGAGCGTTAAAGCTTCAGTGCACATTTGGGGAATAACCTTTTATCAGCTCTATCTTTTGCACATACCCCTCCCAGTGTAAGGCTTGTTCCGGTTACCTTATTGCTTCTTTTACAGAACAAGTTTTTTTTTTTTTTAATAAAATTTAACTTACATATTATTTATTTCAAGCATTTGCCATTTGTTTTGGATATTGCATCTCCAAATTCATCTTTCAAACCCACGTGTCTTAGTTGTTTCAGAGGCTATAGTTGAAGACCATAGGCGGGAATCTCATGAACAATAGAAATTTATTTCTCTCTGTAATGAAACTAAAAATCCTGAGCACCCTTTTATAAAGGCGCTAATCTCATTCATGTAAATTCTCTCCATCACCTAATCACCTACCAATGTCCCTGGTTCCTACAGCATTACATTAGAAGTTTGAATTACATCAGATGAATTTTAGCATGGGGGGTACTAGGAATTGAACTCAGGACCTTGTGCTTGCCAGGCAGGCATTATGACACTGAGCTATCTCCAGTCCCTATCACCTGAATTTTAAAGGCACACAAACTTTTAGTCTATAACATCAAGGTCACCAGATTTTTCTTTATGTTATCTTCTAAGAGTTTATATACTTCTCTTTTACACTTTAGTCCATGGCTCATTTGAATTAGTTTTAAGAGTATGAAAATCTATGTTTAAATTTAATTTGAAGAATGTGGATGTTCAGTTGTCCCATCATTGTTAAAACTATTATCATTTGTTTTAATTCTTTGTCAAAGAATAGTTGATGATGATGTTTGCATCTAATTATAGTATTTCTATTCTACTTTATTGGTCTTTATTCTTTTATCAAGCTAGCTGTGTTTATAAGAACTTTATAGTTTATTTTGAAGTCAGGTAGTGTCAGTTTTCTGATTTTGTTCTTCAATATTGTATCCCATATTCTGAAATTTTGTCTCTTCACATAATCTTTAGAACTAACTTACTTATGCTTTCAATATAATGTTAGAATTTTGACCAGAATCATGTTTATTTTATAAATTCACTTAGAAAGTCTTGCTTACTTATGAGCATGGCGAAATTCTTGAATAACCTACTTGTTCAATTGCATTCATCAGAGTTTTACAGCTTTTCTCATGTAGATCTACGTATTTTGTGAGATTTGTATTTAATTATTGCATTTTGGCGTATGTAAATGCAAATAACTTTGTGTTTTAAACTTCATTTTCAATTGCTAATTCCTGGTGCACAGGGAAATGGTTCATTTTTATATATTAACATTGAATTTTGCAGCCTTGCTATGATAGCTAATTACTTCTCACAGTTTACTTTCCCGTCAATTATTTTAAGTGTGCTACTATTACAATATTATCGAGAAAGAGATGTTTTCTTTCTTCCTTATTAACTTGTAAGGCTTTTATTTTTCTTCTTGCATTTCAAAGATTTTCATTAAAATTTTGAGTAAAATTTGTAGGAAAAGACATCTGAACTCAGGAAAGTTTCTAAAATGTACCAATAAAATTAATCTAAAAAAGAAAAAAATATATATACATCTAGTTTCCTGGGATAGGAGCTTAGATGATAGATTTTATTTTCTCCAGGTCATTTTCTTTACTGGCATATGTTAGTAGTGCATAATGTTTACATTTCCTGTGTGGAGTAGGTATTGAGTAGGTATTGCTTCTTTTCAATAGTTTTAGTGTTACACAGATATTTAAACACTGCTTTCTTTGTATACCAAACATTTTGAAAAATAATGCTTACATTTTAGTTAAATATGTTTCAATTTCATTTTCAATTTTTTCTTTGATTTGTGACGCGTGTTAGTTAGAAATGTACAATTTAATCTTCAAATATTTGGAGATGTTTGTATAGTTGAGAGTCTTCAGTTATCATTGTGTTATTGATTCTTAGCTTAATTCCACCATATGATGAGAGCAAGTGCTATATGATCCCTATTATTTTAAATTCTCTAGGGCATATTTTATAAAGTATAATGTGGTCTGTATTAATGAATGCTTCCTATAAAGTAGAAAAAAATTAAATAGGTATCATTGAAAGAAATATTTTATAGGTATCAATTACATCCAGTTGATTAATGGCACCCTTGAGTTAAATTTTATCCTAAATGATTTTTCACTTACATGATCTATCCAAAATCTTCTATATTTTCAATTTAGAAGTTAATTTCATTATTCTTATACACTGGCAAACAAAGAAAATTCATATGCTGCAAAACCTTATAGATTGGACATAGTCAAACAAAAGCTTTTAAAATTGTTGATAGTGAAATTTACACCAACAGAAAGAAAACTATATGCATTGATACAGTTGTTTCATGGTGAGACTGAGATGTGGTTTAATTCATTAGACACCACCAGAACTTAGTCTTGTGTTTTCAGTGTCAGGAGTCCTGATAAAAGCAAAACAGCCTGTACAGTGAAAGAAGAATTTTCTTTGATAAGTAATCTAAGTTTTAATAACTGATTTATTAGGAGTCTGAAGAAACTGTCACAATTTAAGTTTATTTTCAATATGCTTTGAAGAATGGCAATTTCTAAAGTAACGTGGAACATGACAATAATCTGTTCCCCAGTACAGTGTGATAGTCCCCTTGCTCTCTCCTGCCTGCATCAGATAAGGCAGAGAATTGTTCTGTTTGTGGAAACACTTTGGATCTTTAACTGTTAGCAAAAGCAGAGGCAACTGTTGTTCTGAACATGTATGAGAGGCTACTGGAATGTTCATACTTGAACTGAGACAGCAACATTTCAAAGGTAGAAAACTCAGTGTGAAGGAAAGATAGTAAGAAAGCTTGTAAGAACTATCAAGAAAGTTTATGAAACATAATACATATGCTAATTAGAAACTGGGGTTTTGTACCTTTAACAAAAAATAATGAAGTGCCTGACTCCTGTGTCCTTAGAGTTAATGAATACAGTCTCTCCTCAGGACATTTGTACATATCTTTCCATATGGGTTGGATGTGCTTTCTTCCTTTTCTTTCTTCACAGCTACAACATTTAGGTGTCTTCTCTGATTACCTTGTTTATGTTACTCTGAATAATTGTTTTCCTTTCTTTATAGTTCTTTTGCTTGTTTATTGAAAATCTTCATCCCTAAAGTCTATAAACTTATTGGAATGAGGACTGAAATATTTTTGCTCATCGCAATTGTATACACAGCTTTTAACAAAATCTTGGTAGATATGCAGCACACAATAAATATTTTCTCTGAGAATCACTAAGTAAATAAATGTAACATAGTATAGTATAAAGAGCTTTGGATTTGAGATCAAAAGATGTGCCTTATTCTTTCTCTTGTGAGACTTGTCTATCTATGTAAGCAATTTATTTTGATGTGGGGTTTCACTACACAGTTTAGACTAGCCTTGAACTTGCTATACAGCCCAGGGTGGCTTTATGTTTGAGCTTCTACAAGTTCAGCCTTCCCAGTCCTGAGATTACAGGAATCTGCCACCACACCAGGCCAGGCAATTTATTTGACTTCTCTTGGCTGTAATTGTCATTTGCAAATGGAAACAATAGCAAAAAGCCTTCTCTGGCACGATTGTTATGAAGATTAAAGACAGTGGATAGAAAGCACCAGCATGGGGCCAGCCCTTCGTAAGTAGTAGTTATTGTGGTGGGAATATTGTACCCTATGGACCTGCCCTTGCTTATCTGTAAAATTAGTAAATAAATAATTGTGCAGATTTAATGTTTCATATAAATTCTGGGCTTGGCATAGAGAACACAGGCGCAGATGTTACTTTACATATGCACTTTAAAAACATGTATCTCCTAATATTCATTTCAGGATTCATATGTCATCATTTTACATGTTGGAGAGAAAAATAATTTTGTAAATGCTTTGCTTATTATTATTTCATATATTTCAAATTTTATTTTTATTTCATCAATATTTGCCTATTCCTTTTACATTTGGACTTACCCTAGGATATGTTTAGGTAACAATTCTTGGTGACTTGCTAATGATTTAATACACCCACACTGAGTTCCCCTGATTTCCTTGCCTCTCATAATAACATATAATTTTTATTTTCATGAAATTTTGCATTTTAATAGAGGGCTGTTCAGTTTGAGCTTCCACAAAATTGTCTTGAACTTTTCTACCTACCGTGAACTGTTCAAAAGAGCCCAATGATAAGGTGTGAGACAGAACAGATATTGGCATGCAAATATGAACATGAAGCCTGTATGCAGGAAATCTCGAAATACACTTTATCAAATCCTATTACCAGTCATTAAGAATAAGAAGCACCTGACATTATAATAATGTAACAGTGATGGGATGGCCTATCTCAAAATGAAATAGAAACAGTAATGTGAAATACAGTAATCTTCTGTGTATGATTTTGAGGATAAAGGAACGACCAAACAGACACCCCATTACAAATCTCCGGTGCTTTTTATCTGGCTTTGTTAAAGTGTCAGATCTCATTTACCCATTCTCATCAACTCTACATTCTATACAATTCAAAGTCAAAGCTACAGTTTCCTTCGTGTAAATTCTCCACATTGGTTCTCTGTTTAAAGTTAATAATTTCTTTCCAGTTGCCATCTTACTCTCAATTATTAATATTTTCTTTTTCCATCTCATGCCTAATACTCTGTCAACTTTTCTCCAATCATTTTACTAATTGCATTAAATTCATAACACTCTTTAAGAACTTTCCAATGAGGTTGATTGTCTTGCCAGGAATGCACAAATACATATGCAATTTTAGGGAATTATTGGACATCCTGGACACAACCATGGATAAAGCTCCAAGTGAAGAACACTTGTTTTAACAACCTCCTTCCAATCCTGAAACATCAGAAATAGTTGGCAGCTATTGGGTAACAGCCATGCACCAGATGTGCTGGATGTCCTTCATTTTCTGTCTCTAAGCCCCAAGAGCCCCATTTCATAAAAGATGAAATTGAATGATCAACACTTTGAATGGTTTCCCAAAAGTTACACAATTAGTTTACAGTGTAATTGGAATGCTAATGCACATCTAATTCTAGGTACAATCTGTTCCCATTCTGCTACACTGCCTCATGACCCTATATCAGAAGAAGAAAAATCATAGAACTGAAATATCACAGACTTCGGGTAACAAACTGAGTTTACATAGACCATAAGTTATACCAAATATAACATTTGGCATATTTTTTATAAGGATGCTACACAGTCATGGATAATACTGCTTTTCATTGACACTATCTTCTCTCTTTTTTCTCATTTTATTTATCACAAGAGTAAATCCCAGAGCCATAGACCAGTACAGGACCTGCTAGCAACCCAGCCAAACTGCCGGAGATAAAAAGCAAGTGATTGAGTGAAGCATTACAGTCTGCTTTCTGTCTCCTATTAGTGTAGCATTAGCATTAGATTCTCATAGGGGTACAAGCCCTATTGTGAAAGGTGCATAAAAGAGATCTAGGTCGCGTACTCCCAATGGCACTCTATCACCAGATAGCCTGAGGTGGGGCTGAGATGATGATGCTAGCACTGGAGGTCAACCGCAGGTACAGACTAACATAGCAGAGAGGTTTGACTACTCAGAGACCTAATAAATTAATTGCTTGAAGACTCATAAAATCCTCATCACTGAGTGACAATTAAGAGTCATCTAGTGGCAGTGAGCTTCACAGTGGCAAGTGAGTTACTACGTATCAATTATGGATCTGCATCTGGTGACAGGCTTTAAGTCAGAAGTCTGTGTGTGGCATGCCTGTTATTTTATTTGCAACTTTCAACCTTCCTTATTTCCTGATTTGTGCACTTCTCTTAGTTTCAGTTTTGATAAGTCTACAAACTACCTCTAGCTCAAGTGAGTAAAAACAAAACATCACTGAAGAGCTTAATTGAAAAGGGGAAAAAAAGAACAATGAGAGAAGAAGACTCTTAGACTGCCTATAGAGAGAAAGTGGTACATTGAAAAGAAAGCACAAAGAATTCTATTTAAATTATACATGCATTGCAACAGGTAATTCCCATTTTCCAGTTCCACTTAGAACAATATTTGGCCACTGGCTGTCCAAAGAAGCTACAAAACTTTTGAAAGTGGTTGGCCCCATGGATACCAAACATCTTGTTAATAAAAAAAAAAGCTTTTCAAATTTTTCAAGTGAAAACAACAACAAGAACAACATGCACATAAAGAAGCAATTATTGAACCCACCACTTCATCAAAGGTGCCAGGACATAGACCATCACTCCTAGTGGCTACTTTTATCGCTAAAGCTACAAAGCCTTTTGGTGAGGAGCTGATCCTGCCTGATGCTAGAATGTTTGTCGTGAGCTTTTAGAAGATTTAGTTCCAAAGGTGGCATTTCTCTCTCTTGCAGCTACCACCATAACTAGATGAACTGATGTAATAGCAGACAACATAGTAGTTGTGACTGGCAATCTAGGTTGACGAGTCTACAGATATTGACAAGAAGGCAACAGTGCTTGTTTTTTTCCAATGTATTTCTCAGGAAGGTATGTAGGTGGATCGATTATGTGCACTTTTGCTGTCAACCTGCACCACAGCTTCAGAACTACTCACATCTTTGAAGGATGACATAAGAAAAACTCTGAATTGGTCAGTTTTGTGTCAGCCCATGTATGGATCGAGCAGCTTCCATGACTGGATGCCTTTTTCATTTCATTGTGTGGGTCAAATGTTTATTTCTGAAAGTAATGCTGTGCATTGTGTCCAGAAAGAAATGCTGCCTAGAAGAAAAAGGTTGCCTGAACTTAACAACATTCTGGAAAATGTGATTAAAATTTGCAACAACTTTAAAGTACCCGAGTCTAACTCACCTCTGTTTTGGAGCTCTGTGAGAAGCTGCACATAGAACACACGCATGTCCTCTGAGATACAGAAGTGAGGTGGCTTTCTAAAGGTGGATCACTGGCCAGAGTTTCTGTGTCTCCAGAGATTTCTTTTAGAGAAACGGTCACTGCTGGCATCACATTTCAGTGCATAGAATGGGCCACAAAACTTGCTTACTTTAGAGACATAGTTCTCCTCCTCCGTGAACTCAGTCTGTCTGTCCCTTCATGGAACAATGGCAACTGTGTGCAAGTCATCAGACTAAATATATGGATCCAGGGACAAACTGGAGTTATGGGGGCATTGAGAGAACATCAAGATTTCTGACAAACCATAGCAGGGATTTTGGAGAAGACTGAGCGAGGCCTTCTTTCTCCCAGCTGGTGCTTGATCATCTACTTCAGCTTTCATCAGTCTGAGCATCACTTCTCAACTTCAAAGTCTCCTAAAGTAGGAAGGAAAGAGTCGGCTTTCCATTTGTAAATATGTTAGCCAGCTTCGTCTGGTTTGAAGAGGATTGTCTCCTTGAGACTATGAATGACAGCAACCAAAAGAAATTATGCAGTAGATTGCACATACGCAACCTACTTTGAGTGCCTCTGACTCTCATCTCTCCTAGATGGGACTGTCTAGTTGAACGAAAGAAAACCTCTGAGGGCTCCCACTTATCCCACTTATGGTACGTTCTCTAACTACATCATTATGTATAAATGATGTAATAGTAACATAAAGGGAGTACACAACGTATATAACACACTTGAGCCATCCTGAAACATCCTCATCTTCCTCCACCTCCAGGAAAATTGTCTTCCCTGGTATAAAGAAATGTGGAGATTGCCGCTCTAGCACATCCACTCTAGTAATCACCTAGGCACAAAAGTCTCTTAGTACACACTACTTCTTTCAGGTGCTCTCATATCTATCTTGAATTCCATGATCCACCAGTATAACTATTAACACTCTTAACTGCTTTCTACCACTGTCAAGAGTAATAAAATCTCAACTATAGTACACTTAATACTATGTTATTCTAAACCTAGGTCACTGCAAGTAAAACGGACAGAGGAACTTCAGAACTAAATTGATTGGATTCACTTTAACTTCATGAAAATGTAAAAAGTTCACTCCCCACTTGGTTTTCTTCTTCTTTTTCTTTGCTGGAATTTTTTCTACTGAACTAATAATTATTAGTCTCCTGATCTTTAGCTTTATTTTTCTTCTTTTCTCTATGATCATTCTTTTAAAAATACCTAACACATTTCAATAGCTTAAAATACTATAAAACTTTAAATGACACCTTTTTTGCATTAAGAATTGTACACACGACCTGCTGCAAACTAGGCTATTGTTCAATCACTGAACTATATTTCTCTGGTCTTTTATACTTTTTTAAGGACAGGGTATCACCAAATTGTCTAAGTGACTTGAGCTTGCCATCCTCCTACCTTAAGCTTCTGGGTAGTCAAGATTACTGTTATAAACAACCATAGCAGGCAAATTTTAACTTCATTTTAGACCTCTCTAGAATTTTAGATGGTGACATGGTATTCTTAGTATTTCTAAGTGGTTATCTAATGCACATATCAAATTTATAATATTAGCAACATAAATTGTGTTTTCAACTAGGCACGGCGGCCCATGTCTGTAATCCTAGCACTCGGGATGCTGAGGCAGGAGGATTGCCTGAAGGTTGAACCCAGCCTAAGATACATAATTAGTTCAAGGCAAGCCTGAACTACATAGGGAGACCCTGTTTCAAAAACAAAAATAAAACAGTGTGTTTTAACCCAATATACTGCATCCTACAAACTTCCCTTATTTCAGTCAATACTGTCTTTGAAATTAGTGTTCAGTCCTCATGTTCTGTGTGCATAATCTATCAGTTATGCCTCCGTATGCATCCCAAACCACTAGGTCTTCTCCAACCCAAAGGCTAACTTTTCTGTGATCTTCGACATCACAAAAGTAGTGTTCTTGCTAGGCTGCCTTAGTTCTTGCATTCCATACTCTATCTTTTATATTAGTCAGTGAATCTTTCAGAAGTGTGCGTAAGATCACATTACACACATGCATGAAAACTTCTACTGGTTCCAAGTTCCACTCATTAAGATATCCAACTCTTTAGCCCTGTTCTATATATTTTTTACTATTTAACCTATGCTCTTGTTTTGCAACACAGCTCCCTCTGCTCATCCGTACATGTTCCTTATACAGTTATACTAGGTAAGGCTCTTCTCTCAAACACCCAAGCTATTTGCATCCCAGTACCTTTGCAATCGCAGCTGCTTCTCCATGGAGCACTTTCCTCTTTAAACGAATGTGTAGTTCTCCTCACTGAGGCCTCACTTAATACTTTCCTCCTCAGGTTACTTATCCCACCATCTGGATAAATCATGCTTTTCCCAAGTCATCCTATTTTGTTCATATTACATTAATCGATGTCCAATAAATCATTAAGCATTTTTATAAAATCATACATTTTATGTACTTCTTTTGTGTTTATTGTCTTTCTTCGCACAAGAATGTACAAACTATACGAAAGGTATGGATTCTATATTACCATTTGGCATGTTTCCTGCTTAAAACAGTGAGTAGGATGCTGTTGGTGTTTGCTAAATGTTTATTGGATGTGTGGCTATCTTTCACAGGTATTGAGTTTCTTTATATTAATACTATATATGAAATAATATTTATAATTAGATATTAATTTATAATTTAGTAATATAGAAGAACTACCTTGCTAATGTTCACTTTACAAGGCAACTGAAAATCATCACTCAAGTCAGGAAAATAGGTTGTATTTTATCATTTTTCTCTGTTGTCTCCTACTGAGTGTCCAAGGCAGTGTGCATCATGATTCTCTACTTTACCCTCCATATTTCTTAATCTCTTTTGTAGATTTTAACTCTATCTACATGGGATGCTTTACAACTGCCAAGAAGGTAAGGAAAATACCTGGAGACCAAAATAAAGGAAAGTTAGAATCTGGGAGAAGAGCAATTATTTCAGAATGAACACTACATCAAGGGCATCTTCCAATTCCTGTTTACAGTGGACATAACTTGTGATGTTTATTGAATATAATAAGAGACAAAGTGAAGGGTTTGCTAAGTATGTATTAAAAATCTGATCAGATGTAATGTAGAGCTTGAAATGGACTATACGCCTAGTAATTTCCACTCAACAGAAATAGATAGCAATGAATATGTCTCTAAATTTGCTACAATCTAGGGGGAGCAAAAGATTTTCCTTGAGGATTCAAAATCAGAAGCCGCATATAAGCTAGGATGGTACCCCAAACTACAGTTATCTGAGTCATCTGTAAACCCCAACAATAGAATTAAAGTGATCCAAGTTTGTTTTTCAATTTCCACAGGGTTTGATATAAACAGTAGATACTACTCTCTAGAAGAAAGAAACTTCCACCAAGACTTCATATTATTTTCATAGGTATAATTCCATTAATTATAAGTACCTGGTAAAAGTCACAAAACACGAGAATAAGATAGCATCAATGAGAAACACTGGAAAAAAGTGACAGAAACTAGGCTGAAGCTATAGCTCAGCGGCATAAGTTCCTGCCTGGCAAATGCAAGGTTCTGAGTTTGATTCCTGGTACAAAAAAAAAAAAAAAAAAAAAGGAAAATGACAGACGCTATACATTTAGATATCTTGGGGAGTGAAATTATCTCACAAAAACTATATAGCAACTATAACTGTTATCTTCAAAAATGACCATAAATACATTAATACTGTACATTTTAAAAAGTCAGAACAAATGATATTGAAGGTTTTCACCATAAAAATTATATAGAGATATATTATATATCATATGTATTATATATAATACTCTTCTAGAAATTTAAACATAATACTTGAAATTTTAAACTTAATAAATTTGTTAAATACTGCATTAAGCCAGGTAAACACAACGTTTTTTCAAATTCGAAGATGGCTAGGAGGAAAGCAATTGTAAAGCATCCCATGTAGATAGAGTTAAAATCTACAAAAGAGATCAAGAAATATGGAGGGTAAAGTAGAGAATCATGATGCACACTGCCTTGGACATTCAGTAGGAGACAACAGAGAAAAGTGAGTAGGAATTAAAGAGATAACAGTTGAAAATTTTCTGAAAGCATTGAAATATGTATTTTTAGAGCTCAAAAATAAAAATGAATTTAACATATATAGTGTAAACATAAAGCAATCTATACCCACACACATCCTTACCAAAGTGCAAGATAACGAAGAAAAGGGTACAGGTCAAGGAAATGTCTGTATGTACACAAATGTCTGTATGATACAGGGTAACCATTAACAACAACGCAATGCCTGGCCCCAAATATCAGTAGTAAAGAGACTGAGAAATGCACTAAAATAATGCTCAAATATGTGTTTAAGGGAAAAAAAATAAGTAAACCCTAACAGAATGCCATCTGCAAGAAAAAATAATCAGGAAAAGATGCAGCCATAGTACTAAGTAGATGAACAGGGTACTAGCATATGTGATTTCGCTAAATTATTGAAAAATAGCATATAAATTGTGAGGTAGTTAGCATTCCAAACCTTTGTTATAGTTCAGGAGGCAAGTTAACTATATCCTTTCAAATTAGGTAAGAATGCTCATTTTTCAGAATAATAATAAATTATTAACCCTGGAAACCAATGTAGAAAATGAAAGAAGCCAAAATAAGTTAATTTGAAAATATGTTAAGGAAGAAAATATTTACTAAGGTAATAAAAAAGCAAAAGCACAACATAGGGTAAAATAAAATGAATATATAGCAATCATGGCACGTTCAGCTTGAAGATACACTGTTAAGTTGATATGCAAGTGAAGATGCAGATAGAAGATGAGAAAAGATGGACCAAACAAAACTACACAGAAAAAGCTGATAGAACGTTATTATCAAAAATAGTAAGCTAGAACCTAAAACATATCTAAAGATACTAGATCAGAGATAAATATATCAATAGTCATGTTCAAAATTTTAATTCAGCAAGCAGTTACAAACATACACATAAGTAACAACTGAACACAAAACAGGAGCTTATAGAATTATAAGAAAAATATGTGTAGCTAATTACATATAACTAACATATACAGTACTTCAATAAACAGAAAACAAAGATGGACCAAAAGAGCAGAACAAGTTGATGGTATGGCTACTGGGAGAGATTTGTATATAGAGCATTAATATGTCAAGTAGCCAAAATTACTAAGGACACAAAATATTTGACTAATTCAAGTAATATCTTGATGTAATGAAATATGTAATGTTTATCATATGTTTCTGTCAAGCACATCAAAAATATTTACAAAATTTGACTACTGTAAGCATACGTGAAAAATTTTTAAGAGGCTTTGGTGAGACACACTTATTTTCTCATAGTGATATGTTTCTGTTAGCAAGCATTACTAATGAAATAATTCACATACTGTACTCAAAAGTTTAGAAACACACTGTTAAATGGAACTCATGACTCCAAAAAGGAAAAAAACCAAAACAGAAAATACTTGAAAATGACCACTGACAAAAAGTATTTAAAAGTGTATGAGGCAGAGGTAGAGTAGTATTTGGAAAAAAATAATAAACTTAAAATCTTTGGATAAAAAAGAAGATGAATTTAGTGTCTGACATTAGAATATGTGAAATCACAACAGATACGAATGAAGTGAAGAGAAGAAACTTGTAGGAATATAGTGGTAATATTACTTCACATTCATACAAAGATTATGCAGTTAACATTTCTCTAAGAAATTTATTTTTCTTCAAGTTCACTTTATAGGTCATGTGATTAATTATTGAATAGAATGTACAGATGTGACAGCAATAATGAACTCAAAGATCCTTGAAAATGATATGATAAATTGACAATTTTGGTGAGACTTGTTTCAAGAATAAAATTATACACCATTAAACAAGAATTAAGAAAAACTGGACAAAACTACTAATACGACAGTATTAAAAAGAAGGGAGACTCCCACTGACACTTTGAGACTAAAATGCAAACTTGAGTACGTTGGACAAATTTCTAGTAAAGTATAGTTTAACCTAAGTGACTTTTAAGAAAAAATGATGGAAGAGCAAAGACTAAATAATTAGTTGTATCAATATTTTACACCATTTCCATGTGCAATTAACAATTTCATTAAGCTGTAAGAGAATTGGTAACTGTAGCATCTGAGAGTAACTAATATGCTTGTTTTCCCAGGATGCAGTGATGCAGGTCTCAAAGTGAGACAAGAACATACTAAAAGGAAAATAAAGAGAAATTCAAGAAAGTTCTTTGATGCTTCCTGCCTGCCCTCATGCACAAATCTCAGGGAAAAAATCATTACTGAAAAGCAGTTACCATGTTCCTCTATAGGAATAGTCAATGAGCTCAGGATGGTAGTTTTTGCTAAATTCAATAAAATATCCATGTAAATGCAATACAAATTCTAAGAAATGCCTGTGGAATTTAGAAATCTGATTCTAATTTTTTTATAGAAAAGCAAAAGTTCAGGCTGGGGATGTAGCTCTGTGATAGAGTACTTGTCTAACATGCACAGGCCCTGAGTTTAATCCTCAGTACAACAAACACACACATACACACACTAGGGAAAAGAAATGCAAAAGCTCATGAATGGCTTAGATGAAAAAGATCTATCTAGTCCAGATCAATAGTCATCACAAAACCATAATTACAAAAAGAGAGCTAGAGAAAGGAAGATAGAAAAATAGGATAATTCAACAAAATTGAATGTACAGAAATAGTTCCATATGTAAGAAAAATATTCACATAGAATACAGAAGACAGAGTTGTGCATAAAATGACAGATCAATTTACTTAGAAAAATATGAATATCTGCTTCAATGTAAACTCAAAAATCAATGATAACTAGATTAAAAATTACATACAAAAATCAAACTAAAACTTTTAGAAGATAATTTTCACAACAGTTTTGATTTGCTGTAAGGAAAGTTTATTAACCGTGGCCCCAAATGCATTAATCATATGACAATTATGGATCAATTTTATAATACAGATATTCTATTCACCAAAATATAAGACAAATTTAAAAAACAATGTATAAATTGAGAAAAGATAGCAAAAAATAGCTTAGAAAAGATTAGATTGCAGAATCTACAACAAATTCCTACTAATCAATAAGGTTATAATAAATAGTCTAAGAAGTTATAGAGAAAAATGAGCAAACAAGACACTCAATATTTTAAAATATGTTATACATTACAAGTGTGTGTTGCACATGGTGAGCACAATATTTGAAAATGAATGTATCACTGATTCATTCATCAGTGTAAAATATGTCTTAAAAAGTATCAAATGATATTTTTTCCTTGATATGAAATTAAAAACATTCAAAATATGAAGACCTATTTACTGATATTTTATAATTTTAATGAAAGTGAAAAGAAAAATATACACATTATTGCTAGAGAAAAGAGTTCTCTGGAGTTAACTTCATCGCATGTTCTAATGTTTTGTGTGAACCTGAATTATGGATACTTGAATGTTTATTTCATTATTGTTCTCAGTAATGTGTGTATTTTGTTAATTATTTTATTAAAACTTTCAAATAAAAATTAAGGCAGCTTATATATCACAAAATCATGAAGGTGTCATGTAAGTTTAAGAATTAATTGTACAGATTAATAAATTAATATTCTATGATGTTATGTGCTGTTCCTTACCAGGATCTACTTGTTATTTTAAGGATACGGCCAATGAATCTTCAAAATGGGAAACATGAAGATGTTAGTGGACAAAGATGAAGAGATAAGGAATTAGTGCTTAATCTTCCTGTAGCCTTTCCTGAACACTCCCTCTCCAAGTTGTAAATTTATTTACATGTCTGTAAGCAGAGATGATATCTACTTGTACATCTTATAGAATTGATACTGTCTTCTATCCAGGCAGGAAGATGCCCCATAAAGGCTGTCCGCTGCTCGTAACAAAACACTTTAGTATCCAGAAAAAGTCCTCAGGCTTTAAAGACAACAGATAGAAACTATCAAATAATCTATTAGGGAGTTTCACTGAAAGTACCTCCAAATCATTTTAGGCTTAATACAAACAAATCTTACAGTAAAATGGGTATGTTTTGTATTCTTATCTGTTTGTGAAAAGGAACTTAAACTTTTACTAGTTAAATAGGGTACTTCCAACTGCTGTTCTATGTCTCGGAGCTGTGCGACTGCCCCTGACATCCTCCTACAGCTTTCGAGGTAAATATGAAAGTTCACTTCAGGGCTCCATGGCGCAAACACAAGTGCCTTGGAGAGCTCCCGCACTTACTGCTTTGGTGGGTTTCAAAACGGAAATAAAAATATAGTCCCTTAATGTAACTTTTCAGACAGTCTTTCTTATTCTGCACTAACATTTAAGATTCCATTTGTTTTTTTTCTATAAATGGAGAAAATTTTTAAAAATATTACTCTGTAGCACAAAATAATAATTTTAAATTTGTTAATTTTAGTAATCTCTCAATTTGTTTAATTGTAAGCAACTTGATTCACTGAATTTGAAAAGATTATTTTATGTGAATGTTTGTAAAGTCATGCTTCTAGTGAATTCCAAAAGATTATATAACAGAAAGTATAGAAATATGGGAATATGTACCCTGAAGAGTCATGTTTAAGTTTTCTAATTAAGTTATTCATTCGTCAATGTGATCATATTATTTTGCGATGTTATCACATTATATTTAAGATTACACTGAAGTATATTACATAAAAGAATCATCAAATGGCAGTCTACACCCTAATGAATTTACCACGAAGAAATATAACCTTTTAACCAACACTGCAATAAGAACAGAAAATACTGACAGAATGGCAGAAGTGGCCCTCATAATTCAGTTAAGGCACTGCACTCCTAGACACTATTTTTTCCTTCATATATTTGTGAGCGTCATCCATTTTGCTACATGACATCGTACATTCAATCTTATTGTTGAGTTATATTCTGTAATATACTACAATATGTTGACCCGTTCTACTCTTAATACATATGCATATAAAAAGTTTCCAATTCAGGATTACCATAAATAAGGTCTGCCTGAACATTCTTGCACATTTCTTTGGGAAATGACATTACTCATTTCAGGTGATTCAGAGAGGTAGAGTAAATATGTTTTGAGCTTTGTAGATCGAGCAAAACATCTTTCCAACCTGTTATCAATTAGGGTCATCCCAGTAGTTTGTAGGAGTTCTAAATGCCTTATATACACCAATAGTTTTTAATTTAGCCACTTTATTAGAGGTGTGGTAGCATCAAGTTATGACTTTAATTTGCTTTATCTTGATACATATCTTTTTATCTAGCGGCTGTTTGGATATCCTCTTTAAAGTGCCTGTTCAAGTTGTTTTCATTTATTTTTCTGGAGGATTTATAAGTGAGAGGATCTTTTTAAATTTGAAACTTATATAGAGACAATATGTTATATTTTATATATAATATATCATACAGAACATATGTTACAGTGTTAAAAAAACTCAGTTCTATGGTCAAATGAAGTTTTGAGGTAAAGTGCAAAACCCAACCTAATGGAAGAGTATCTGGGAGCTGGTCAAAGGTTTGCAGCAGCAATAAAACCTCCTGTATCTGACAAAAGTCTCTTCGTGGTAATTCCATACCCATTGGGGACAAGTGACAAAGTGAGAAGTCTAACAGTGACCTCAGAATGCTCCGCAAAGGCTGGCAAACCTGAGAATTATGGCTTCATTTGTAACATCACATGAGATTTGAGACTTACATGAGTATTTGGGGATAGATTGTCCTTTAGACCCTCAGAAAGTAAGAATCTTGTTTACCCCTTTAAGTTAACAAGTATTTGAAAACACAAACTTCATTGTGTGGCCTAATACAGTTATGATCAAAGCTGAAGAATATCTTTCAAGCTTCCTATGATGGGGCACATTTTCCTGGTAGGTAGTAGCCACGAAAATGGAGTGGGGAAATATGCATCTCATATAAGATGTTAAAATGGTAAGGAAAAGTCTGTAGCCTTGAGAAGAATGCATGTGATGATTACATGTTAAAACTGAAACTGATCAAAAAGTTTCAGATGAATATGATAGGCACTGAATAGATTTGCAGAATATGTGAGTTCAGAAGTTTTATATTGCAATATAGGGCTTAAGAAATGTAAATATATGATAAAGTAAAATTTAGTAGAATAGTCACAGGGTTGAAACTGGAAAATCAGCAGTACATATTTCATCATCCAGTGCAAACTGCAAGTACAGTGATTGACTTTTATTAACTAAGCAAATGATAAGCCCTTTAATGTAAAAAGAAGGGGAGATTCTTATACAGTAGGATTGTCTAAGAGCTGTTTCTGAGAGAAGTTGTCTTGCCTGTGTAGCTCTCACAATAGAAAAATTATCTCATTCAGTCATAACTTTATCAATCCAGACAACTATTCAACAGTTAATATTGCAATATTTCAGATTTTGTACTGTAGGCTAATATACTTGTGTACATTTAATATGTTACAGAGCACAGTATTGGTAGATTGAGGATAGAGAATGTTTTGAGTTAAATTATTTGCATGTTATGTTTTGAGGAAGTCAAAAGCTTAAAATAATCCTAGAGTTCAGACCATCATTCTACATTAATGGACCCCTGAGGCGCTAATTACTGAAGCACTCTGAGCAGTTGTTTTAAAAATAGGAGCAATTTATAGTTAAATCAAACTGAATTTTCTTGTTTTTAAGTTATATGTGTTACTTTCCACTTTTCCTTTATGTGACTTTTTTATTTCTCAACTTTGCAGTGACCCAAGAATCATAAAAATATTTCACACTGTTGTATTTAAATATCTTTCTTCCGGGGTGAAAACCAAAGTGGGACTCGGATTTGTGTTAATGAATATATTGTGCTTAATTCAACTCTCCACCCAATAGTTTTTTATTGCATTTGGCCTGCTGAAGTATCTTCCTGAACTTGATTTAATCTGCTTTTGAAAAATCATTCTAAAACTTTTTTGAGAACATTTGAGTTAGAGGTGTCTTTGGATTTGCCCAAGTTAACAGCATAGAAAATTACAGATTTGCTATTCAGAACTAGAAAACATGCCATATATTGAAACCTATTGCTGACATAAAATCAATGAAGTATATAGCATTTTTCTAGACAAAAACAGCCATGTGTAGATAATCAGTCTAAAATGTTCATGGCTTATTCTATGCCACATTAAAGTCTATGTTAGCTGCTGATTCTCACTGAGAGATCAAAAGAGAAAAGGAGGAAGTTCTCACTAGTTTGTCCCATGCTATTCTTGGCAAAGAGTTGGGGAGGGACCTGTGCAATGACCAGAGCAGTCCAGCTCCCCTCTAACAATATTTTCACTGAAGCCAAAGGAGTCCAGAACTCTGGAGCCAGGAAAGAAATCTGGGAAAATGTGATGGAGAGGGACAATCATTCTGAGACACGTGAGGAAGCTGAGAGAGAAGACACTGCTCTTCAGTGGGTGTAAGTGGACTGTGCTGGGGGAGAAATCTGAGGAGCTAGATTTATTTCATGTACATATACAGTGTAGAAAGAATGTAAGTCCTTTTTCCCTTTCTACCTGCTAAACTTCTAGGACATTAGTAAATATAAAAGTAATCAGTCTCCCATCTATCCACTCATCTACTCATTAGATATATATTGAACTTCAATAACTAGATATTACAGTGGAGAATAAGACAGACCTCTGTTCTTATCCTCAAGGAGCTTACCATCTAGGGTGAGATTTTCATTACACTTATAGATATACAAATTATTTCATCACTAAAGTAATCATCCATCTTTGAGGCTGGATTCTGTAAGTCAAAAGCTCAAATCTGGTCGGGGAACCCAGGACACACAGTTGGATAATGGCTGAGAGCCAAACTGTGGAGTGCGAGTCCTGGGTTTGCTTCAGTGACTAGTTGGGTGGCT
Source organism: Dinomys branickii (assembly GCA_004027595.1). Lineage (NCBI taxonomy): Eukaryota > Metazoa > Chordata > Mammalia > Rodentia > Dinomyidae > Dinomys > Dinomys branickii. Next base: position 79,785 of record PVLD010000416.1, on the reverse strand, counting down.
CATGGTTATTATATTCCTGATCTTCATTTGCTCACTTTTGAATAATTGGGACAACATTTCATAACATGTTCATGGAGTTTAAAAGGATTTGACTGAGAAAATATAAGTTGGGAGAGGATATCAGAACACATCCCATAGGGATTCAGTACTGGTTTTTATTCTCGAGGTTTTGTAATAAGTCATGGAGGATGATTATAATGTCAGTTATGTTATACATATCCTTATCAAATTCCTTAAACTTAATATTTGAATGTAATTTTTAGAAAAGTTAGGTAAAGTAAGATGCAAGAAGATTCTCAAAATAGTTACTTCTGTGCTGTAGGATAATGGGAAAGTTTCATTTCCTTTATTATTCATCTCTGAATGGTTTTAATTTCTGAAAGTGAGTATATTACATCTATTTTTAAAACCACAAAGATGAAAGGAACACACAGTGGTAGTAAATGTAAAGTACTCAGCCCACAATTTTCCACTAAAAGCCCAAAGCATGAGAAATCTTGTCCTGCATGCAACTTGGAAACTAAGGTTTGGCTAAAACTTAAAAATCCATGATCTGAAACCAAAGATGGAGGCAACAATTACAGAGTGGGCCTTATTGACCAAGTCAAGTTGAGATGGTGCAGTGTTTCAAGGACAAAGCAGGTAGTTATAAAGAAGCACTAAATCAATTCTCATGAATCTACACAAACTCATACAAACTTGTGACTATCTTAGGTTTTTCTAAAGAAGGAACACATCAGAACAGAATTAACTATTGAGATAATCTCATCATGCTGCCCTGGCAAGTCTAAAACTCCTAAGGTCAAGTGATCATCCTGCCTCAAACTTTCCAGCTTGGACTACAGGCATATGTGACTGTGCTTAGCTCAGAATCATTTTTTTAAATTTAAACACTATACCCAGAGTAAACTATGAAGTCTTTATGTACTTAATATGCACAAATGGTGAAAACATACTTGACAAGGAAAAAAAATTAAGTAAAATACAGAAAATAAAAGCAAAAGCAAACTTTGAGCTCCATCTTGTGCCACGAAACTACCACTATCACATCAGGTCAGAGTGTACCCCGATATCACCACTGCATCGCTAACCAAGCATGCGGTCCTGTTCTGAGCCGGAGAGCCACAGTTGATGCCGGAGGATGGGATCTGTATCACACACACTACAGGTATTAATAAGAACAAACATAGAGAATGAATCAGTTAGAATTTTCATCAAAAAAAGAATAAATCGTGTTTCTCAAAGTGTTCTATTTGAGGCCACAATTCAGCTTTCTTAGGGTCTTTCTAAGATCACCTTTTGAAACACTGATCATTCATAATACAATTTCATAACAATTCTTGTACATCATAATATTTGACAAAAGAAATAATAATATATTGAAATCATTTTGCCTATTATTTGAAAGACATCTGGTATCACTTAGCATGTATTAAATATTATTGAATAATAACAGATAGCGCTTGGCTATGCTTACTCATTTGCGCACTAATACTGGCTCCGTTCTTTCGCAGCCCACAAGCCACAAGGGTATTCTGCATGATTATGGCCTGCTCAGTTTCTCATTTATAGAGGAAGATTATTGAACTTTTGATTTTTCATGAACACCTTTTTAACCGTGAGGTAAACATTTTTTATGGGAGGGAAGAGATTCAGAATTTCCCTACTGGAATGTTTTCTAAGACCGATTTTGAATTCCCATGATAACTTAAACCCTTAAAATAGGTTCATGCCTGTTCGTTGTGTGGATTATCACTTTAACTGCTGATACTTATAGGGAACATCCTTGTCTTTATGTTTGAAGTTTCTGAGAAGTTAGTGTGAAAAAGCACTTCCAATACTCTTCAAATTTTTATAATGGCATCACAGTGTAAGTTACTAAGGATGCAGGCACTGGAAATCAACCATTTAGACTTAAACACTAGAAATAAAATTCACATACTATATAACCGGTGTGCTATTAATTCTTCTTTTCTTAAGAGTGACCAGTAAGAGAATAACAACTTTGTATTCTTATTTTGAAGATTAAACGATTTTATTCAATATTAACCACTTAGAACAGTGTCCAGAAAATAGCAAGCAAATAAAAGACACTAACATTGGCGTGAAAAATGTGGATTCAGTAGATGAATAATACATTTCTTTCTAAAGAAAGAGCCACGTAGTACCACATAGTACTAGAAAAGAGAAGATTTCAAGGTAGTGCAAAATGAGAAGTAGAAATTGCCACAGGCGTGGGCATGCGGCAGTAGAAACATGCCACACACCATTTCTGAGCAAAGCTGAGGAAGAACAGGGTAGTAAATGGAATTGCCCTGGAAGGATTTGACAACTTCTTTGATCTGGGTGATGATCATAGGTGGTGCTCATCTTGTTACACAATTTGTGAACTTTGAGATACATCATAAATTTCAGCAAATGAGTTAATTTCATAGAAAATAAAGAAAATGTGCAGATTTGCGCCTCAATCATACTCTGAAACTCGCACTTGTTAGTGAGCAACATATTCACACTTTTCACATTGATTTAGTTTAGGTAAAAACTGAGAAGTGAAAAACAAAACAAAAATAAAAATTACATCAGCATTGGTGATTCAAATATTGCTGATTTTGAAGTCAACATAAATTTACATTTCATAATTGCATATGTGCAGAGAGCACAATGGAAACGTGATGCATTTGACATGTATGTGTGGTTAAATAGCATTCAGGCAGATCAAGTCAAAATTTAGGCCTATGATTTATTTTTCATCATAAAGAAACTTGTATATATATTTTTGGGAAACATCAGCTTTAAAAACTGAAAACACAAGAGACAATATATATTCTGAAAATCCTATCTCCTAGATATTTATGTTCCCTTCATGGTAATGAAAATTATTTTTTCTTCCATAGTTTTTCAAATGTTCTGATTTTAGCAGTTGCTTAGATGAATTGACCCCCGTAATTTGTTCATAAAGGAAAAATCATAAAAGTGCATTTTGGGCTCTGTAGGAGATCAGATCTTAGAATGCAGTACCTACTTCAGTGTCCAGGGACTTTGTGAACTCACAGTCACACAGCCAAGCTCTCTCCCCTCCCCAGTTCAGTATGTACTCTTCCCTTGACGAAATATGTTTCTGAGTAACTATTCCCAGCAACAGAGTCAGGAATGATAGCATATATAAATGGTGTAGTTACAAATGAAAAATTTATCATCAGAATTTAGAATCATAGAAGCTTCGCTGTTGACACCACACTCTTCCTACCCAGTTGTTAGAACTGATTCACTAACACATAGAACTGATCTGAGGAGGAGCATAAAAGGAGCTTTACAAGTTCTGGGAAATCTGGACAAAATGCATGTATTTCCGGCCATGGTTTAAGTCAATCAGTTTATTTCAGGACATACGGCCATGGCTGTATGTCAGTAGAGTGACATTTATTTTTTAAAAGATACAAATACCATAACATAAAATAATGAAAAAAGTTCAAGAATATATTATTCAGAGTTATTCTATATAGTGATGTCATAGATGATTTTCCCTTTTTGGGATTTCTATGGTATATAATTATAAATATGCACTGATGACTTCTTAAATCAGAGGAAAGAAAGGAAATTGTGAACTACCAACCTTGAAAATAAATTTGAGACTTCACAAATGACCTGTTCAGGTTTCTGCAGTATTCTGTATCACAACATTAAGATAGAATCGTAGAGCTTTCATTTCTTGAATGTTCATTATGGAGAAACTCTGTCAGCGAGTGATTTCTCAATCCATAATTAATTGACTGTAGTCAGACCTCCTTATATACTGTCTTACAGTGAATTTGTCTTGCTTGATATATACAAATGTAGATTTTGCCTTTTGTTCTTCTCAGAGATATGGATCAGAAATAGGAACAAACGATGATGTTGAAATAGTAAGGGTTGAAGCACGTAATTAAAGTGTAAACATTGCTGGTAGCAGAAAGTGTCATGTTCTAACGACTTTCTCATTGAACAAGCAGAAACTCTCTATGACAAGTTATGCCAAGGTGATTGTGTGTGTTCATTTACAAAGAGGTACATTCAATTTTAGTATATGGAGATACTATTCCTCTCAGTGCACCAATCAGAATATTGTTTCTTATATGTGCTTCTGCGCTCCAACCCTCAAATAAAGCATATCATTATCTCCTCAGGTACTGTATATATTTTTATTTATTCTAATGATATAGCAGACACCAAGGAGGAGCAGTGCTAAACTTAGACATTTTTAAGTTAACTTAATATTTTCTCAAATTCAAAAAGCTCTCATTTGGATATTGTGTTATACCGGAGCTGAAAGCCACCTTTATATTCATCCTTATGATTTCCTCATTTTTGAAATGCAGACCTTGAGATACAGAAATTAGGTGGTTCACGCAAAGTCACATAAGCAGTAAATGGCAGGAGCCACATTTACATCCTGTTCTAGCCTGGAGTTTTTCTTTTAATGGTATCTTAAATGATTCTTAATATTACAATGATCTTATTTCTATTGCTTTATTGAAAGGAATAGTTAATGTTTAATTGTTTGATAATCTTACATGCCTATATTTGTTTATGTGAGTAACCAAATTGAAGATAACAATGTGTAATACAACAGCCACTGTTAATTTTCTATCATCTTGTCTAAATTCTATATGGCTTTTATTATATTTGTGTTGTTTTGTTTATGTCTGTGTGTTTGTAAATATGCTTTTGTTCTTTTATCTTTAAAATACAAAAAAATAAAGACATGATTCTTAAATATTCAAGTAACTCTGAATATACTATTTTACTAATTTATTCTTTATGAATATTTTTCTCCTTTCATTTTATTTCAGAATTCACAATTATAATCTTTTAAGTACCTCAGTGGAAGCAATTCAGTCTTTTAATATCTCTACTCCAGCATGTTAGAAATCATAAACGTAAAGCACAATAAATATATTTCTATCAAAAAAGAAGTGGGCATAGTAGGAAATTGTCCGATTCCTTAGAATATAAAGGCCTTTCTTGAAATGATAAGTAGTTGACCTAATGGATATGCTAGTTAGCCTGAATCTATCATTCCAAAATAAATACAACTACCAAAACCATAAATACGTGTAATTATTATTTGTCAATTGAAAAATAAAATAAACCTTTAAAAAGACTCTTCTTTTCTTTTATTATTTTTTGAAACACGGTCTTGAGCAGTTGAGTCAGGCTTCAAACTCACAGCAGTCCTCCTGCCTCAGCCTCCTAACTGCTGGGATTATAGGTATGTGCCAACATCCCTGGTATAAATTCTTTACATGTGTAAATTCAACTGGACATGGCATTTCTTTTATTCATATTATTTCTTAAATGTAATCATGTCATTTTCTGGTATCAAAAAGTAAAATGTATTTAGCTTAGGGATCAAGAAGAAGAATTCGAGAATACAACTAATATGACTTCTATTCTGGGCAGTATCTGAAAGAAATTCACCATCTAATTTGTGAGACAAACTATCCTACTGGGAAATTAATACTGTGAGAGGGAATATCATAACAAACACCTACTGGGTAGATGCCATTGACACATATGTAAGAAGAGAATGGCTAATGGGAAACACTGGGATCAGTGGGGAAGGGTCTGTCATGAAGCTGGAGGTGAGACCCGGCCAGAAGATTGGCAGCCCTCATGCTAAAGTTAAGAATCAGGTCACTAGTCATGGTCCTTTCCTTCCCTGAACATGTGAATCTGACTGCTACTAAGCAACAAGAAGATAACAAGACCTGCTCAACTTGGCAGTGGTTGTTCTCTAACAGTACTGTCCAGACCAGAAGCAAATTTCAATGGAAAAAATCAACCAGGTCAAAAAGATTGAGACAGAAAGTGGGGGAGCACAACCACTTGGCTACTGAGCAGAGTTCAGTGGGATGTAGGGCAAATGCTTACCACCGGATGAACATTAAAATAACAGGACTTTGTGGTCACTTTATGTGGTAGACTCCTCTATTAAAGCTAAGGAGTTAAATGCTAATTAACTAACAAAAAACTCTCAATATCAGTGCTGAAACACAAACACATGTTTTCTTTTAGCTGGTTGTAAAACACACACACACACACACACACACACACACACACAGTGGCTAAATTTCCTGCCAGAGAAGCAATAAACCAGTTCACTTTGAATCCTGAATATTTTTTAACTGAGACCACCTAACCTACTTCCCTCATAATAATAATTGTTACTAGACTGAATTAAAGTGCAAATTATATTCTGATTCACTGCCAGAGATTGCACTACCAGTGTTGGCAAGTCAGGCTATAAACATGGTTGGGTCATAAGAGATACCTCTGGAGCCTCTTTGGATTGTGGTTTGCTAATGTCAAGCTGACACACTTTCCTCTACATGCTTTTCTTTTCAAGATGTACCTATATGTTTTATATATGAACCAGTTTCAGAGGCAAATCTACACAGGCCAGAAAATATCCCTGAGAGTCAACCATCTGTCTAGAATACAGGCAGCCCCAGCTGGATATAAGCATCCCCCTTACTGGGAATGAAAATTTTTCCATTCATTTGAATGCTCTAGAACCGCAGAAAAGTGTATGTTTAATATCAAAGTGTGATTTTTTTTTTAGAGGAAAGTATTTCTATGAAAGATTAGTTGTGGTTGCTGACTGTCTATAACTACACCTACTATTAATATATAGAAATTTAAAGTTATATAAATTGTATTAAATGCAAAGGTAAAAGATCAAAAACTCAGCTTCCAATTACTGTACAACATTTCAGTGTGTGCACCTCAAGTTATTTATGCCTGCTAATTCTGTGCAAAAGACATACTTTACTAGGAAATAAAGTGTATAACTGTAGTTTTCCTCCAAGTTTACAGTCAATGATGTCACTTTCATACCTTGAAATTAGCAACGTTACAAGTACTTGTATCACAAAAAAGGACAAATGGAACAAGTCAGATATCACCACCCTGAAATCTGCACCTGCTAGCACACTGCTTTTTAAGCCCTTACTAGCATATCACTAGACATAAAACACACTAGTTTCTGAGCTGAACCATAGTTCTGATAAAGAAGAATATGTTAATTTAAATTGCAGCTTTTTCTATGTGCACACAACCAGATTTATTTTCTCTTAGACAAATGCATTTAAAAGATAAATCTCTAAGTATAATAACTCAGGAGAATTTCTAGTAAATGAAACTTAAGTATGCACAATCCAAGTTGCTTTTATAAAGCATTTCATCAATTGATTTTTAATTAAAGCATATTTCATTGCATGCAGAAACAATTAAAAACAAATTCACTATTGATAATTCATAATATGTAGTTCTAATGTTAAAGATTTAAGAATGAAGTAAAACTCATTAAGCCATTAAGAGTTTTTATAGCTCCTACTAGGCCATTTTATTGCTTTAGATACCAATATAGGACTAATTGAATTTAAAACATACTACAAAACCCATGTCTGTTTGCTATTGGAGCTTTGATTCACCGAATAATGCAGCTCAACTCATTGCTTTGTTATTGTGAATTTTAAAAGCAGACGAAATCACCCTATGAATAAATACAAACTGGGTTGTCATATTTATTCTTAAACATATGTTCAGTTACTATAGTCAAAATTAATTCAAAGCTGATTCATGGATTTGATTTTCTCCATGATAAACTCCTACTGGCAATATCCCAAAATTTCATTTTGTCCCCCAGATCTAGGATTCTCTTGTGTCACTTTTAGTTGGGTCAATAAAGAAGACATATAGAGATTTCATAGCCTTGACAAAATAAATTACAAATTTGAAGCACAACAACATAAGATATTATTTAATAGAAATCATAATCTTGAAATCTACTTCTCAAATTAACAATTGGCTGCACTGTCACTGTTCACAGGGAATTTTCTTCTGGATTCAAACCACTAAATTACTGCTAGAATCAACTAAGCATGGAAGTCATTATAAGATCATTATTTTTAGCATAATTTTCTAATTCTGTAGCATTAAAAGTACTAACCTCCCCCTCATCCTTTCTTTTCTTTTTCTGGTCTCTCTTTTGTTCACTGCTAATGAAGATATCGTATGTATTTTATTACCATTCAAGGGGGAGTGTCAGAGTTTTACAAACTGCTGCAATAGGAGGAGCCCAAAGATTTGGCCAGAATGAGCTGGACAGTTGCTGCTGAGAAATCAGAACAGACACCTCAGACAATTTATCTGAATTCAAGAACTGGAATATGCAAGTTTGAGTCAAATCTGCTTAGGTTATTTGCAGTCTAGATATATGTAGTGATTTTTAGGGTTTTGCAGTGAATGATGGAAATACTAGTGTTTATTCATCCTGTATTTATCTAGGTGTGTCACAAACATGATTTAATCTAAAATTAAATGGTTTCCAGAAATCCTATTTTATTGAGAAAATGTATGAACGTTTCATTTAAGATGAAAAATCTGCAGAGTATAAGTGTGAGGAGAGAAGCATCACTACCCTATTAATGTGCAAATTATCCTGTGAGTAATCGTCACTTTCCACAGCATACTAAGAATTTATACACTTCAATGACTCAAAGGAGCAGCCACATTTATATTTCGAGAGAGGAACTGATAATGGTGGTTCCCTTTGTATCGCTCCAGGGGGAGGTTATTGCTCATCTCATTTTTAGCTCTGTCCCATTTACTTTACTTTCCTCGGTGGACGCCCGCGCATCTAGGTAGCTGCCATATCAGTTCCAATGATCTCTTTTCCTATTCCCTATGTGAGAGGAGAAGCAGGAGAAACTACCTGTGTCTCGGACAGAGACATAATACAGTGACTTCCACTCAGGACTGGAAGAGATGTGTCATTAAATTAAACAACAACAACCGTATTTTAAATATTTCTATATATTAATTTGGGATTGAATGAAAATACATCTTAACTGTAATAGAAAATATTTATATTCAAAATTCATAGGAAGGATGAAGTAAAAATTTTTCTAGTATTGTCTTTAATTATTTTAATTTTCTAAGATTTAATGATCTTAGCCAAAAGGCTGAGAAGCAATGTAAGATCATGATACAATTTAGCTTCTTAGATGCCATATCTATTTGTTACTTTGGGGCTTACATATTGTTGGTTATTACATTATATCAATAGTTAAATTTTATGCTGACTTGTAGAGTCCTTTATTTGAGTGAAATTTTATCTATAAACTCAAATTGAAGATTGACCAAATAGGTATTGTTCAACATGTAGGGTAAGAGTAATTCTCACTAATGTAACTGCTTTATAAAAGTTTTGCCAAAGTAGATTTTTAAAAGTGAGGAATTGTGGGGAATATAACAAATATTTTACATGATTATCTTTTATAACTGTAGTCACTCCACTACACTAAATCTGTGAGTAACTTGAAGGTTGCACTCTCCATGTACAGTAAGTGCGATGTACACTTTAAAATTCCATTGTAATCCATTTTAAGTTGAGTTTGGTGCATGGTGATAGACTTGGGTCTATTTTTAGTCTTCAGCAAGTGGCAAGCCAATTATTCCAGCACTATTTATGGAAGAGGCTATCTTTCTTCCAGTGGGCTTGTTTGGCCCCTTTGTCAAATATTAAGTGGATGAGTGTTTTTGTGATTGTGGCTGTATCTTCCAGTCTGTTCCACTGATCCTCAGGTCTGTTTTTGAGCCAGTACCAAGTTGATTTTATTACAGTAGCTTTGTAGTATAATTTCAGGTCAGGGATTGTGATTCCACCTGACTTGACCTTGTGGCCCAAACTCAAGTCAAAATGGATCACAGATCTCACTGTTAAAACAGAAACACTGAATCTATTGGAAGAGAAGGTAGATAAAAATCTTGAAGACATAGGAGTAGGCAAAGAGTTCATGAACAAAAATCAAACTGCAACGGAAACACTTAAAAGAATCAATAACTGGGACCTCATCTTACTGAAAAGTTTTTGCACATCTAAAGAAATCACCAGCAGAGTAAAAAGAAAACCTACAGATTGGGAAAAAATCCTAACTGGCTGTCCCTTGGACAAAGGCCTTCAATCTAGAACACACAAAGAATTAAAAAACATAAACCTGTCCAAATTCAAAGACCCAACCCAGAAATGGTCATCTGAGATGAATACACACTTCTCAGATAAAGAAATACAAATGGCATATAAATTTATGAGAAAATGTTCCACATCTTTAATCATTCGAGAAATGCAAATAAAAACAGCACTGAGATTTCATCTCACCCCAGTAAGATTGGCCAGCATCAAGAAATTGTCCAATAACAAATGCTGGCGAGGGTGTGGAGAAATAGGAACTCTTCTGCACTGCTGGTGGGAATGCAGACTGGTGAAACCACTGTGGAGATCGGTTTGGAGATTCCTCAGCAAACTAGGTCTAGAGGTCCCACTCAACCTAGCTATACCCCTTCTGGGTATTTTCCCAGATCTGAAAACAGCATATTACTGTGATATATGTGCGCCCATGTTTATAGCAGCACAATTTGTACTAGCTAAATCATGGAAACAACCCAAATGTCCATCCACAGAGGACTGGATTAAAAAACTGTGGCATTTTTACACAATGGAATATTATTTAGCTGTAAAGAAAGACAATCTAGGGGCTTTTATAGGCAAATGGTTAGAGACCATACTCATAAGTGAGGTAAACCAGATGTGCATGTGTAAACAGCGCATAGTATCATTAGTGTAGAAACCTGGAGGTGAGAATATAGATTGGGAGGTATGAAGGGAGACTGCTCAAGGGTAGAGAGGAATCGGGATGAAGGGAAGGAGAGGAGGAAGAGGGGGACAGCTGAGTAGGTATGTACGTATGTGTGGGATGGCTGACATGGTTGCACTGTTGTCTCGTCATATTGATGTGGGAAACAATCGGTGATTAGTTGTTTGATCAACCTTGTATGTCTATTTGTATTGTCCTGAGTATGCACTTTGAAGCTACCAACGTGTAATACAACAACCATTGTTGATCCCCTGCCACCTGTAGTTCGATTTTTGTACTGTTCTTGTGCCACTGTGTGTATGTTTGTTAGTGTTTTTTTCTTTTACTTTTAAAATAAAAATAAAATAAAATTCCATTGTAATAAATTAAAACTGTTCCTTGATCCTACATTTCCTTAACTCATATCTTAGTTCAATAACAGTGTAAGATTAGTCATGTAATTTGTTGCTTCCCAAAATGCCTATATATAAACACACATAAAATTTTGAAGTCAAATATCATTATATTATTCCTTTTCCTAACAATTAAGTTAATATAATGAGATAAACCATTTGAAAGAGGTGAAACCATTCTGACCTTTGAGACAGATGTCAACGCTAATTTTTCCAAGGGTGCTGGGATTGGATAATAGTCTTGCTAGCTTAATAAAAATTCTCAACTTTTTCTACTATGTGTCCAGCACTGCTGATGTATTGGAACTGTAATGTGATCCACTGTGTTTAGTTCTACAAATAAAAAAGTTTGCATCTACTTACCTTCAGGACCATTATATTGGTATTGTCTCAAGAAAATTGATATTGATATGAACAGCATTAGATTTTATAATCAATGTTACATCATATCTACAATGGACTATGGAACTGAGAATGTGTGCCAGCCGTGCCTAAACAAACCCCTGTGCTACACACACATACATATACCCTTCTAATTTTAAGATATCACTTAAAGTGTGTGAGTGTCCTAGTAAACAGATAGTAAAAGAAAGTTTGAAGAGCCCCCATGACAACCGAGAACATGATGTTTAATGCTGCATTTCCTTACCAATGAACCATTTTAAGAATAAATGTCACCCAGTAAAAGTAAACACTGTGAAGTAACCGGCACACTGCAAATAATCTGGCAAAAGAAGTTTTAAAAGGGAAAAAGAAGGAATAAAAACGAAGCATGAGAGTCCTTAGAAAACATTGAAATGATCCAGAAGTACTAAGTACAAAAATGAGAAACATAGATAGACGACTGAGTATGAGTCAGAGCTTGTTTATTATTTGAGTAAAATCACATGACATACAATCATTACAAAAGAAAACATATATTTGGTGCCTGAGAATAATGACAATGCCTAATCTCTAAAAATATGTGGTGATATATGCTGAACACCAGTATTAAAGCTTCCCCATGTTAGCAAATTTAAAAAAAGGATTGTGTGCTATTTCAGTGGAGGTTACAGATAGTGAGGAATCAATTAAGATATCATGGATAAAAGTTGTATTATACTATTGCAATTAATTTTGAAATGCAGTGATTTCATAATTGAATGAAAAGAATCTATGAGGATTAATGAGATAGTATTTTCAAGTCTCTTTAGAGAAAGGTATTGTGCAGTGTAAAGGTTGGCTATTAACAAGTACCTACATGCTTTAATGATATGTATGTTCTCATTCAGAAAACATTCTCAAGAGACTGTAATTAATCACTGCAGTTTTACTCTTATCACTTTAATAATTGGCACAGTGTATAGTGAGTAAGTCTCATCAGGACTTCAGAACTTGGAAATAATGAGCATCCCTTCATTGTCTGGGGGCTGGGCTTTCACAATGAATACAGAGAAGGCATCTGAAGTCGTCGAGGAAATGGTTCTACAGTGGATTGCTATATATGTTAACTCAGAACTCAGATTGCTTCCCATACAGATAGCTCAACTCTAAGCAGAGTTACTGCAGTTTGGAAGCTAAATAAAGAGCACTCAGAGATCTTGTTGTATTAAACACTCTCAGAACCATCTAGGGGTGTATGTGCGTATGTCTGCATGTGTGCATGTGTGCATGCGTGTGTGTGTGTGCGTGTGCGCGTGTGTATTACTCCCATTAGGAGTCCAAACTCTTCTGATTCTGTAACTTCTCATTCAGAATGCTAATGCTCAGATGTTATCCTCTTGGAAAAGAATATGCAGAAAATGAGGCTGCATCACTGGTTCATTCTTTTTCTAGGAATGTGCTTCGCTGGGAATGGAGGATGGGCCTGGGCAAAAGTACTGAGAAGTACCAGTGCTCCTCACACCCTGGAATACAATCCCCAGCTTCCTTAGAGAAAAAAGGAACACACAAAAAGCCCTTTTATTGGTGGTCATGATTTGCTTATTCAATGCAAATTTTCACTAAATCTGTATATTTGGATTCAACAGTGTTTTGAAACATTAATGGTAATTGAAGGAGTAAAGGGTCAGCTTTTCCTATGAAACTTGTGAGGCTATTGGCTGCGTTATTGATATAAGCCTATTTTCTCTTTGCTGTACACCAGATTTCTAAAAATATACCTCTAGTTAAGAATAATTACATTTTGAATTGGGGTGTAAGGCAGTGTCAGTAGCCTTTAAAGAAACATAGTTTCTCTAAATCATAACATCAAAAGCAAAGGAAAAGAGTGAAGAATGCAAGTTACTTATACTATTAGTGTCTGTTAGTTCATTGAAAAGGAAGGTTCATGGTAACATTGTTTGGAAAAGTTATGTCCACCCCTTGTACTCTGAGGACCTACTTTAAAGATAATAATATGCAATGTATTAACCATTGTTATTCTCCTATCATCTTGTTAAGAAATTTTGCATTACCTTTTTCCATAAAATAAAAAAAAAATGTCAGATTATCAGTATAGCAGAACAGGAACCAAACGGACCACATTTACAGCAGAAGTTGGTGAGAAGACACCGCTCAGAGCCTCCACATTCAAGACTGTGTAGAAACCAGTGCCAGTCACAGGCTTAAGGATTATGTAAGCACTTGTGAGAGAAAGAAGAGGAAGTCCACTGGATCTCTCACGGGCCTGAATACCACAAAATTGTCCAAAGGTGCACGCTGGGCCAGTTTGGAACCGGAGATAGCTTTGCTTAGCACAATTATTAGTACAGAAATGCTAAAGCAGGATCCCTGACAGCACACAGGGTGGCAGCAGTCTAAACCTCGCCTCTCTTCCAACAGGGCCATGCACGAGTGTAAAGCCCCTGAAGAAGACTCAGATCCAACTACACATTAACAATAGAGATTAAGGAAAGAGGAAGTCTGTGTAAATATAAGGCAAGGGGAAAACTCCATGAGTTCGTGGAAAGCAAGACACTACATATTCTGATGACTATAAACAGCAAAAATTAGCTTTCTGGAGTAAGAAATAGTACTTTGAATTCTATATCTCTCTAAAAAATATAGAAAAAACAATTTAATACACAGTAATTCTGTTCATATACATCTTCTTAAGGAATCTACCAGAGGAAGAGCTTCAAACAAGTAAATGCCTAAGAGGAAATGTCACAGGAAGTGATGAGCTGAGCACTGAGAATTATGCACACTTGTAGAAATAAGAATAAATGAAGGTGACAGGGAGACCAAAAGCTATGTATTTGCATAATGTAGATAAACTATAATATAAAAGTGTCAGAATGAGGAGATACAGGAAAGCACTACAAGTTTTCTAGAAAGTATATTAGAAGTCACACAAGTAGCATTATTATTCTAATTGGCTGCTTGTCTAAATTGGCATATAATAGACAGGAGGTTACAGGTTATTGTAATTATACCATTCTGAGTCCTTCAAAACTAGAATTTTGTAATGGGGAAGTTATACAGTGAGAAATAATAAAAGATTCAATAATTCATTTTATCTTAAAAGCTGAAAAATAAGTGAAGACAAACAGCAGTTAGTCTTGTTATTTTTTTTTCCCAGAACCTTTATATATGAACTATATTTAACTAAATAACAGATCAGGGTGAAGTCTGAAAAATGAAACTGACTTCATTTAATACTTGAAAACAAAATGCTAGACATTTATCACCACTGATAAATTAATGGATTTAGGCACTGAGCACCAGTGATTATAAACATTTTGTGAAAGAATCAGCCAGACATTATGTAGCCCCTAAGAAAAAATATACCTCCTCCCACAGACTTGCCAAAAGCTTGGAGCTGAGTCTGATGCAGTCTCTCTGTCCAGTTAAAAACTCAGAGGGCAGAGAATTGTGTTGCACTGAATCACGAGGGTGCAGTGAGCAAAATGTGGATGGCTGGAGCACTACAGGTGAAATGTTCTCAGTATCTGTACAGATAGACTGGAAGGAAAGCAGCCAGGACTTACAAGAGAGCCCACAGATGGGAAGGGTTTTAAGCACACTTCAAAGTGAAGAAGAATGAGTGTGGTTAATTATGGCACCTAAATATAAACACTTGGATGAGAAATGTATAAATAAATTCCAGAAATTGATATTAAGATCAGAGTAATGGAAGGAGAGGGCAGGGATACCTTAGGATGGGGCAGTTGTCTTAGTTTTATTTCTTGACCCAAGCAACAACCTGAGAATATCTGTCTTATTCTTCTAGATACAGTACTTGCTTTCTGTGATTTTTCTGTATATTTGTTTTACTTATAATGAAACATTACAGAATAAAGATGATAAGAACTAGTTTGCTATGGTTGAAATGTTTTCATAAATGGACAATTCATTTCACTTTGCTCAGCTGGCATATCTTGTATTCTCATAGCTTTTAGTTTAATCACTTATCTCTTAATATCTAAAAATAACTTCATATTATTTGTGGCTCTATTTCTGAAAAACAAACATATTTATTTTCCCAAGGTATATTACTAACAGTTTGAGTGTGACATTTTAGGTTTCCTAAAATTAATGCCCCTGTTATTCTCATAGTTTTAAGAGCATGCACAAATCAGACTCAAAGCTACTCATGCATGCGAAATCATGGCCTCTGGCTCATCTTTCTCTAACATCTTCCTCTTAACCCTTGAGCTGTTATTCTTTGGTTTTTACTTCCTACCCATAAGATACTTAATTCATACAAGGAGATAGCATTTTACACATGAATGGAATAGTATGGATAACAATGACAGGTTTTTATCCTGTTAAATTAATGCCTCTTTCTGTAACCGAGATGCACCTGGGCAAGTAATACTATGAATTGAAAGCCACGACAATTTATAAGCATCAAATCTACAGTTAAATTATTCCTTCTTTCTGTTATTCTTTTCTCTGGTTCACTGAGTTTAATTTTTGCTTGTTTTGCAGATTAAATAACAGTATTACACAACTTTTTAAGATTTCATTGTGTTAGTTTTACTCAGGCTGAGAAAAATCATTTTTCTTTAAGTAAAATTCAAAGAAGTGGACATTAAAAAGAGCACTAATTTTGAGTCTAATGGGACCATAACTTATCCCTGGCTTCTGCATTCACTTAGAGGAAAATTGTTTATTTTCTGTGAGTCTCAATTCTTTCATCTGTAAGATGGTAACCAAATGAGAAACATTATATGACTGCCATTGAATTAAAAAGTGCATATGCAATATTTGGTGCATGTTAGGGGCCCTCTACATGATAATTACTCTAGTAATTTAAGTTTTATTTTCTTAAATTTGTCTGTTACACTAGAATACATTTAATTCTAAAACTATTCCCTTTGTTTAGACATATTTGCAGGAATTTTAAAATTTATAAAAACTAAGTTCAATCAATATGTATGCAATACGTTTCCTTTTTGGTGAGTTTCCAATTAATACACAAATGCATTCAGAATTTAAAAAATAGTATCGTTCTTTCCTTTTACTTTCTTTCTTTTTTATTTTTTCTTTGTTTCGTCTTTCTATATTATTTTGAGACAGGAGCTCACAATTCAATAAATTGCGAGGCTGGGCTCAAATTTGCAATCCTCCTGCTTTATCCTTCCAGACTACTAGAATTATCTCTAAAGTTAAAGTTGTGAACTCTGCTGTGAGGGTGAAGGTGGGGAGTTTGAAGGGATAGAGGCCGAAGGGGTATAATGTCTCTTACAGTCCCAGCTAAGGGGAAGAAAATGACAGTTCAATCATTGCTGTTAAGTAAAAGTAAACACTCTTTAGCCATGCACACTTTTTCTGTGGATCCACGGAAGGGCAGGGCACTCAGTCCTTGTTCATCTTGCAAGGTGACTCGGCCCGTGGGTAGGAAGAGAGATGTTTTAGGCCGGCCTCTTCACATGTGGTTCACTGGGAAGCTTGTACTATAAAAGGGTTATGGTTTGATTCTTTAATTTTTATTTTTTTGGTGTGCATGGGGAAGGGAAAAGGAAATTAAACATGATGGCCCCACCATCCCTTCACCACTTAACCACTCCAGAATTCTATATGTAAAAATGTAAATGTTTGCAAGGATTCTCTTCCTTTTAACAACTCCATTACTTTATGGTTGTCAGCATATTTGAAGAGTAAAGATCAATTCCAACTTCTCTGAAGTGAACAGAATCTGTTTCTCAGTGATTGTGTCAGAGGTTTAAAAACTGTTGCTCTCAGTTTTTTCCTTAACATTTAAGATCTGTTTCTTTTTTGAGTCTGTCAGAAGCTTTTAAGGAATTGGGAAATTGTTGCTCATTCAGTTAGATTTTTTTTTTCCTGGATGAACATGATACAACAAATCTGTTTTGCTGTCTTTAAAAATCAAAGTTTTGGCTTACTAAAATAGTTAAATATTGGTTGCTCTCTTTATAAATGAGGAGTTATCCTTAGAAATAGAATTATTCTTAACTTGTTTCTTAACTAACTGGACCATTAGTTTTTCATGGAATAAGACTGTCAGTGAACAAAGAACAGCAATAACATGGCACTCATGACCCCATCCGAACTATTCAATTATACTCAGTGAATTGCTGCTAAGAAGATTGTCAATTATAATGATTACATGAAAGCCACTGGGGAACAGGAGAAAGGAAGACAGTTTGAATTATCAGGGATAAGGGAATCAGGTTCAAAGGTCTTGTGGGGTTTAGTTTACATCTAGTTTATAGGGGCTGGGGATATAGCTCAGTGGAATAAGCGCTTGCCTAGCAAGCGCAGGGTCCTGAGTTCGATCCCCAGTACCGCAAAAACAAACAAACAAACAAAAAAAACCATCTAGTTTATATAGGATACACCACTCAAAAATTTCCTGCGTGATTTGCATAATAAAAATTTGCTAGTGGTGTAACACTGATTAATTATATAGAAAAATGTTATATTTGGCATACATATCTAATATAGTATATTTATATCTTAGAAGACCATATTAAATCGGTGCAAACCATTTCCAAACAATTAACCTGGTTCAATTCATTCCATACAATATTTTCACTTTTTAGAAAATATGTGTCTATTATTTTTAGTCCCGGGCACCAGAAAGCAATGGAGTAAATGGGAGGGGCCAAAGAAGACACAGTCTACCAAAAATGGTTATGTTTTGGCATGGAAAATATTGCCTGCAAAATTATAATGTCACAGCCTTTTAAGTAACTCTAAAAACCCATGATACTTAAAGCTTAGATTTAAATTCACAAGGACTTAAGTTCAAATTAGAGGTATTACTTTGATGCTCATCACCGTTATAGTTCAGAAGTTTTAATTCTGCAAAGGCTATTGTGTGGACAAAAGTGATTTTTTAAAATGCTAGGACTTTTTAAAAAGGAGCAGTGAGAAATACCAGGCAGCGTCAATTATGAAATATTCAGTGTGCTATCATTGTTATTAATGATTGAGATAACCACAGTGTTCTATCTGGAAATAAACCATAACGAGAATTTTACTCAGTATCTCCCTCCTTTGAGCACTGGAAATTTGAGGGAACCATACTGTCTCATGCCCAGTTTAGCCACAGTAGTAAAATAAGTTGTATGGTACCATTTTATTCAGTCAAATAAATGACACACCATCGGGTAGAGACATCTGGTTCCTTCCTTGAATATCATGTTTTATCACTTTGAAACAATCAATGAAATATTGTGTCTCAAATGATATTACTCATCACTTGCTTAAATTGCTTAAAATATTCTAAAAATAACGCCAACAATTACACCATGATAGTCTGTCAAACTGTGTATTTTAGATGTGATAAGAAAGAACTCGACATTTGTTCCAATATTTAAAGCAAACAATTCAAATTCCCAGGTAAAGCACCATTCATGCATTTAAAGCAGTGCATGTCTAATTCTCCGGTCTCTTTTGCACTCTGGTCCTTACAGAAGCACATCTCTGGGCAACTCTTCCTAGCCCGTGTTTTTGCCAGGTTAATTCCTATTTGTCTTCTAAACTCTCACTTGGAGCTTAGCTTTGCCAAGTGGTCTTTGTTCTTCTCTAGTGATAGTAATTATAAACCTCTTCCTATGTTCTTTCTCCATAATTAGTCTGTGTATGTCTTGAGCAACTGTGTTTGATTCATTTTTGGAAATACAGGATTCCTCAGCTGTAGTAGATTTCAGTAAAGTAAGGATTCCATAAATGTTTGTGCTATTACAATAGTCTCTCAGAAAGTAAAAAAGACCTACAGTATCATCAGGAGAATGTAATTTTTGAACAAATATGATATACACTGAACAGATCTAGTAAATTGATATTTGTCTATGTATAGCTGTTTGAAGTAAATAAAAATAGCAATTATAGATGCACCATACATTATGTGATACCTTTATTTCCTATAAAACCCCATAAAATGTCTTTAAATAATCTTTATGACCATGACACCTAAATGACTATGAGCTCAAGCAAGATATTTAAGATCAAATAGAAAATGAGCCATAAGCAAGAGATCTAGGATTTAGATTCAGTCAGTGTAACTCTGACATCTGAAATCAAACTTCCCACTTTTCTTCCACTAAGCGATGGAGTCATGACTCCAGGACTGAAACGTGTGTTCTAAAGACTATAAGAAATATGCGATGGCAGAGGAATGGTTCAGGAAATATGGAATATCTCTATCATCTTGATGTCACAAAATGCTTCAAGTGACAAATCTGTATTTAAACACAGACAACATTAAACACTGTGTATCATTACAAGATGGCCAATCTCTTTTTAAGAAACATGTGTTTAAAAACTAGTCAAAGATGTAGAGAAGCATAAAACGTAAATATAGCTATTTCCCAACTTGACCTACATTAACAATGACCTTTCTAGGTAGGAACTGGTTGTCACCAGAGTCATCACTGTACTACAGGAATAACAAAATCCATCTGAAATAGTGATTCAGTTATTTTGTTGCTGGAACTCCTAGCACTTTGAGACACTGTATACAGTCTTAACAAAATGACAGTGAAGGCACTTTAGTCAGGAAAGCTGCTCTCCACTGTTGGAAAAGTATATGTATGCTTTGTGGAAAAGAGCATAGACAGCAATAACAGAAAGTTTTTTATTAATGGAAAAATACAAAGGTGCAAAATGTTGGTTTATAATAATGCTATAATTTCAGCTATTCAAATATAATTTCGAGTTAGAAGGAAAACTATAATAGCAAATAACTATGTGTGAGATTTAATAATGGATTATGTTAATATTTCCCCAAGTAGAAGTACAGTTTTAGATATACTGATATGCCTCCCAGCCACTAAAATTATGTTTGACCTTGACTAAGTCATATGACATTTGCAATTTTTTTCCCTAGAGAAGTGTACCTGTTTCTAAAGTGGGCAGATGTTGATAAATTTGAAAATTAAAAAGTGCAAAATAACAGCAAATCATTATTCTTCCTTCAATATCTTCAGCAGCAATAATGAAAAAGTCTATTAGAGAAGCAATCCTATTACTGAAATCTTACTGAAGGACATTAGAGATATTTACTTTTCCCATGAGTTTAAACTGAGTTAAAATGCAAGGCTTGGTTGTGTAGAAATTATAGCCTGTCTTTTATAACTTGTATGCTTTCATTCAAGGTGAAACTAAGTAGCAAAATTTCAGAAGTGTTTACTTCTTGAAAATGTTATTATTTTTAAATGTGTATGTGATGCAGGAGCCCCAAGCCTCACCTACCTAATGTTTTTCTCTCTAGCTCCATGAGGTGGGTGAAGAACCCCACCGAGAAAGAGCAGAGCCAATTTCTTTCAACCTCTTTCCCAAGATATCCCGCTGCTCTGACACCAAGGATTAACCAGCTGTCTCTAAAAGGGTGTCCTCCAATGGCACGTCTGGAGATCGAAAACAAAGTGATTTTTTGGCCAGGACATGCAAATATACCGGAACCCTAAACAATTTTTTTCTCTGCTAACTTACTTGAATTTTGATCTAAAGCAGAGCTGCCAATAAAGAAGAGAAAGTTTATGGGAATGTCAGTAAAGATTTGCATGCTTTAAAATTTTTGTTTTGAAAAAATTAAGGTAGATAAAATGCACAGGTAAATAAGGTACATTTCTTAAAACATGAAAAAGTCTGTGATTATGGACTACTGTACATATTTATAAATTATAATTTATTTCATGAATGTTTAGGAGGGTTGGGGAATTAATTCGGGGCCACACATGCAAAGAAAAGTTCCTTACTATTAAGCTATACTCTCAGCCTTGGATCTTGTCATTCACTTATTTTATTTTATATTATTTCTATAAATTCCAACCATGTAGAAATCATTAAGCAATATTTAAACTGGGAAAAATTAAAGACAAATATTTCATAACAAGTAAAAATCTTAAATTAATATAACATCTAGAAATGATGTTACAGAATTTACATGCAAATATTACATATTCAGTCACAAGAGATTTACTTCTTAACCTAGAAGTGACATATCTACTTAAGCGAAAGCATATTTAAAAGGTATGACATATTTAAAAGTATTTTAAAGGGACAAACTTGTGCACCTGAAAGACCTGATAGCAATTTCATCCTCATTAGCACTGTGCTAAAGCAGATAAGATGCATATACCTCAAGTTAATAGGAAGACTGGAACATTACATAACATTTGCCTTTCAGAACCTTGAAAACAGCAAGGTGGATTCAAGTGGTCTGCCTTATGCCTCACTGGGAAATTATATCCAGATATAGCTCTCCAGTATCTCTTCTGGTAATGTTTGTTATAGTATAAATTGTGAAAATGTGCCAAACTGGTCTTTTGGGATTTGTCCAATTAATGATACCCATTTTTATTCTTAGGCAGATAAAATGAACTCTGCTATGTTATAAATGACTAACAAGGCCTAACTTCAGCTGTTTCAGATTTTAAATTGTCCTTTCCCCACCCAACACCTTGCTGGGAATATCCAGCAAAACATTGTTAAGTTGTCGTAAGGCCAGCAATACATTTTTCTTATCCCTGAACCTCTAGTACCAAACTGGAAAGACTTAAAAGTACATTAAAAATTAAGTTTAAATACTCTAAATCAACTGTTAGCTGGTGCTTCCAGCTGGAGCATTCATGAAGCAACAAAATTAGAAAGTTGGGAAGAACACACACTCTCCACAAATGTACTTGATTTAAAAGTCAGAATTCACATTTCAAAGTTCGTGGTATTTCAGATGAGCTTCTGCTGTGCATGCCCACAGAGGCACGCTTTAAAGTCACAGACGAGTGCTTTGCTAAATGTAAAATCTTCTTTTCTCATTACACAAACACAACGTAGGGAGCCTTTGCTGGGGAATACTGCTTTGTGTATTTAGTATGATTAAGCCAACCCAGAGAGCCTTGGAAATATATTTTTAAGTTCCTCCTTTAACCTCCAGGATCATAGTAAGCTCTTTTCCAAAAATAAACAACTGGGGGAAGACCTCTAGCATCCTTAAACATGGTGTCAGTGATTAGACGGTCATGACGATGACGTGCAGTATGATGGTGATGGTGATGAGGACGTGAACAACTTACGTACTCAGTGTTTGCAATGTACTTTTTGTGTGATATAAGACCCTCATAAAGTGCTATGGTAAGTGACCATGGTCTTCTCATTTCACAGATGAAAAGAATGAAGTTCACAGTTGTTAGGTAACCTGACAAGGTCATAGCTGCTTATGACACAGCCTCGTTGGGAGCTCGTATATTCCTTCCTATAGCATTTCCACACTCCACCACCTGCCACAGGGTGTAACCGAGGGTGACTGAACTCCTCCAACCGAGTGCGTTACCCTATCTGGTATCTGTGTGACCCGTGTTTATTTCAGAAGCTTACACAACTCCTGGGAAACTTCATCTTTAATATCCTCCACTCACACGAAAGCCACGTCATCCAACTCTGAAATGTAGCTGCCTGAAGGGGAGGAAAGTCTTGGAATAACGCTTTTTACATAGGAAATAACAACTGCTTCACATGACCCTCATCCTTAAATGGGAAAGAATCACAGTTAGAGGTTGGTCTGACCGTTTAAAGCAACAATTCACTTTTTACAGTGTGCATTACTGAGACCTTTAATAAGCATAAGAGGAGTGAGGAGTTTTCTATTTCTGACAGCCAAAGCACATCTCCAGTTCCATGCTGTTCCCTAGCGGTGCACTAGAATACACATTCGTTTAATCCCAAGGACACCGTTTAGGGACATATCTTGGACAGTTAACTTTTCCCAAAGAGGCCTCACACACACAAAAAAAATACATTGTCCTTGCATCTGCAAATCAATAGACAATAAGTAATCCAAATCTATAGCTAATTGATTCCATCTTCATTCTATGTGTGTATATTTTATTTTGCCTTATTTCTCTAGTTAGGCTGTAGACTTGAAGGCACATTTAGGAACTAAAACAACAGATAAACAGAACAACAAATGTCTGTGAATGGTAAAGCCAGGAAGAACATCTAAACCCTGCTGGAAAGATGATGCTTGAATAAAGGAGAGGTGCCATATAAGTACATACCTGGCATGAAGTGAGTACCTGGCATGAAGGAATATGTGATGAGTGCTGTAATGAAGTGAGACTGGGTGGGACAGGGTGGAAGTAGGTAAGTGACAGTATCTTCCTCTGACACCATCCCTACAACACTGCCCCTTTCTCACCTGCTGTGGACAGACTCCTTCACGGTGTTTTGATTAGCCAGTCAGTTACTCTTTGGTCTCAGGGGCAGTCTTTGCTTTCTCTTGGCCGGGACACCCATAAGCTTGCCTCCTCAGTTCCCATCTGAATTTTCCATAACAGCTATTTCTCAGTGACTCCTTTTCTGTTTGCACTTTTTAAAATTACAGCGCTGTACCCAGTCCTCCGTGGCCTTTTCCTACCTCATATTTTTGTTTTTGTCTTTCCTTCCCCTTCTTTCTCCCCCACAACAACTCCTCTTTCTTCTCATTTTCTTTTCCTCCTCCTTGTCCTGTTCCTTCTCCTCCCCCTCCTCCTCTTACTCCTGCTTCTCCTTCTTTTTACTTCTCTGACAGTTGAATCCACGACCTTCTCACTGAGTTACATCTCTACCTTTGTATTTTATTTTGTATGTTTTGGGGGATGAGCAACTTGAATTTGCAATCCTATGGCCTCAGCCCCTAAGTGTGCTGGGGTTAGAGGCATGTATTACCACTCTCAATTTTTCTTCTTGATTCTTATTGGTTTTCATAGTGTTGTTTATTTATTAAATATATTCTTGTCTCTTCTTACTATGTAAGACTCACAAGAGCAAGTGTTTTTAAAAATCTTTTCTTTACTGTTACAATAGCTGACCTTGGAATAGTACTTAGTATATATTAGACACTCAACAATTATTTGTTGCATGACTATATGAAGTGTTAACTAGGCTAGGGTGGAGAGTGTTAGGACAAAGATTGCAGACTCACTGTAGTAGCTAGACTGGTATCAGCATTGGGAGAGAGTCTAAAACTCAAATGGGTTTAAAAATCCTTTAGGCCAAGGCATTTGATGTAGAAACTAGAGAGAAGATAAGGAATTAAGAAAAATGAAACCGCTGAGCATCAAAGCCCTAAAGAAAAGAAAAAACTGAAGGTCACAGGCTTAGTGACCTAAGTAGAATAATTAGCTTCCTCTGTAGAGCAGTTTTCAGACACTATCAAAGGAGAGAGGGAAATTGCTGAAAATGAACAGAGAAAAGCGAGAATCAGAAGAATAAAATTTGTGGAAGTTCATTTCCAAGATCATTTACTAAGAACAAAGTTGTATGAGTGGAGACTGGCACTTTGGGAGGGTGAAGGGGTGGAAAGAACACTTGTTCAACAGTGTCAAAGAGAACTGCAGGTGAGAGCATTTTTACAGGTGGTGAAAATTCGATTGCAAGCATCTTGCAGACATTTATAGATGGGTGGAGATTGCATTAACCCCTAGTGTCCCAAACAAACACCCACGTTAAAGAAGGCCCTCATATGGGACTAGGGGCAGGGAAGATCAAATGGCAGAGTCAAAGGGGGATAAAGCAGAAAAACTAAAGAGATCTTTGCAATCACCTAATCCTGGTTTCAACACCTAGTTTGGAATGATATACTAAGCCCCCAGTGATTTCTCTTGTGCTACTATACAAAGCTTCATACAATGAAATAATCAAAGTTAGATTCCACTACAACAGAAGGCATTTGCCGAACCTCATCTCTGCAGTTGTGTCCAGCTTTCATCAGCCAGAAGGTCTGCAGTTTACATCTGTAAAACAGGGATGAAGGGGATATCTGTCTCCTGGGTTTACAGTGATGATGAAGCGGAGCCCATTCTAATTCTGGAAGGGAAAACATTTGAATAGTGACAATAAACTGACACCAACTTAACAGCCAGGGTCTAAAGTGGTGTTTGGCTCAGAGAAAGTACTATATCAGTGTTATCTTTAAAATAAATCATAAAATTGTGATGGGGAAGTGTGGAGAATCACTAGATTCAGGTGCTGTGCTGATGTCTACTGCTTACATTGGTCTGAACAAAGAGCCTGAGACCCAGACCTCACAATCTAGTGCCCACTAGCATTTTCTCCATCCTCCAAAACAACCTACGAAATGAGACAGATAATCACCTACAGCAGCAGTTCACCGAGACAGCCTCCTAACTGTTCAGCTGGAGAGGTCTTCATCCTCTGGACCTATTTTTATCTCCTAGAATCAACTTTGAGTTTCAAAGGTTGAAATTTAAGATCTGCAATATTTTTTCACCAACTTTTCTTTCAAAAACTTATAACCAGATCTGTTCACACTTTTTCCAATAATCTTAGTTACCCTGTCTCTAAGCTTTAGTTTGCTTATAGTTTGCTTTCAGAACCTTTTGCTTCTCTCAGTAACCCTCACTCAATTTGTTAATTCCTTATGCAAACCTTTCCCAAGAGCTTCTCTGTCTTTCCATACTCTTAGAAATAACTTGCTTCTCTTAATATTTGTTGAACTTTAAATCTGTCCCCTTGCAGACTGTCCAGTACATGCCATGAGCCCTCAATGAGCACTACCACTGAAACTATGAAGGCACACAGCTTGGTAGCTCCTCAGTGGGTGTTGAAGGGCTATGGAGGAGTCCTTGAGAGTGCATATTGAAATTAGCTGAATGTTCTGCATCTGAATCACCATCAAAGAAAAAAGATGAAGAGAAAAATGAAAAAGGAATGAGTGGAGATACATTACGTTTTAAGGGTAATGGTCAAGGACTTTCCTGTCATGTGAGAAGAAGGGGTAACAGGTCAAGATAGCTTTGCTCTCTAGGCATGTGAAATACATTTGACACTCAAAATTATCTCAAAGACTCAAGAGGGGCTTTGTAAACCAGTTGCTCAGAATTAGCCTGATAAATCCTTTCTAGATCCTACAGCTAAAATAAGTGTGGGGAGTACCTTTGCAATTGAAAACAAAATGCTAAGCTGTGAAATACAAAACATGCATCTATTGTAAAATGACAATAGTGTGATTGCAATTTTTTTACCATGGTTTTGAATGAACTCAGAACTTTCTATGAGCTATTCAGTAGCACTATACAATGAGTCATCACTGACCATAGTATGTGTAAAATACACACACACACACGCACACACACACATACACACACACACACATACACAGCCTGGGGAGGAGAGAGAGGGAGAGACACCATGAGTGTTGTGGAAACAAAGCAGAAGTGTGACAGATGCGCCCTGCTAGAATGCAGAAGAGGGGCCATTATGTCAGCAGACGTTGGCCAGAGCTTCCCTTACGGAACTGTTGTTACTAAGCTTTGGCTAATTTTTGCTATTTATGAATGTAGGTCTAGTGCAGCTAGGTCTTCCTAGTTTTCAGGAGAATTTAGAAACCATAACCTTTTAAGGTGAAATGTATAGACTTTAAAATGCAGTAAACCTGTTATGACCCCCAAATCACCATTTTGCAATTTTTGCTTTGGACTTTGTGGTGACCCTTCATGGTGTCACTTCAGTTCAATAACCACAAGAAAAAACTTAACCTGTAAGAAGTTAAAAATAACCAATGTACTTCTTATAAAATGGTCCCTCATGACTGAATAAAATCCTTATCTAAAAATAACAGAGAAGACTTTGAAATGATATGTGGAAGCCGTGAGGCAAGGGCCAGAAACTTTTCAGGGGAAATGTGGATTGCATGATGCTCTTGCTCCTGTTTTATTTAGTCCCTGCCCTCTGGGCTGGATTTATTCCTACAGCGATGATCCAGGCATCATCTCTGGGCCTTCTGCACCAGCAAAGATTCTGAAAGGTACTGTATTTTGGGAACCTTCGAGTGAGGCTGCTGTTGTCACCACTGATCTATTAATCTCTATCTTTTCCACAAAGGCAGCTCATCCATGAGCAACAATACTTGTATAAAGCATAAATGGGGAAATGGCTGGCCTTTGAGAAAGCAGCCTGTAATTCAGGGTAAGGGGTACTGGGGATTAAAGCCAGGGCCTCACACCAGCCAGGGAAATGCTTTACCATTCAGCTCTGAGATGAGAGTATAGCTCAGTAGTAGAGTTGCTTGCCTCGTTTGATTCCTGCCTTCTTCAAAGAAAAACAAAAGCTAGTAGGAAGCAGATTACACATGTGTTGCTCAGTGAAAGTCACAGAATAGTGCCCAGCTCTGCCTGTAACTTGCATTTCCCATAAGGCATTTCAAAGGAAACTTAATTCGGATTCTTTTCCATTATAAGAAAATAATTGGGAACTATAGCATGCCTGCCCAACTTCTCAGGAGCTTTTTCTAATGTCCCAAAGTCATGTGTTTAGCAGTTAACATAATTCAAAAGTGAGAAAAGATAAGAAATGCTCCAGACCTAGAAGCTAGGCAGTAAGAGTACATTCTGAATGCTTCACACAGTAAATGTTTCCTTGTTCCTATGCAAAGAGGAGCACACAGCAGAAGCCTCAGTTCCTGCAGTGAAGCAGGTTTACAATAGCTATTACCTTCAAGAGGAGAGGACTAAGGGAAGAAGAGGAAAAGGCTAAAACAAACAAACCAAAAACGTTAAATGCTGATAAACATACATAAATATGGGAGGGCCAAGAGCAGCAAGGTGACAAAAAGGGCCATCATTTCTGAGCCCTCTCTTCCCATCTGCCTTTGTCCTTTCTTCATTTTCGTCCATGGAGGATGTTTCATTTTGTCTTCAAAGCTTCACAACGAGAGAGCAGTGTTTGATCAAAGTGTGCTCTGCCCTTATAGACTAGGCTCTTTAGAAGGCATTAAAAATGACTAAAGTTTTGTACTGTGCTATGGCTTTTCCCATAATATTTTTAGCCAGTGAATTCTTGGCATCTTTAGAATGAAAAGCAAAATGAACGATTTCAATGTTAGTTGAACAAAAAGTAGGTTTTTGAGACTCGCTCAAAAATCCTCAAGTGTTGCATGTTGCTCTGGTATTCTAAGCACACATGTTGGTGTTCTTTGCAAGAATAGCTGGTTTTCCTGTGGCCTCCAAAACTCATACCCACCCCATTGAAGGTCTTTTCCCGGCTCTCACTAAGGGATCTCCCATCACTCTGCTCTTCTGCTTACTCTCTTC
This sequence comes from Dinomys branickii, assembly GCA_004027595.1. Lineage (NCBI taxonomy): Eukaryota > Metazoa > Chordata > Mammalia > Rodentia > Dinomyidae > Dinomys > Dinomys branickii. Next base: position 51,231 of record PVLD010000416.1, on the reverse strand, counting down.
TCTAGATTTTCAGGAACAAGGAATTGTCTTCCGATGTGCAAAACAAAAGTGAGGCAAAATCACTCCTCTAAACTCAGAATTGCTTAAAAGAACAGGAATTTGAAACAGACAGCTCAGAAAAATTTTAAACAAAGGAGGATGAGAGGTTAGCTGGACAACCATTCTCAAAATGTTCTTGAAATTGACCAACCTGTATTTTCTAAACTATCTATACTGCTTCTTCTTAGGAAGAACACAAAATGCATTAATACTGCTCCTGTTTTCCTATATATAATTTAGAAAGCCATTTTCAAAGCATGATAGGGAATTTCAGCTTTTATTGTTCAAGCCTCACTTGCTAGAGCAGTTTCACCAAACTTTGTTGGGTAAAAGAAAAGATTTCCCCACTTGATGTAAGGTGCAGAAGACAAGTACGCATATTTGATTTTGCAGTGCAGGTTGTGGGATACTGTCATTGTGGGAGTTGTTCCTGCCTGTAATCACTCTCTTTCTCAGTCGTGTGGAAGCAAATATGTGTTCAGAGTTCAAAGAATTAGCTCAGGATGTTTCAGTGACAATTTCATAGTAAGAGAGAAAGGAGTGATATGTAAAATATTCGCTGGAAAGTGGAAAGATCTTGTGTCATCTGTTGAGAAGGAAGTGACTGGAAATGAGAAAATGACTCCAGAGGCAAACTTTGAGTCCTGGAAGCACTAAAATAACTGCGGTCTGAAGCAGAATATCTCTGAGCCTGTGCTGGGAAGAGCCTGGTACCTGTGGGCAAGTTTGAGGATATATTGATCACAAAATTTACTGAATACCTAGAACTTGATATTAGCATTCCAAGAAAAGAAATAGAGGTCAATTAGAAAGGAACCTTATATTAGAACTGTGAAGCTAAAGATAGAATTAAATAAGATTACTAATGCTAGTTAGTAACTATTTTAAAAATTCAATATGTAGATAACTGAAAGCAGCTAAACTGAAAGGCAATATATACAAGCATAATGAAACTGCTGAACTCAGTTTTAATTCTGACATGTTTCATTTATCTTTAAGAATGTATTATATACACACACACACATATATATATATATATATATATATATAATTTTTTGAACAATGACAAAGTAGAAAATGTAATGTAACTATCTAATGAGTAATGTGTATTATCACCCAAATATTCTAATGAAGATGCTCAGGATTTATGAGTTCAGTGTCTGGTTATTCCCTTTATCAGTTATCTGCTGTACAAAGTGTGAGGTCAGAGCCAGCAGGCTCCGGGGTAGAGTTATAGCTCTTGCTGCCTCTGTCAGGTAGGATATTTACAGGCACTTCAATAACTATTTTTCATCTAAGGGATTTATTCACAAACCAATTTGGTGCTGAAATTCAGGCCTGTTAATTGCCCAAAACTGAACATCAAATATGATTTAGAGGAATCACCAGCTAGTGTGGGGTTGACAGACTAAATAAAAGAAAAATAAGAATGGAAGAAGAAAAAGTGGGAGTGAAGCTATCACAGCAGGTTTTTAAACTATATTTTTAGCCAAAGAGCCATATCATTATTTCTGACTCTTAAAATATTCACTGAAAGATATTAGAGAAGTGACCAGTCTGTGGGGCAGACTTTGCAGGGATTATCTGTTTAAAACTGAATGAGAATCATGCAAGTATTTTAGAAGAGTTTGTAACTTTTTCTGTAAAGGCCAGACAGTCATGCAAATATTTTAGACATTGGCTTCTTTTGTTATGATTCAGCTCTGCCACTGTAGTGCAAAAGAAGCTCTAGACAACAGGTAAATTTATGTGGATGACACATTTCCAACAAAACTTTCTTTATAGACACTGAAAACTTCACATAATTTTCATATGATAAAAACAGGATATTTAAAAGTTGATTTTTTTCACCATTTAAAAATATAAACCCATTCTTTGCTTGCATAAAAAAGTGATAAAGTCATGTACACATGGGCAATAAACTGCTGCTTATTATTCTAAACAAATTGCTCAAGAAAACTTTATTATAAATGACGTGGTGTGTGGGGACTATGTACAGCAGCACAATTTGCAAGATGTATTATAATAACATACTAAGAACTTTCAAGTTTAATAATTCACTTTCACAGCAACACCAGGTAATAATTTGATGTCTACACATCAACTTATAACATAATAGGGCCAATTTTTCACATCTTTCTGTATCCATGACCTTTGGTGAGCAAGGGGTTGGGATACGTTTTCCTCTTCTTCTTATTCTGACTTGAGCCCTGGAACTTGCTTTGGCCAATGGTATATTAACAACTGAGATAAAAGCAGAGATTTGAAAAATATTTATATGCTTCCATTTAATATTTGTTCATCATTGCTACCGTGATAATGTGATAGAGGTAGACTGCTAGAGTGGAGAACTCTGAAGCACAGCTAAGAACGCCATAATCCCACATAAAGCCACCCTGGATCAGCTAGCTGCTAGGCAACCATAGCTATGTAACAAAGGCTCACTGTGGATCAGCAGAATCACCTTGCCAATTCATAACTAATTTTAGCTACCTGAGTAAGTTCAGGCAAGTTCAGCTAACCCATGCTTGTTTGTGAGACAGCAAATATTTTTAACTGAATGCAATTTATATTTTGTGGGTAGTTAATATGTGGCATTATTATGGCAATATAAAACCAATGTATTTGGGTAGGCATTTTTGTTGATGTCTTATAAAGGATCAAAAAACCATATTCTTTTAAATTTCTGAAATTCAGAGAAATAATAATATAATAATAATAATATATAAATAATAATAATTGAAAATAATTTTGGAATCTAATTTTATGGATTCCCCTAAGCAAATCCAGAACTGGTACTGACAAGAGCAGGAATTAGGTTCTGTATTTGCACACTGGAATTAAAAGAAACACAAAAATAGAATAAAAGAGGCAAGGTTGGAAACTATTTAGAAGAATACATAAAGAAGTACCTTAAGGTGTTCTAAGATTATTTTCACTGTAAAGACTGGTGTTTGCATTTAATGCCTTCAAAATACTTTTTCTAATTGAACTGTATCAACTTATTTCTCTACATACTTGGATTTACCTATTTGCCTAGAATTTAATGGAAACATGATAGTGGACTCAGAAATCAAAATTAACCTTAAATATTGTTAAACCAGATCTTGTTTAAGTTTTTGACTTTTGAAGGGTTTACTTAGATTGCTAAGATTTTCACAAAGTGATGTTTAAACGTATTAAGAAATTAATTTACCTAAATGTTTTACAAATTTCATTGCATATCAATCTCCAAATAGCACTGAACAAGATTCACACACATATATTTTTAGAATGAATGCTACCTCTCACTAAAAGGTAATCACTTATTTAAGTTATAAGGTGTAGAAAATATAAGTATTTCTCATATAGGTAGCATATATAAGTTATAGGGTATAGGACATCAGCCCAGGTTTTGTTCATGTGGAATTGTATTTATCAGCCACTAATGTGGACCTACTTGAAACCTGACATTGAATGAAGTTTCATCAGTCCACCAGGGATCACACAAGTATTGCAGAAAGTTATAAGGGCATATGTTTTCTGAAGTCATTTAAAACAAATATTTACCTTTCCTTTTGGGTTCAGAACTAGTATACCATGAAGAACAGGTATCATCATTATCAAATAGTAACTGGTAATTTATGCAGAGCTGCCATGTCAGATATACAGCTATATCTACAACTTGCAGTCTTCACTCCAGAAGAGGGATCTAAGAAAGTTTCACTAACTATGTTTTACCAGTATATTGTGGAGTTACCATTTGAATCATACTGGTCTGTTCCAAAAATTGGTTACTTTCTTCTCTGTGATCTGTAGTATAAAATAGACTATTGAATATTATAATGTGAAAGGATATTTGAAAGACTTAATAATCAAGACTTCCTTCACTAATTGAGGATCATTGTGTTTTTTAAGGAAGCTAGAAAACTATCTTCCAGAGAGGCTATACCATTCATTAACCACACCAACAATACATGAACGATCCAGGTCCTTTCATTCTTGTCAAACTTTGTTGTTGATATTTTTCTTTTAATTTATTCTTTCTGATCTGTGTAGTTATAGTGCACTGAGGATTCAATTTGCATTTCCTTAAGAGGTAATGTTATTGAATTAGAGGGAAAAGGTAAGGAATAATGAGATTCTTTTATTTTCCTTTTATAAATGATGTAACTTTGACATAAAAGAGAAAGCATACATACTCACAAAGACAGACATGACATACTCCCAGAGATTTCTAATGCAAAAATGTCAAATCTCTCCAAATTCAATGTGATTCCCATAAAATTTCCCAAATACCTCTTTAAACTTGACAAAGTGACACAAAATGTATATAAAACTTTAAAAACTAACAATAGGCAAGAAAAAAAATTTTGAAAAGCTGTTATGTATAGCAAACTTTCTGTTAGACATTTGACATTTATAATAGTATCACATATAATACATTTAATTTTAATGTAAAATTATTAAGATAATTTCATCCTGGCTCAGGAAAATACAGTTCGAGATGATGAAATCAAAGCCCAAATGCAACACAAACACCTTTACACATACTGTACAGATTTGAGAGAGCTTGTCCTTCAACTTAATGGTGGAACATGTTCACCTTTGAGAGAAAAACATTCAGTTCCAAAGTTACTATGTAGCCAAACAAAAATCAGACGAATTAGAAATTTCAAAGTGAAATTTATCCATAAAATGAGGCCTTTACAACAGTAGTGAATCATTCGAAATGGTACAATTCTCTAACACATGATGTGGACAGATATTCTATCATGCTATCCTTGGTGTACATTATTTTCTCCTATTTATAATTCTGGACCTTAAATTGTATTTTAAAAATATATAATATTGATGTCATTGTGAGAAACATTAAAATTTTATGTGAATTTTGTTTTTATAAAGATATGGACAAGAGCACTGCTTTAGTAGTGCAAAGAAAAGTAAGTAGAGGGTAGCATTTGTGAGGAGGTGTGGAGGGAAACACCGGTGAGAGAAAAGCCCGCCAATATATACAGCTAAAAGGGTTTTTCTTCACGTTTGCCCTTTGAACCTGAACAGGTAGTTAGTATTCTTCTTTGGGAAGATACTTTGACCCTTCTCTTCACTTAATAATTCAGTGCTGAGATGTAAAGTTTTGTGTGCATTGCATTATTAGTTGGGCATCGAGAATGCGGAGAACTTAGGTAAACTGCATACTGGTGATAACCTAGGAAGTTAATGTGTAGTACCAGATAATCTGACTCCATATTCTCTCCCACTATCCTCTACCCCGCACGGTGCTCTGAGGAAGGACCAGTTCTCCTAGCACCAGCCCCAGCTCATTCCCTCACAGTTTAATGGCAGAGTCATTCTGTAAAGTCTTTAGGGTCTTCCCACTTCATTCTGCCACAAGAACCTTTCCATCATATTCATATATACGGATTGTAAACTTCTCACAGATGTACTTTCTAACACAGCCTAAGCTTCCTTAACTTTCCCTGATACCCCTTCACTATTTAACCTTGTATTTCTCTTTCGTGTGTTTATTGTTAGTTTCGCCTACTGAAACATTCTTTGTTTTTTCCTAGCTGTATTCCTAACCCTTGAAGCAATTGGTGAATAATACCCTAGCTGCTTATACAAATCAATTCAGTAATTCACAAAGAGGACAATCACTACACAAATGGCCTATCACAAACAAAATACCTTAATGGACATCTAGAAACAGCTCTAGAAATTTGTAAAAGCAATATTTGATTTCAGATTCTCATATCATATTTAACTAAGTTTACCATGTGGATGGATAAGAAATAATGACTTTTCAGCATACCAAGTGGTAACTTCCAAATGGTGTTCTCTCTGATCTGTGTAGTTATAGCTCAAAATCAACCTGTGAGCAGACGTGCCCTGTGTTTGATGACTATCACTGTCCAAATGTGTTGCTTGTAACAGTTCTTTGCAATTATCTTCAAAGCTTGTGAACATTTAATTTTAATATATTCAATAATGGATATGTTTTATCTATTCATGAGTGGACTTTATTTTAGAAATAGCCAGAAGTCACTTAAAGCCCACTGTGGTGAACATGGTATGAACAAAGCCAACCCCATGAATTTTTCATCAAACAATGATGTGACTGGAACATAATGAGACTCTCCTTTTCACTGATTGCTCATAAAACTTCTCTGGTACTGGTTTCCAAATTAGACCGTAAGATTTGTTTGAATGTCACTGTATAAAAGAAACTCTGATATTGAGTGGATAAAACCCTATTTAGTTATAATATTTTTGATTTATGTTTAAGACACATCAATATCAAAAAATTATATGTAAGTGTATATCAATATATATACCATGTTACAGTAAATACACACAAAATTTAGGATGAAAAGTTTTTATCTCAGGATTCCAAGAATCCTTTAACTTCACATGTCTCTGATTCTGCCTATAGATACATTTCAAATTGTTTTCTATAAAATCGTATTACTGGATATGTGAATAAACTTCAATCTATCTAGATATATGTTCTTGTTTCTTTATAGCACCATAATTATAAGAGTTAGTGTAAAATTTGAAATACAGAAAGGAATTTAGAACCAAGATCTCCCAGATGTCTTCAATCCAATGTTAAGTTTTTGCTCTCTGAAATAAAGTGTACATACTCAAAAAACACAAGTTCTTATCATGAAATATATGATTGGTGTGCCTGTCAGACAAGATGTCCTGGAGCACCATTTCTGGTGCGTTAATGTGCATCTAAAACAGATCACTGCCATCCCTTCTGTGCTTCATTCAGTGCATTAGTGAGAACTTGCTACTTCAGGGAACCTCATTATAAAATATTTTACAAAGATTTAACTTCAAACGTCTTAAAGAAATGTAGTAAGATTGCATAAGACACAATAGACCAACACAGTTTATTTTCAGTACATATACACTTAACTTGTAAAATGTAGGATTTTTTGCTCGTTTTTAATGAATAAAACCTTAAAACTCTTAACTGGCATTCTTAAAAGTAGAAATGTTGAATTATTGAGCAAGGAAGGGTAATTGTGAGCGTGTCTGCAAGTGCACTGCTTTATGTCCCTTTGTTCTCAAATAGCCACAAAATAGCATTAATGTCTTAGTTATGAAGGCTTTTGCCATGTTTTAGCAATAAACACTTTATGATAAAAAAGAACTTCCTGACTATGCAAATAGCGATTTTAAACAGATGGAGTGAAAACCCTAATTTTCACAACTGTGTTTTAAAATAGGAATATGTGGGCTAGATACTAAATATTAAAGCATGATTCCAACCTACTTACTCTCCCAAATTGTTTGCTAATTTCAATCAACACCCTCAGGTTCAAACAAACAAATAAATAAACAAACAAATGATAGCCCTCAAGACAGAACAGGTCTGCCTGAGTTTTCCATCCATTTTAACCATATTTAATTATATTTAAAATGCTAGAATCTTTTAGATATGAACAAGAAAATAATCCTTTGAATTAATATTTTTGTTATCCAACAAGTATTGGAAGTATTATCAGCAATAAATAGGTTTTACTGCTATGTTGATATATAGTTTATCAGGAAGATCAAGAATTAAGTATTTTCTCTTGCATATTTTACACTAGGTCTAATTGGATTTGCCTTTTCATAGTAATTGTTTGCTGAAATCTCAGTCTTTATATGGCTGTAGGGACGAATACAAATAAATGACATAAGGAATTATAAGCAAATGCTATATACCAAGATTTTTAAGAAACTATTATAAACATATAGGTACTAGTAAACTTTAAAATCTAGGAAAAATAAAAGTATTTAAAATATTTTAAGTGGCACAAGGAGAACTAGAGAACTTAAAGAAGTAAATCATTATTAATGATTGAAACAGTAATGCTTTCTTTCTTACAAAGACCTAATCTCATACAAGGGAATTAATAAAACTTAAAACCAATTCTTGTTTCTAGTAGGTATAAAAAGAGGAAAACAATGAAAATATCACTCATTTCATGAAGTTAATATGATCTCAACTGGAAAAGGAGATAAAAGTACGTGTAAGGTCCTGGGTTGATCCTCACCACCTCAAAAAAGAAAAAAAAGTAAAGAAATGCTAAGATCAGTTCACTGAAGCCATTTATGTAGAAAGAAGGAATTTTGTATGTTTTCTTTGTACAGTGAGCTAATTTTCACAAAACCATGTATCAAGCAATCTGTTCTTTTTTATACAGGTTTGTGGAAGACTTTTACATATATTTTCTAATATACATGAGTCAATCTCCATAATTGCTGCTTTCTTCATTGGTCTGTTTGCTTTCTTATGTACCGTCCTTTCACTGTTCATTATATTACGGTTCTAGAGTGGCTTTCCTGTTTTGTTTTTACAAGTCAATAGATCAAATACCCTCCACTGCTCTTCTTTTGCAGAATTAAGAAACCTGATCATAGGTTTTTAGGATTTCCTATGAATTTTGAAATGTTTATCACATTTTAAAGAAAATTCAAAGTAGATATTAATGATCTTTTGCATTTCTGTATGACCTGTAGTGATTTCCTCTTTTTCATTCCTTATTGCATGAATTTGAGTTTTTTCCTTTCTTTTTTTGATAAGGTTGGCTAGGGGTTTATCAATTTTATTTATTCTTTCAAAGAACCAACTCTGGTCCATTTATTTTTTGTAGTGTTTTCTTCATCTCAGTTGCATTAATTTTTGCCCTGAACTTTGTAGACTCCTCCCTGAAGGGGAAAATTATGTATATGTGTATATGCAGGATAGCTAACATATTTCTACTAATGACTTCTATCACTTTATTGAAAGGAACAGTTAATGATTATTTGATCAATCTTGCTTGTCTATATTCTTTTTCCTGAGTAACCACTTTGAAGTTATCAATATGGAATACAACAACCATTGTTAATTCCCTGTCACCTTGTCTGTAATTCAGTACTGCTTCTACTATTCTTGGGCTATTTTGTAAATGACTGTCTGTTAATAGGTTTTCATTATTTTACTTTTAAAAAAAGAAAATTTACCTCCAATTTCAGATTGAAGTTTTAAATTGCATTGAATGAATTGATTAATTTAGTTAGAATTCACATCTTTATTTTATTATAAATACCATAATATAAAACATGGAAAATTCTTCATTTTTCAGGATTTCCTTATATTCTTAAATAAAACATTTAATCTCTCACACAAAACAGATCTTGAAAATTCTTTGTTAAACTTGTTTTACACATAACAAGACTTTTTGTTTAGAAGTTCTGAATATCATCATTTTTAGCTCAAATTCTGGTAAGAAATATTATATTGTTAAATTTAACTTTTATGTAGATACTTTGCTACTCACACCAAAAAATTTTCATTGTTCTTAGTACCACTTTTTCCATGTAATTGTATCTCTTAAAATGCTACTTTATAAATAGGCTTTCACTATTTCTGACTGCATTTTTTCATATTTATACTGGAGGAGATTCTGTATAAACATAAAAATTAAAGTAGAAGAAGTAAAACTAGAGTTTGATTTGCCAAGCACAAGGTCCAGAGTTCAATTCCCGGGGCAAAAAAAAAAAAAAAAGAGCTAGAAAAGGCTAGTTGTGGAGAACATTTAGTAATCTGGCAGTGATAAAAACATTTTTAAAATGTATAAAAGTATCTGTTCAGATCATTTTCCCATTTTTAATTGAATTACTCCCTTCGTTGTTAATTTTTGAGTTCCGTATATGCTGTGGATATTAATCCTTTGTTAGATGAATAATTAGCAAATGTTTTCTTTCTCCTGGTCTGCTTACAAAGATCTGGAAGAGGGGAACTTGTTGCTTCCAAACATAAAGAATTGATCAGGAGAGGATGATGGGAAGTATCCTATGGATCAGTGCAAGCTGCATGCATATACTGAAAACTTATATTGTATCTCATTGATATGCATAATTAATGTGTATTAACTTAAAATACAAAGAGCAAATAAAATCAGAGTCATACCTTAGTCATGACACTAATACCATAAATGTTACAAAAGTAAGGCAGGACCAATTTATAGATTTTTAAAACCTATTGTGCAAAAGTAGCATTTATATTATAAAATTTATAGTGTTAGCTGGGCATGGTGGTACACGCATGTAATCCCAGAACTCAGGAGACAGAGACAAGAGAGTTGTGAGTTCGAGGCCAGCCTGGGCTACCAAGTGAGCTCAAGACCAGCCTATACTGTGTAGTGAGACCCTGTCTCAAAAAGCAAAAGAAAAATTATTGTGTTAAAAAAATCCTATTGTAATATATTTGGGAGAATATATTGTTTTTGTTAATTTTAAATTACAAGTTTTCTAATAGCTCTACTTTGTTATGGCCATGAAAAATGAGTTAGAGCAAAAAATAACTTTAGATCAACAACTAACAGTGAAGCATGATAGATTGAACCTGTCTAATATCCTTCTGGTTCAGAAAAATAGGTAAGTTGATGCACCCTGTAGCAAGTGGAATGTGCACACCACATGGCAATAGAAAAGAATGCCATCAAATAGGTTGCATCAAAGGAAAGGGTTACTTTCTCAAGTGCCATGCAAAATCCCTGAAAATACTTCTTTATCATGACTCACTGAAAGTTTGCTTTATTTTTGGAATGTCTTCTGAAAAGCTAAGGTCACATTAGCCAACAGCTTGCTGATTAACAGTTTTGTAATTTGAGAAAGAAAGCTCATAAACTTAATGTTAGTTGTAAGTCTGTTTTTTTTCAATTTGTATTTGTAATAGAATGAGATTATTTCAAATGTTTTTGATAATATTCTAAGAATCATTTATAGTTTTTAATTTGATAAATACAAATATAAATTTGTTATTGATGATATCCACTTCTGTATTTTGCCGTCACATTTATTATTTCCTTCTTTGTATATTATATTAGTAAAATGACATTGATATAAAAATCTTTCATATTTTCTCAGTTTTACTTTAAACTTACAGAAGTGACTTTTTTTTATCATCTTTGCCTATGTTTTTCTAAAGAGTATTCTATATAGAGCAATTACATAATTGTTAGCAAAATACTTTCATAGGGTAACCAGAAGTCTGGAAAATACATTCAGAATATATTCACACAACATTCATTCAACACTTTTTCCAAATGTACCTGAAATTTAATTCCCTTTTCCTGCTATGAAACTGTTTTCATTATGGAAACTTTCTTATACATATACATGAAAGAAAATAAAGCAAAAAAGCACATGCAAGTGGCATTTACTTTGTATAATTATCAAATCATGACCAATCTTTCATTTATATTTTTAAACATATACCAAATATTAAATAAATTTATAGCAAATTCTAGAAAGTATATTATTTCATTTGTACATATTTCAGCATGTATAGCTAAAATAATCTTTTAAAAATATATAAAATTATTAGTTTTTAAATTAGCACTATTTCTTTACATTATTAAATATTCAGTCAAGGTACATGTTTCCTGATTTCTAAAAATTTGTTTGAATTGGAACAATTCAAGTCCACTTATTGTGTTTCATGATTATATAATTTATCTCCCCTGGCTTTAAAGTTTTTACTGATAAATTTTACTTTAGAGTTTTAACCTATACACCTTCCCTCCTTCCATTTTTTGTCTTTTCATATTCATTGCTTTGCTTTATTTTTCAAACAAATTCCTTTGTTCTATACAGTTTTCCTCAGTTTGGTTTTATTTATTGTTCCTTCATAATAAGCAAAAAGTACTTCCTTTTATTTATCAGTTATCAAGATAATGTTTTGATTATGTTGAATAATAGACAATGATTTTTCAAAGTATTATTACAAATTCATATTTTAACAATGCTTCAAGATTTTCAACTTATGGAGACTATTTTTCTTTTGCCTGCTCAAATTCCCCCATTTCATTCAGTCAAATCCTCTTCAAATGCCTTTAATCTCCTTCACATGTCCTTAGTGGAGTGCATGATTTCCTTACTTTCTGAAATCCTGGGTTCCTGTATGCACTTCTCACACAACATCTGAGTGAATTAAGCTACTTTTCCCAAGAAATACGGGTTCATTACAGTGCGAAATGATACTTTGGTATTGTAGGTATTAAGAAGGGGGCTGTAGATAACGTAGGTGCTGAGAGGGGCTTATTGCTAATACTGAGCCAGTAGTTGTTGTTAGGGTTGCTTTGCAAGACACAAAAATTGGTTTTTATTAAGCATAAAAATTTCATAAGCTGGTACAAATATTTTTAATTCAAATTTAGTTATAGAGGTTTTACTTGAACTTATGCATATCTATTTATTCTTTCACCTACACCAGCAATCTGAGTTCCCAAACGCAATCTACTAGTTCATATACATGCTACTACAGAATATCAATTCATTTCTTAGGAAAACAATACTTAGTGGTAGTAACACAAATATCCTAAAAAATCTGTGTTTATTCCAAAGATATGAAGATTTTCTTGTAATGTTTATCTAGATCTCTGAAAATGAGAAAGGGACCAAGAAATGGAGGGAGGGCAGGAGGAGTGAAGAGAAAGGTAATATAAATAATAATGATGTGTTATGTATGTGTAGTAATAAAAATATAAAGGAAATTATATGTTCACCCTTCATATTTATGCCAATGACTATTCTGAGTTCATTTTGGTCTGTTCAGTAACGTTAAAGGTTTTAGTTTGTTTTCACACAAATAAATAATTATGACAGCACCAATGTTTTGATTGTCTGTTCTCAATAAGTTATCTTGTACCTTCATCAAAATCAATTGACTAATAAATATCTCTGACTACATCAATTCAATATTGCCCCATTGATTTACTTGACAGTCATTTTGCTATTATGCCCTATTTCGATTAATGTAGTTTTATAATAAGGTTTGAAATCAGGTAGTAAAGATCCTTGATTTTTTTCTTTTGTTTTCTCTGTCTTTGAAATCATCTTAATCTTTTGTACACCCATGGACATCTTTGAATTGCTTTATCTGTTTCAAAACATTCGGACTGCATATTGGAATTTGGATTTGCTTCTGAAAGACAATATACTTTAAACTCAGGAGAACAAATGTTCAACAATGTTGCTCTCTCACTCTTCGGTTGTGTTTAGTGAATTGTTCTTGTGCATGTCTTGCTAAAGGTACCCAACATCATTTGTGGCTTTGAGGCCAGGATTTCAGTTTTTGTTTATGCCTCATGTTAAGATGTCCAATTGATATTTTGGAAATTTATCTTAGTGTCAAAACTTTGGTAATGTGAGTTATTATCTCTACATCTTGTCATCTTGTTCTACAATATGTTCATTTTTGTTCATCTTTTGAATGCTTATTTTGAAGTAGCTAACACTTTCAGTAAAGAATTGAATACAAGTAATGACAGTTGGTATCTATTTACTTTTTTTAACTTGAAAAAAAGTACTTCATATTTAATTATAAGATGACATTTATGAGCTTAATAAAAATACCCCAAGGCTTAATGGGATACTGTTTCATTGTTTCCTCTAATCCTATTATGTGCTGATATTTTTGTTTAATGTTTTTCAATATTAACTGAGATGATAAATGGCTTTACAGAAGTTTTGATTGCAGTAGATATAGAATAAGAAATTGGAAACAGCATGAGAATTTGAGCATGTTGCTAATAGAAAAGTTACTAAGTAAATGTATGAAAAACATAGAACAATTACAAGAAAAAATGCTTCCAGAATTATTGGAATTATAAAATTAGAAAGTTTTGAATGACAATACATAGAGCATATAAAACAGAAATTCAAAACAGTAGCTCCAAAACATATCTGAGTCAACGAATGAGAAATTATAAAAGTCTACATTAAATATAATTACAGTTGAGAGTTTTCCAGCACTTATGAAAAACATGAATTCTCAAGTTCATGAGTGCGGTATATTGCCATTATGAATAACAAAAACTCCCTACATACTTTGTTATACAGCATTATTCCCTAAATGAGGATTAAAGAAATTGTTTTTGGTGCAGCAGAAAAAGAAAAATAGATTTGAAAAGAGAAAGAACTTCAACACAAAGTTGTTCAAATTAATCTAAGCACATGAGAATTTATAATAAATATATGAAATAATTTTACTTATTAAAAACAAGGTTTATAACTACATGTTTCATTTATGTACTATTAAAAAGTTGCATAGAAATTTAATATACAAAAAGCCAAAGTCAGTGACTACAGAAAATATACATCAGGTTTATATAAAGCTAAAGGAATTAACGAATATATCAATAGTAATATCAGACAAAAATTAATTTAAGGGAAGTGATAAGAAATAAAGGAGTGTCTATATATATTTATAACTTGTGAACGTTACAAGTATAACGTTACATATGATGCCAGAGTCTCAGTATAAAATAAACTTTGTCAGAAAAAATAGAAAATGATGAGGAAAACTATAGTTTCTAAAAAGTTAACAATTTATTGAAATAATACATTATTTCTAAACACTGACTATTATGAAGCTTATTTGTAAAAAAAGACCATTGCAAGAAAAATTCATTTTTAAGTAACTGATATTATACAAGTTGCATTCATTAACCATGTGTAAGCAAATTTGATATACTAATAATTTGATATAATAAAAAATTATCTAAAAGAAACATATTTGTAAACTTTTTAAATGTTAAGTAACATAAGTAAACAAAGGTCATATCACAAATGGAAAATTAGAAATAAATTATAATCAAATATATAGAAAAATAAATACACACTGCATTTTTAAATGTAACTAAAGTGGCATTAAGAGCTTAATACAAATATAAATTTCTTGTACTGAGAAAGTTTTGGGGGCATCTGGGAGCCCAACATGCCACCACACATCAGCACATGAGCCACATTGAGCACTGGTGAGCTTTCCATCCTCAACCTACCACTCCCACACCAATGTGTGGAGTGATACTGAGCTCCAGGAAACCTCCAGATCTTCAGTAATGACAAAATGAAGGAGTGAAGGAGTGAAGTACAATCTCAGACCTCTACCAAATCCAGAACAAGTCCAAGAGACATCAACAAAGAAGAGCCTAGAAGTCATACACCTGAAATTTCTGAAATGATAGCAACTTCAGTAGCAAAACAACTCCATCAGGGCACAGAAGACATCAGACTGGACATAACCTCTCAGGTAAAAACAAAAAGAAATGACAACAATAGTGAAAGAATTGCTTAGCACATCCAAAGAAGATATTGGTGAGAAAATCGAGGAGCATAGTAAAGTCACGGAAGCCTTGCGTGAACGATATAGAAAAGAACTAGAAAGCATGGAACAGATTCAAACAGGTATCCAGGAATTTTAAAATTCTATTGAAAGCTGGAAAACCACCTGAATGAAGCTGAGGATAGATTTTCATACCTTAAAGACAGCATTGCCACTAAAGAACTTGAAAGGAAGGATCTCTTAGAAATAACAAGGAACCAGGAAATAACTATTGAACAACTGCAAGACAAAGCAGAGAGAAACAACGTAAAACTGATATGCATCCCGAAAACAGAAAGGGTCAATAAATGATATGAAAAGACTATTTGCAGAAATAATAGCAGAAAATTTCCCAGGCATGGAAAAAGAATTGGACATAGAGTTAAGTGAAGTATATAGAATTCCAATTAATCATAATCAAAATAAATCTACACACAGACTTAGAGTGATCAAGATCACAGAAACTCAACAAAAGATTAGAATATTAAAATCTGTTACAGAAAATAAATAGATCACCCATAGAGGAAATCCCATGAGAATTGCAGCAGATATCTCAATACAAACCATCATGTAAAGAAGGGCTTGGAGTGAAATATTTCAGATACTGAAAGAAGACAACTTCCAACCCAGACTGATATATCCTGCAAAACTATCCTTCAAATTTAAAGGAGAAATAAAATATTTCCACAATAAAGAACTGAAATAATTCATGACCACCAAGTCAATCCTACAAACAGTATTAAAAGATATTCCTGAAAGAGATAAAAAAGACCACAACTTCAAGAACAGCAGAAAGGGCCTACCACATGGAGCAAGCAATTAAACAGAAGGAAAAGTAGGAACCAACAGCAAGAAAATAATATGGCAAAAATAAACCAATACATATCAGTTATGACCATCAATGTAACTGGTCTCCATGCACCAATCAAAAGAAGCAGACTGGCAGAGTGGATCAAGGAACAAAATCCAACTATATGCTGTATTCAAGAAACACATTTACCTCAAAAGAAAATTAATAGACTTCAAATTAAAGGATGGAAAACAATACTCCACACAACAGAAACTCAGAGGAAATTGGGTGAACTATTCTTTTTGCAGACAGATGCACCTTCAAACCAAGAACAATCAAAAGAGATAAAGAAGGTCACTACATACCTGTTAGGGGAAAACTGCAAGAGAAAGAGATAACAATCATAAACATCTGTGTACCAAATATAGTAGCACCAAACTATATAAGACAAATTTTAACAGACATGAAAAATGAAATAAGCAGCAACACAATAATAACAGGGGATTTTAAAACACCATTGTCACAAAGAGATAGATAAAAAAAATCAGCAAAGAATAGCAGAACTTAACCAACCTTGTGAAGAAATGGATTTAGTAGACCTTTATGGAGTGTTCCATCCAACAGCATCAGGATACACATTATTCTCAGCTACACATTGTATTTTCTCTAAAATAGACCATATGCTAGCACATAGAACATACTTAAATAAATACAGAGGAATTGCAATTATCTCATGTATATTATCAGATCATAGTGAAATGAAACTGGAAATTAATGAAAAAGAAATCACAAAAAAATAGATAAACACATGGAAATTAAATAACACCCTTCTGAACAGCCAATGTGTCATGGAGGAAATCAAAATGGAAATTAAACACTATTTACAGTCAAAGGAAAATGTAGATACAACTTACAGGAACCTGTGGGTTGCAGTGAAAGCAGACCCCAGAGGGAAATTTATAGCAGTGAATTCCCACCTCAAGAAAACAGAAGGAGCACAAACAAACAATACTATGATGCATCTCAGGTTATGGGAAAAAGAAGAGCAAGTCAAATCCAATGCCCAAAGAAGACAGGAAATAATAAAACTCAGGACAGAAATTAATGCAGTGGAGACAAAAAAAAAATACAAAGAATTAATGAATCAAAGAGTTTGTTCTTTGAAGGAATAAAAAAATATAAAGTCCTAGCCAACTTTATCAGGAAAAGGAAACAAAACCAAAACACATGCAATAAAAATGAAAAGGGTGAAATCACTATAGATCCCTAGAAATTCAGAATATCATCAGTACCTACTCTGAAAATCTGTACTCTCATAGGATGGAAAACACAGAGGAAATGGACAGATTTGCAGATACATATTAACTACCAAAGCTGAATGAAGAAGATATAAAAATCCTGAGTAACTCAATATCAGCCAGCAAAATTGAGAATGTAATAAAAAAATTCCCAGTTAAGAAAAGCCCAGGTTCTGATGAATTCATAGCTGAATTGTACAAGAAATTTAGAGAAGATTTAACATCAATTCTTAAACTCTTTAATGAAATTGAAGGGGAGGAATTCTCCCCAACTCATTCCTGGATGCAAGTATTATCCTGATACCAAAACTACTGAAAGACCCAACCAAAAAAGAGAACTACAGGCCAATCTCCCTAATGACTGTTAGATGCAAAATTCTCAATAAAATACTCTCAAACAGAATACAACAAATTATCAAGAAGATTATATATCATAACCAAATAGGATTCTTCTCAGGAATGCAGGGATGTTGCAATATATGCAAAGCAAGCAATATAATACACCATGTCAATAGAGCCAAAGACAATAATCACTTGACTATCATCACTGATGCAGAAAAAACCTTCAGTGAAGTTCATCACTCATTCATGATTTAAAAAAAACCTACAAAAAATAGGAATATATGGGTTTTACTTCAATCTGATCAAAATTATCCATGACTAACCAATGGCTAACATCATACTAAATAGTCAAAAATCAAAAGCTTTCACTTTAAAATCAGGAACAAGACAAGGATGTCGACTTTCACCACTCCTATTCAATATAGTTTTGGAAATATTAGCTAGAACAATTAGACAACAGAGAAATTAAAGGAATAAGGACAGGAAAGTCAGAAGTGAAACTATCATTATTCACAGATGATATGATTCTCTACATAAAAGACTCCCAAAACTCCTCCAAAAGTCTTATATCTTTAATTACCAATTCAGTAGCATATCTGGATACAAAGTTAACACTCAAAAATCAATAGCATTCCTGTACACAAACAGACTGAGTGAGAAATTAGAGAAACCACATCTTTTACAACAGTATCTAAAAAATTGAAATACTTAGGGATCAATCTAACAAAAGAAGTAATCTGTAGAGTGAAAATTATAGTACTCAGAAAAAAGAGATTGAAAAGGATATCAGAAAATGGAAAGATATTCCTTGCTCATGGATAGAAAGAACCAACATTGTGAAAATAGCTATACTCCCAAATTCGTATAAATTTAATGCAATCCCAATTGAAATATCATTAGTACACTTCACAGATCTAGAGAAAACATTCCTAAAATGCATCTGGAACCAGAAGAGACCTAGAATACCAAAAGCAATCCTGAGAAACAAAGGAAAAACAGGAGGCATCACAATTCCTGACTTAAAATTATACTATAAAGCTAGTGTGATAAAATCAGCATGGTACAGGCAAAAAAGCAGACCTGAACATCAATGGAACAGATTACAAGATGCAAACAGAACTACCACACTTAGCCACCTTATCTTTGACAAAGGAGCCAAACATGTTCACTGGAAGGAAAATAATCTCTTTAATAAATGGTGCTGGCAAAACTGGCTTTCCATGTGCCAAAGAATAAAACTAGACCCATGTCTTTCACCATGCACTAAACTGAAGTAAAAATGGATTAAGACAGAAACAGTAAATGTATTGGGAGATAAAGTAGGTAAAATGTTGAGCACATAGGGGTAGACACAGAGCTCGTGAACAAACGTCATACTCCCAAAAGCTCATGAACTGTACAGGAAACACTTTAAATCATCAAAAACTGGTATCTCATCTTATTGAAAAGATTTTGTACATCAAAGAAATCACCAATAGAGAAAATCCATGAATTGGGAAAAAAATTTAGCCAACTGCCCCTCAGACAAAGGACTTCTATCTAGAACATATAAGGAATTTTTAGAAATGGCCCTAAAATTCAAAGACTAAATCCAAAAATGGGCATCTGAGATGAATACACATTTCTCAGATGAAGAAATACTAATGGTGAATGAATATATTAAAAAATGTTCAACCTCACTAGTCATTTGAGAATTGCAAATTAAAACAACACTGAGATTCCATCTCACCCCAGAAAAAAATGGCTATCATCAAGAAATCAACCAATAACAAATGTTGGGAGGCTCCGGGTAAAAGGAACACTACTCCACTGTTGGTGCAAGAGTAGATTGGTGAAACCATTGTGGAAATCGGTATGGAGATTCCTCACAATTCCAGGATTCGAAGTCCCACTTAACCCAACTATTCCCCTTCTTGGTATTTTCCCTGAAAAATTGAAAACATCATGCCACAGTGATGTATGTGCACCCATGTTTATAGCAGCAAAATTTGTTATAACTAAATCTTGGAAAGAACTCAAATGCCCATCAACTGAGGCATGGATAAAAAATGTGGTATTTCTATATAATGGAGTATTACTCTACTATAAAAAAGATAAACTGGAGGCTTTTGTAGGTAAATTGGTGCAACTAGAGATCATATTCATAAATGAAATAAACTGGACCCACATGTGCTAACATCATATTGTCTCACAGGTATAGGAACCTGAAAGATTAAGTAAAACTAAAAATGTACAATAGATGAAAGAAGATGAAAGAAAGAAATTGCTGAAAGGAAGGGACAACTGGGATCAGGGAAAGAAGAAAGAATGTAGGCAAAATATAGATAGATGGATAGATGACAGACAGACAGACAGATAATAGATTGTGTATATACACACATATATGAATAGCTGGGGTAACTCTACTGTGGATAACTAGATGATGGTTTATTGAAAGGAACAGTTAATGCTTAATTCCTTTTTATGTTTTGACCAGTTTTGCATATTTATGTCTGTCTTGGTTACCTTTCCCTCCTTGCTGAGACAAAATACCCAACACCCAAAATGAAGGAAGGAAAGATTTATTTAGCTTACAGTTTGTGGAGGTTTCAGTCCATACTTGGCTGTCTCAGAGGCAGAGTGGCACATGGCAGAGGGCAGACTGTTCCCGGCAGCAGAGCACAGCAAAGACCACAAGCCAAAGGGAGGAATGGCTAAAAGCAGCCTCTTCTCTTCTCTTACATTGTAAACAATCTACCCCCACCCAGGGGGTGTGTAACTCTCACACAGTCTCCATGCCCTCCTCTTCCACAGGCTCAGGATGTTTACAAAGTAAGCACCCCAGCTTCCTCCTGAGTCACTCAGTTAAACCTCCAGATTCCCCAAGTTGACACAATGTATCAACCATAACAATGTCTGATAATCTGAATAACTGATTTGAAGACAACAATATGCAATGGAATAACCATTGGTGAATTCCTACCATCTTCTCTAGTGAAACTTTGTATTATCTTTGCTGATTTATTTATTTATTTATTTTTTATTCTCTTTAATGGTTTGAACACTCTTCCATTCTTACATGTGGTAATCTCGAGCACCATAGTTGAGGATAATAATATATAACAAAACTGTTAATTCCTATCATTTTGTTTTGAAACCCTTTATCACTTTTAATGTTCTTGTTTGTTTTGTTCATATCTGTGATGTTGGTATGTTGCTATTGTTCTTTTTATTTTACTACTCCCTTTAAAATAAAAAAAATTCTTGCATTAGAAAAACATAAACACTAAGTGTATAGACAGGAAGATTAAAAAATATGAGAAATTTGATGAAATTTTAAAAATGGGTTAAACATTTAAAGAGAAAAAATAAAAAAATAAAATAAAAATAAACTTCTTTGCCATTTTTATTCATAAAAGTAATAAAGTAGAGCTGTGACTGTATGATTGAAGAAACTACGATGGTACTACTAATAATAAAGTTTCAAAATGAAAGCCAAGTGTTTAATAGATCATTAAAAATACTATTAATTAATTTCAACATTTTCACTTGACTAATAGTAATGAGAATTTATTTTTAAAACCAAGTAACCAGTGGCAAAATAAACAACTAAATCAACGCATTTAAAACCACTAATCCTTTTGCAAATTTTCTGTCTTACAAATCTCTGGGTGACATTTGTATGGCTTACTGTAAGATTTACACTATCACATAAAGTATGTGAGAATGTACAAATAGAGAATCTCACTAATTCAGTAAATCACTGTAGTGTAAACCTGGAATCAAAATATGAAGAAAGTACAAGAAAGAAAATATGTGCAAATATTATTCACAAACGCAGATAAAAATAATCATAAAATACAAAAACAAAAGAAATAAACAACAACAAAAACTGCAGGCTTTGGAATTGGTTACCAAGACATGGAAGGAATGGAAGAAGGAAGGAATTAAGACAGGCAAACAACCTAACCTAGGGACGGATCTGTCCTTACACTACACACAGTACTAAACTGCCATGAGGCCAGGTATGGTGGGGCACACCGATAATCCTGAAGCCAGGACAAAACAATCACTCTGGGTTGGAAGCCAGTCTGGGCTACGTAGTGAGTTCAAGGCCAACCTCAACTACATAGCAAGACACTGTTTCAAAAAGCAAAGCAAAACAAAATAAAGCAAAACTTTCATTGAATTATTGACTAACATGAAAATTTAAAAGTATAGAGTGTTACAGAAAAACTTATTTTCTCAAAGTGAAACATAGTTCATAAATAAGATTCAAAATTGGTAAAAACTGATAACATTAATATAAGAAACTTCTGTCTCAGAAAAAGAATAAAAATCAATTTCTACTACTCTAAAAAATGTGGAAAAAAGTCAAAGCCCAGGAAGATGTTTGTATATTAATTTTTAAAGAATTTATAAATTGGGCATGTATGAAAAGTGTTTGATGTAATTATACATCTGTGATTCCAAAATACTAAATACTGTTGAGAGCATGAAACAAGGTGTTATTTCATATACTATTTGAAGAAAGGTAAATCTTTCAGATCCCTTTGAGAGTAACTTGGGGATGTCTCACAAAGTGGAAAGTATGTGTATTTATAGCATGGCAACTCTACTTCTAATGTATACACTAAAATGCCTTGCAGATGCAGCTGCTACAGTAACCTTGAAATAGTGAACATAAATGTGAAAAATATGAAAAGGAAAAGTTAGATGTCTATAAGCAGAATATTGAGTAAGAAATTCTTGTATGTTCATTATTTTTAATCCTACATAACAATTAAAGCAAGTGAACTTGTGCCACAACTATCAACATGGATAAGCAGATTATTAAATAAAAAGTAAACTTGCACAAGGTAGAAATGTGATATTTTATAAATCATGCAGAGCAATGTGTTACTGTTTCAGTGGCTATTTGCAGGGATTAAAAGACATAAATATTTATGGACATGATCTACACAAGATAATAGATTGCCTCCGGGAGTGTTATGCAGCGGAAGGTATAAAATTAGGGAGAGCATGTTTATCTAACAGAAAGAATTGTGTCAAAAGTTAAATGTGGATAAAGCTGGGCGGTATGTATAGGGGTAACAATGACTACTATTGTTTCTTTTTTTACAGTGTTGCACGTGGAACTTAGTGTCTTGCACATGTTAGGCAAGATCAGCTCACATTACATGATGTTTTTTGCAGTATTTTGCAATTACAAAAGTGTAGAATTGACAGATTTAAAATGGTTGAATTTTTGGCTAAATAGCAAAGTAAGTTAATGCTCAGCAGCTATAAACTGGGCAGATGTTGAGAAGGTAATGGGAGAGCTCTTCCCTCCACCATAGTCCCAGGGACGTCAGGGCCACTGTGGTGGTGTTGGGACAAGATATACTGGACGTGGGCAGATTCAGGTGCCATTTAGATTAACTATGTAAAAGGAGGAAGGAGAGTTTCCCTTCTGTGCCATGTGGCACGCTCATCTCCCGAGATAATACTAGAAGTTCAAGAGACAGTGGAATAATGATGTGATAGTCTCCGATATGAACTGTGGAAGGTAATGTTACCAGTGATCCACAACTTTTGAAATGAAAAGTTTCTATATTTAAAAAGGAACCCTAATATGAGTTAAGTAGATACCTAATATGTGCAGATAGTCTACTCCTTTATACCTTTCATTAAATGATTAATTTCTCAAAGTTAATGTATTCCCGCGGATGAAAAGTGTTTCACTTTTTTTTTCTTTTGGCTGTACTGGGGATCGAACTCAGGACCCTGCACTTGCTAGGCAGGCGCTTATTCCACGGAGCTATATCCCCAGCCCCAAGTGTTTCACTTTTATTCAGTCACTGGCTAAAGATAAGAAGTGGATGCTTTTGAAGTTACATATTAGGGATTCAGTAGGTACAACTTAATGCCAAGCAAAATGGAAAGAAAATGGGAATCCAGTGGTCTCTGTTCTCAAATATACAGAATAGAACCCTCAACAACTTGTTTTTTTCTTTGAACTTCAAAATCTTCATTCGTAACAAGAAAATTATAATTGCTCTTATATGCTAAATAGAATTACTGTGCAGCTTGAGGCACACAGTGATGAACTGGGAAGAACTCCATGGAAACATTTGGAGAGTTTTGATGTCTGTTTGCAAATAGCAATTCTTTCCTCCCAGAAGCTGTCAATTCATGCTACTCACACTAACACTGACCTGTGGTCAGTGAGCCAGACTGTGTCCCAAACCATACTCCGGGTATCCAACACTCTCTCCATATAATATTTCAATTCATTGATGACATTGCAGAATACAGAGATTTTATATAGAATTCAAGACTCTAAAGTTTTCTTGAAAATTAGACAGAATTATCAACAGTGGGAATCATTCCTTTCAGCCTTTCTCCTACACCTGCTGTGAGAGTCTGGGGAACCAGAATATTTCCAGGAGCTGAACAAACCTCAAGGAATCATGACTGGAACATTCATCAGATATCAGATTGTTTGGACTAAGCAGATCTGGGAACTACTTTTTCAGATTTTATTTGAACAAATGAACTGAAGGTAAACAGTTAGCTGCTGATCATTTGCAGTGTTCTCTACTTTTCATATGTTTTCTTCTTTAAAATTATTACTTTTGCCACTTTGTTAGATTATATCATTGATCACAATATTTACCCTCTTGTAAGTTTATTTCTCCCAAGACATTGACTTCAGGCTTGGCCACTTAACTCACTTAGGCCTATGAATTAGGGAACATAGTACATCTACACAAGCCTCAGGAGTAATGAAGTGCTGCTCTCATCTGTATTCTGTCAGCCAAGAGATCAGGGTTTCCTCACATGAGGGATGTTCCTGCACTCTGGTGACATAATGAAAACGATATGGATCAGAGCGGAAAGAGACTAAGGATTTCATGTATCACCAGCAAAAGAAAGTGACCGCCCCTGGGACTCCCAGTCGTGGCCCATTCTCCACCCCAAGCTCAGTCTGGGCTCACCCGTGTGGCGTTACAGCTGCTCTCTTCACTTCACTTTGTCAGACCTCAGCAGCAACTTCCTATCTGTATAAAAGAAGGGGGCTTTGACCCAGGGATCTCAATCTGAACATTGTTTTAGAGAGAAAAGTACACGGAACAAGAATAATGTACCCGGCGGTTATGTAATGTTCTCAGTGTTTCATCTTTACTTTTACTATGTAGAGTGAAATGCACATAAATTAATATTAGTTGGAATCCTATGAGGTACCGATTTTAAAATACTTTACATCATGTAAAACATTCCTCCAAAAAGAAAGAATAAAGTAAAGAAATAAGCTAACCTTGCCAGCTATTGATCCAATAGAAAATTGATATCCCGAATAAATGGAGAGCTCAAAATCTTAACAAAAACATTCAGTGAATAAATGCACAAATGATCCAAATAGACCTTTATCAAAAGATGAAGAACAAAATGGGCAATAAACACATGAAAAATGCTTGATATATTTAGTCACTAGGGATATGCAAGTCAAAGGTACATTGAAATTCCATCTTACCCCAGTTAAAAGTACTATTATCAAAGAAATAAATAATAAATAAAGCTGAAGTTATAGAGGGGAGGAAACCATTGTAAACTATTGGTGGGACTGTGTAGAAAATAAATTTTAAAAGAGAATAAACATTTTATAGCTTACTTCCTCTAAAACAAGAAAATATCATGGAAATACCTCAAAAATAAAACCTGAAAATAGAAGCATTATATGATCCAGCTGGATCGCTCTTGGGTGTGTATACAAAGGAAATGAAGTCACAAGAACAGAGATATTTGTTTGTTCATGTTAATTGTAGCACAGTTCAGAATATGAAAGTTATGAAAACATGAAATCAGAGTAAGCCCCTGTCAACAGATGAACGGACAAATAAAATACAAGAAACACACAAGTATACATACACAACGGAATGTAATTTGACTGCAAAGAAGAATTAAAAACCCATCATTTGTGGGAAAATGGTTGGAACTGAAATCATGTTAAATGAAATAAGCCAGACACAGAAAGACAATGCAGAATGTTTTCTTTCACATGTGAAAACTATAATGAGAAAACACCTTCAAGACAATTCTTCAAGACAAATTCTTATTAGCGAACAAGACAGGTAAAGAAAATGGTAGCAGAAGTGCAGAGGCAGATGAGTGTAGCACTGTACACACATGTATGTAAGTGCCACAGTACCACTCAGCAATTTGTACAGTTAATAGTTATTAATGAAATAGAACAAGCACTCTGAACAGTTCTTCACCTCTGAGAAAAGATTCCAAGCCTGACACAACTTAAGGGAGTAGAGGTACATTTTGGCTCACGCCTCAGTCCATAGTTGGCTGGCTCCAAAGTGGGTCAGCATGGTGGAGGGGCAGGTGAGGAGCGTAGTGGACAGGAAGCAGATAGAACCAAAGGAGGGTTCAGGAAGGGAGGTGTAACCTTCTAGGTTGTGCCCACAGTCACCTGCCTCTTCTGACCAGCCTGCACCTCCTAATTCTAAGCCACTTAAAATGCCGCTATAATCCCATAACCTGATAAAGTTCCCATCTATGATCCCATGACACTTTAACATGATATCTAGGTATAAGTGATTATGATTGTTTACTTACTGATTGTTGCAGTTTTCTAATAAATAAACTGAGATTCAGAAACTTAATGAAGTGGCAGTGTCTGCTGTACTTGAGCACTTATATTTATTATGGGTTTATATCCTTTTTTGCTAAGCCCAGTCCATTTTAAAAGTCTGTATTTGGGAGCTGGGGATATAGCTCAGTGGAATAAGTGCCTGCCTAGCAAGCACAGGGTCCTGAGTTCAATCCCCAGTACCGCCAAAAAAAATAAAAATAAATAAATAAAAGTCTGTATTTTGGGCAGTGTTGTTACCAAAGTTCTGTGTATTGATATGGCAGCCTTTTTTGAGTAGAGACTTTGAATCCTTTGTAAAAGTCTGTATTTTGGGCAGTATTGTTACCAAAGTTCTGTGTATTGATATGGCAGCCTTTTTTGAATAGAGACTTTGAATCCTTTGTGGATCTGTGCAACCCCATGATGACACCTTTTGTCTCCTGCCAGGATACGAACACAATATGGTGAATAGAAAGTATAATGGCTGAGATTTTTGTTTTGTTTTAAGAATTCTTTATATTATTCATAAAGAAAGTTCTCCGGCTTATAGATTGTTATGGTTTGTGTCTGGATGTGTCCCGCCCCAAAGCCTCATGCAGTCATGGTCTGGTGTTGGAATTATGAATGTGAGTGCTAAACCTGCCCTGGGGAAGATAGTTTGCATACAATGTAAGGGAGGGAAAGAGGATGCTTGCCCCTGCTCCCTTTTGCTCTTCCTGCTTATTTGCTGCCTTACCCCTGCCATGAACTGTTGCCCTCTGCCGTGTGCCACTCTGCCTTGGAGCCAGCCGAGTATGGACTGAAACCTCCACAAACTGAGCTAAATAAACCTTTCCGTCCTCAATTCTGGGTGTCATGTATTTTTTCCCAGCAATGAGAGAAAAGTAACCAAGACATAGATTAAAATGTATTTATGACCAAATGTGTTTACTGTGGGAAATGATGGTAGTCACAGATGTTGATTTTGGGTCCTTCTTCGGAACAATTAAGGCAACATGACATCATCCCCATTTTTGTTATCATTAATTTTCCTGAACTTATGTGGTAGGATAAATTTTGAAAGGAAGAAAAATCTATTTTCTTTGCCTGAGATTACTCTTTGATACAAAGTCCTATCTCATGTGAAAGAAAGCTAGACAGAAGTTGAACAATTTATGTTTCAGAGTCACAGCATATATAGTTGAAAAATTATTTTGTTTTAAAATTTCAAAACCACAGCCTTAAATATCAACAGTAAGGGTATGGTAGAACTCAACAGATAAAATTTATATCATAAACCATGGTAATAGAAAACCGTATGATTAGTTGGCAGCAATTTTTCTTACCAACTCTTCTTAAATTAATGGATAAAAATATAGACTGGAGAGCATGATGTTAAAGGAAAGGAATTGCAAACTAAATACCAAGCCTGGTATTTGGGGATCTAAAACTCCAATACATGAGCTTCAGGATCTCAAAATCAACAAAATTTGTGCCTCTATTCCTTACAGTAAATATGAAATAGAAATGACTGTGTTTTTCCTAGACAGTTCTGTTATCATTCCTAGAACCCTTTCACAGCCTACAGACGTGCCCTTGAGATGGGCTTGGTGCTATGTGAGAAAGGGCCAGTGGACTGACGGGGCTCAAGGCCAGGATACTGGGAAAGCTGAGTGTTCCATATGGGCCAGTGTCTTAACCATGGGAGGAAGAGACAATTTTGGGTAATGTGTTTTGGAACTAACGCTGATGACAATAATATTTATAAGATCAGCGAAGCTATTCTGAAAGGTGTGGTTTCCCTAATTTCTCTCCCAGTGTGTTTGTACTTTGTGTAAAGGAATGCTACTGATTTTTGAGCGTTGACTCTGTATCCAGCTATGCTACTGAATTTGGTTATTTTGGTGGAGTTTTTGAGGTTTTCTATGTACAGTACAATATGCAATATAACAACCATTGGTGAATACCTACCATCTTGTCTAGTGAAACTATATCATCTCTAATGTTTTTTAATAATTTTTTTATTCTCTTTAATGGTTTGATCAATCTTGCAATCTTACATCTGTTAATCTCAGTAACTTCATTGACGATAACAATATGTGATATAACAAGCAATATTGTCATCATGTTTTTCAAAACCCTGTATCATCTTTAATGTTTTTGCTTTGTTTTGTTTTTGTCTGTGATGTTAGGGTTTGCTACTTTTCTTTTTTTACTATTCTCTTTAATATAAAATAAAAGACCAATGGTATTAAGTAATAAACCAGTGCACTCTGTTAGTGATTGCTAGCGTGTGTGAGAGCAATGACTGAGGACCAACATCTCCTTCTTTGAGTCCACTAGAAAGACCTAGGTAGAGGGAATCCCTTACTTAGTACAAGGTAGACTGGAACAAGAAAACTTTGAAAACAATGATTTTTTTCATTAATTTGAATTGAATCCCATCATAAAAAATTAATTGCACTTGTGGAAAAATAAGTTATATTTTTGTTTCTATCATCTAAAAAATCTTTACCCATTATAAATAAACAAAGCTGTCTGGGAACTTATGGACTTTGATGCTTGTGTCTTCAGGGTACCTATGGGACATGATTTACATCAAAATAGAGTTTTTAAGGAAGAGTGTTCTGTATAATAAATGACTCAAGGTGACTTGCCCTTACACAATCAATGTGACAGGCTATAGATTGAGAAGGATGTTGCCAACTGGAAGATACCCAGAAGGTAAATGATCCATTTGTGGCTTAGGGACATTTGAACAGCTCTCTCATCACAGGTGATGTGAGGTTTCCTAATAAAAAGAATTACTATATTTTTTGAGATAACCAAAGTCATAGAAGGACAAATGGGGGTTGCAGAGTACTAGCTCATCAGAGAAAGAGCAGGAGCATAGAGAGGTAGCCTTAGAATTTAAAGAATGACAACGGAAGTGTAAAGGTTTCTTAAGGAAATAGGCAGGTGTGGGCCAATCCTGTAAGACTTTGCAGGAGTTCTGTTGTTTCTGCATGTTTTAGTTATCACTACTTCAGAGTGACTGGCAATTAAACTCTTTTTAAGAGTGTCATTCTTTTGAAGATTTGCAATTAAAGTAGCTTATGAGGGTACCATCACTCTATTCACCAACTACATTCATAATTCAGACATCTAAAGCAATAATATAATTCCATTCATAACTCTGGAAAGAACACCTCCCAAAATCTAAGAGAGCGGACACTCTCATAGAATATCTAGAGTTTGCGTTTCTGCTTACATATAATAAGGTCATGTGTACCCTTACCAGTGGAATAGGAAACCCATTCCCACTTCCCTACAGCTTTTTAACTTCAACTCAACTGAGATGAGATGTTCCTTAACAGTATTTCCATAGAAAAAAATAATTTATAGAGATCACGGCTTTTATTTGGCATTACCAAAATTTGAACATCAAATTTCCCAGCATTATTTGGGAGTATGACTAGCATGTAATGCAATAAGCCAAAGGTAAATACTTTGAAGGACTTGCGTTTTTATCAGTCCCATCAAGGGCATGTGGGAAATGAAGGGTAGCTCTAGGCATCCTTGGAAATAGAAATTATCTCCTTGGTCTGCATGGCTTTTCCTGTCTTCAGCAACGTGGGGAGCAAGAACATTAGGTTAGGAATTGTGCACTTTAAGAGGAGCAGCTGCTAAAGGATTTGGAGAAGAGCGTGTTCAGGCTCATATATCAGATCAGTGAGAGCAGCCTTGTGACTAGCATCGGGCAAGGTCAGATCGCCAGAGCAGGAAGGAGGAAATGAGATATGGCTATACAGGCAGAGTGAGAACGTTCTATGCATTCTCAGAAATGTTTGAGCAAGGTCAAGGCTCTGCTGTTATTCAACAAAATATGGGCCTTTGAGCTTTGTATGCTAAATTGGACCCATCATGGGAAAGACACATAGAGATTATTAACAGTAACATTTGAAAATAAGGCCTACAAAATCACAAACTGCATTTAAAGAAAATTGTATTAATGACTTAAACAAGAGATAACATCTAATACAACATAATAATATTGAAAATAATTCACAAATATAACCTGAAACTTTACTATCTAAATCTAGGAAACAGTACTCCTTCTACCATTTTTACTCTTTTGCTGTAAGGAAAAGAAACTTAAGCAAGGATAATATGGCTGTTCTTTGAAAAATAGTTGTAAAATGAAACAGTCATACTTCATTCTTGTTGAAATGACATAGCACCTTCTAATGATAACTTCTATTAAAATTTTATTTACTTTTGGAAAGCGAAAGAAACCACTCAGAGGGAAAGAACTAGGATGGGGTAAGGGAAAAGCAAGAGAAGCAAGGCGAAAAATATATATACACACAAGATAACTACAGTAACTGTACTACTAATTTCTATTGGTTTATGGCAAGGAACAGTTAATACTTAGTAGCTTGATCGATTTTGCACACCTGTATCTGTTAATCTGAACAACTACTTCAAAATAACAACAAACAGCATAACAGCCATTGTTCATTTCCTTTCATCTTGTTTTGAAATTGTGTATGGTTATTTTTCTCTTATTTTTCTGTTCTCTTTAAAATGAAAAAAAATAAATCGAAAGGGCAGTTAGCTAAACCACGGGTCACTTGACAACGATGACGGTGATGAACGTGAAAATGCTGCATGTGTTTATATGTGCAGTCGCTCATTTGTGTCCACAGCAAATAGGTTCATGGATACCACAATCTGCAGATGCTCAAGTACATTATGTAAAATAGCACGGTATTTGTGGATAACCTAACATTCTCCTGAACACTTTAAATAATTTCCAGATTACCTAAATATAATACGTAAATACAATATAAGTACTATAGCAAATATTGTTACGTGTGTTGTTTAGGGAACACTGACAAAGGAAAAGGTCTCTGTGTGTTTGGTGCAAACTTACTACCTTTTAAGAGTTTTTCAAATCTATTGCTGGTTTAATATGCTGGTGCAGAAAAAATGAACACAGAGGGCTGCCTATATCTACACACACACACACACACACACACACACACACACACACACACACACAAATGTACTCTAATGTCCTGCTTGTCCTCATTTGCCTGACCCCATTCCCTCTGTGTGTAACCTTGTGTGGAGTAAGGTCTTAATGATCCTCCCTTGCTGACTACCAAGAAGTTTGGCTGCCAAAGTTCTTCAGCACAGTAGAGCACAGCCCATATACATTAAGATGATCAGCACCCAAATTTGACATTTTGCAAAAGGCAAGTTTACCTTGGCAGTTTTCATTTAACCAGGGTTCTCCAGAACTTGCTGACAGTGGCTTTCAGACATAGTCAGGAGGCTTCTGAGCTCTGGCTTCCTGCTGAGTACTGCCTAATCTGACCTAGTTCCTTCTAGGGGAAGAAAGCTGAAGGAAACACGGAGTGAGGTGATGCTCTGAGAACAAGGGACAAATAGAAACAAACTCATAGTCTTTGGTCTCTTTTTTCCATCTGACTGGCTACCAGGCATTTTTCAAACTTAATAAAACTAGTGCATAAAATAAGGACAATTATATTTTTAAAATAGCCCTAAAAAGGGAAGAGCTTTACTTCATTCTTATCAAGAAAGTCTTTCTATAGTTTCCTTTCACAATTTCTAATAATGAAAGCTAATAGGCAAGGCATCAGTTATGCTCATACCATAAATAAAAGAAACGAATACAAGGCTATCATTAATGCATAGCAGTTATCATTTCTTTCTTCAGAGCCTGATGAATAAGGTGCCCACCAGCCTTCACGTGGTTATTTGACAACGTAACTTTGGTATTAGCAGAAGAGCACTTTCATGAAATCTAAGTAGGGTCCAGCCTAATTCCTAGTGCATGAGCCCTTCCATTACATCCTCATTCTGACAATGTCACCTTTGCCGTCACTTTTTGGTATCAGTCGTCTGTGCATGAATTCACCTTTTCCCAAGCTTCCCCCATACTCCAAATTCCTTTTTCATTCAAGTCCTTCTAGATCCCAACGCCGATCGCTGATGTGTTTCAGTATCTGCAAAGAGACTTCTACCTTTATGGTGTTTTCCAATCACCATCACAGAAACGCCCTTTGTGAGTTTTCCCCACCCTGCTTTTGACTCCAGCTCTCCTTTGAACTCTACTCATCCTACTCTTTCACTTGAGGACAGTGAACCATGATTTAAATTTCCAATAAATGGCCAATGACCACTTCCAATTGGATGTTATCTTCATGCCAATTGTTTATCCCCTTTCCTTAGTACTTCCACCACAATTCTCATCACAGTCCTGGACACACCTTCATGTTGCCTGGAATATCTTCACTGCCAGCTACCTCTCTGTATTTTCACTTGTCACTCGGAGAATGGTATTTTCTTTCTACCTGATAGTTTAAATCCCAGTGACTGCATCAGGAGCGCCAATTCGTGCTGTTGTATGCCAGTGGAGGATATGCCATTCCAAGTGCTCTGTGGGGCCCAGATACGGAGTGAAATGTCTTCCTAAGGTTGTCTAAGAGTTCCTCAAAACCTAGGACCAACACCAAGGGTCTCTGACCTAGCCATGGAAATGACCACTGGAATATACTCTTCCAAAAATGTTCCATGTGGTGAGTTCTGCTACCAAGCAGTGATTGACTGATTTTCTAAAAATAATCTGAAGTAAATAAACACAGAAAAACATACGATCCTTCATACTTAATGCAAATAGATAAAACTATGAGATATGGATATTTGGGTGGCAGTGAAAAAGCAAGGAAGTCTGATTATTGATTGAATCTGAAAAGTGACTATTTGTTAAAGTGTTACAGAAAAAATTTAACTGCACTGCAGAAACTAATACAAGGGCAACCACGTTGTCCATGGGGCAGTGTCTCAGGGTCAACCATAGCATGAGTGTCAAGTAAGTTATGACATGTCAGTAAGCTGGGGTGCTTCCAGGTCAGTGGTTAACACAGGAAAGCATCAATAATTTAATAACCAATGCAATGCCAAGCTATCATTGCCAGAGAATCTATCCCTTTGTGCCCATCTCCAGCAGGGTATCAGATAGTAGGTGTGCATGGCAATGGTGGGGAGAAGTAAAGAGAAATTTGGAACGAAGCACTCAATGGATCTCAGGATTGACTACAAAAATATTTTGCTACAATGTCTCAGTCTGAGGTAAACCTATGACATTGGGCAGCTAATGGAGGAGATATTGTGCAGTAGGTTGGCAGCATTATGGGTGACAGAAAGAAGTGATACAAGACTCCTCCCAGGTTCTCTAGGTACCTCCAAGCTTGGTAGGACACCTAGACTCTCACCAGTGCTAGAAGGAGGGAAAGGGACCCTGGCCTGCCTCCTGGATTGAAGTGAGTCTGGATCTGCAAGTGAGATTCTTAAGTAAATCCACTCACAGAGTAAGACATGGGATATAGAATACATTGTGACAGTCATACCTCGCTTGACAACTTTGATGTTGACTCAATAGGGACTAAATTTAAACTAAGACAGTGGTTTCCAAAGACTAATCACCATATGGCAGGCATGGTCCTCTTAATTCCTGGCCAGGTTGCAGGAGCAAACTTTTGGCTGTGCTTCAGGACAGGCCACCTGAGGCAACCTGTCAAAGGAGCCTGTGTTTCTGTTTCCATGACTTCATACTGGTCCCTCTTGTACAATTTCATTTCCTCTCTGTTTTACATTTCCAGATCCTGCTAAATCATCAAACTGCTGTAACTGCCATAGCCCGTATGTATTTGTAAACACTTCTATGAATATTCTAAACCTGATAGCTATTTCTTTTTTTTGGTACCAGGACTTGAATTTAGGACCTTGTGCTATATCCCCAGCTAGCTTTCTTTTTTGTTAATTTATAGCAGTACATATTTGCAGTCCCTACTGTTTGCATTCATTGCAGGAAGTTTGCACATGTGCATAACACATCCTAATTCTTTATGTTCCCTACCGTTCCTTTGCTTCCCATTCCCTTCACCTCTTTGTCTACTTCCCATTTGCAAAAGATCCATCTCCCTGTGTTTTATAGTCCCTTTAGCAAATGATGCTGGTAAAACTGGCCACACACATGCAGAAGGCAGCATCTAGACCTGTATCTTTCACTATGTACTAAACAACACTCAAAATAGATCTAAGATCTAAATATTACAACTGAGATACTTAAACCCCTGGAAGGTCATAGGCACAAGTGAGGACTTTCTACACAAGACTCCAATTGCATAAGAAAGAACATTAAAAAAAAAACATAAAAAATCAACAAATAGGATTATATCAAATTAAAAGCTTCATCACAGTAAAAGAAATAGCTAACAGAGTGAAGCAGTAGTTTATATGATGAGAAAAATTGTATTCGCTAAACCTTGGATGGAGGACTAAAACCTGGAACATGTAAAAATTCAAAACATTAGATTTCCCCCAAGTAAAAAGCCAAGGAAAAATGGACAGTTGAAATGAACCAAATGTAGATTTTTCTAGATGAGAGTTTGTCAACATCAGAAGAACATGGATTTTGTTTTTATTATTTCTTTGGAGTTCTCTATGAATTTTCATAATTTTGCACGTAACACAGTGTTAAGAAATATATCATGATTGGTTATGCTAATCGTTTGAAAGTAATAAAATTTGAGCAATTTTTTGAAGACTTTTCCAACACACCATAAAGTTGCATTATTTATATTATACATAATATGAATTTCAAGTTAAATGAAAGGTCAAAAAATAAGAAACAACACTTTATAATACAGTTAAGTATATTTATATTACATACTAAATAAGTTATGGGGCTGGGGATATAGCTCAGTGAAATAAGCACCTGCCTAGCAAGTGCAGGGTCCTGAGTTCGATCCCCAGTACCGCCAAAAAAAAAATAAATAAATTATGAACCATATATTATTATATTATGCAATATATGCCATAAATGTGTATTATGTATATATCACATTATACTCACTGATTACCACTGTTTTCTCTGTGGATTATGATAATTCTGTGTTAGGTAAAAGCCTCATAATTCATTTCATGTTTTAAATTTCAAGTTTTGAGGGTTTTTTTTGGGTACCAGGCATCAAACTCAGGACCTTGTGCTTGCCAACCCATTTTAATTGCTAATGTCTCAATTTTTATAATCTGTAATATATCTCTGTTAAATATGCATAACTAGCATAAAAATAAAAATACCAGAAATATTTACATACTGTTACAGCTCTTTTCAAAATATTCCTCCGGTTTTATGAAGGAATGCAAAACAAAATATGTATAAAATGGTAAGAACTCTCAGGCATGTGGCCTAAGGCCATTTGCCTTCTCTTTCTCTCTTTAAATGTTATAATAACAAACATAAAAATAAAATTTTGTTACTAATATACATTAACTATATTGCATATTTTATATACCACCCAAGATAATTCTTTCCTCAGTGTGGCCCAGGAAAGGCAAAAGATAAGACACAAATATACATAGCAAAAGTCTTATTTTCTTGCAATCACAATATTTATCTTCTACCAAGCAGTCATGTTTCCTGTAGGCAGATTTACGTATGTGAAGAATTTTTGGATTTCTCTTCTCACTTAAGACTTATCTGTCCTTTGTGACCTCTTAGTAGCACTTGTAATAGGAACTAGAGACATGGTTGGATATCCTCAGTGTAGAAGTTTATTACCAAGATGCAAAGTAGGAGACTAAGAAACACCACATAAGTAGCACATTCAAGTCTCTGGTAAAATGTATTATTCTTTGCTTTAAGCAATCTGATGCAAGTTCAGCAGAACTAATGAAATCTCTCTTGCCTGTTCTATTGGCGACCGTTTTCCTCCTGTACTTCTCTCACTAGAGGGGGCTTCTGTTATTTCTTTAGTTGCTCCTCTCAGCTGTCCTCCCTGCTATTTGCCCCATTGCTCTGTGTATTACACTCTGTCATTGTTTCTCTCTCCGACTGGTCACAGCGGTGATTTCCGAATGACTAGGCGCTGCGCATGAAAGCCTGCTTGTATACCATTATTAGCAATTTGAATTCTCTATCTTGTACATTTATTTAAAATGAATAAGTTCCCAGTTTAAAATACATTCTGGGAAGAGAAATTCTTATGTGCTCACATCATGAAGGAAAAAGTAAAGAAGAAAGGAGAAAGAAGAAAAAGAATGGAAGTATTTAAGATTAAATAAGGGAAAAACAAACACTTTAAAATCAAAATAATATTAGGTAAGATAGGGATGGGAATGTGGATCTGTCTAAAGTTCCTGTCTTATAGGCACAGGCCCTAAGCACAGTCCCCAGCATCACCAATAATAATAATAACAATAACAATAATATAGGCAAGAGAGAATACTAGTAAAGGAAAATTTTAAAAGGGACAAAGCACTGACTTACTAAATTTAAGTAAATTTAAAAATGAGTAGACTCAGAATTCAGGCTTTCTGAAAGTAAAACAGAAGATATCACATTCCTGGTGTTACACATTATAGGTATACAAAATGAGGTGGGCTTGTTCTCAATGGCCAGTGCCAGAAGCCGGGATCTCAGAGACCTAGCACAAACTGCAAACACTGACTATAAAAACAAATATAAGGAAACCTGATTGTAAAGAGGTGCTAAGAATTCAAATGACACCACTATGGAATTCCAGTTCCTAAGCCAGTCATAAAATCCTTAATCATGCAACAATAATTAAGACACACTATCAAGAAATGCAAAAGTATATTTGACATTTCAGTGTATGTCAGACAAGTGGAAGAAAGAAAAGGAGATCTTTTTAAAAATTATGTAGTAAATATCATTCATTTAGGTTCTGGTGGAATTAATTTATTACAATGCATTTTACAGAATGAACTATTTCTTTCCACTTCAAATTTCGCACATTTACTTTAGTTCATCATATTCCCAAAAAGGTTAATGACCAAGAAACCACTAGGGAGATAGGTTGATTAAGAAATAATCAATAAAGAAACCACTTTAATAAACATATGCATTCATAAGATCATGAAAATCTGATAAACATGGCTAACCAATTACATCCCAGATCACAAAGAATCTATATAACCCGAAGATCTTCTTTAGTAAATGCATAAATTCAATATAAATAGTCCTGAAGTACTAATTGTCAGGGGAACTTGATGTGACTTTCAGTGTATTAAAATGTTAATTTTGGTAGTTTCTCTAAAATATATAATCTCTGACAATAAAAACTTTTAAGGCTAAGCAACAACCTTTTTCTCCCTTGTGATTCAGCTATTTTTCTTCCTATTCATTGTAATTAAATTCTCCCCAGCAACAAGCTTCCCTACCAGGCAGGTATTTCTAATTCCTCCTGGCTGACATCACCATATTCTTCCTCAATCTGTCCTGACAATTTCAATTCTACACATGCAGCTTCATTCTCATTTACAGAACTCCTGATTACCGCCAGCAGAAGACTCTGGTGTGTCATTTCTGGTGATACTCAGAGCCAGCTTGACATTTTGGCTAGTTCTCACCTACAAATAACCTAATATTTTGCACGGATTAGAACTCCTGCCTATGGATTTTTACCTATTGCATTTTGACACCCAGGTAACCAAAATACTGAAAGTCCCTGGAAGGCATTAAAACACAGAATCTTGAGAAAAATCTTGCACAGTTCCTTGTCTTAACATGAACATGAGTAGTACAGACTCTAGCCTGTTACAAAAACAACATACAACATCTTATCAGTAACCATGAAATATGATGCAGTTTGATCCAGTCATCAGTCAGTTCAAGTTTAATTCTGCTTTAAGCTTCATTTGCTTAAGAGACTCAGCTTTCCGCACTCATTATATTTCATCTACCATTCACAGCTGTAGTTTAATAAAATATCTAAAGATGTTCTTATAAAGGAATGTACCTTCAGTATATAATAAGGGAGCACAAATATTAGATGAAATATGTAGGAATGTAAAAGGTTAAATATTCTATTCTATGTTTTTCTGTAGTTTGAAAATAATAATTCAAAAAATAATTTCCACAAAAATTTCCTTTATATTTGTTTCATATTTCAAAATTTTAAAAAAGATATTTTTATTGTAAGCACAGTTAGAAAACAATTTCACCTTTGCATTTTCAAGAGATTTCCTCTTAAAACAGTCTATCCTTTCTCAGTTTTCACATGGGCAAAAGTGTTTTGAGGAATATCTATGTGTTTTATGTGCTTTTTAATGATTGAAATCTTGTTACTTCAGCTGAGTTGACGCCTTGACTTTTAGGACTGATGTAATTTTATAAATATGATTATTTTTCCATGTGAAGAATTCGGAAATAAAATCACATAGTCGTTGAAGTGTAAACGTAGGCTAAACATAGTTATTCTAGTTCCTGTATCTTAAGATCTTGAAAAACAAGTACTACAAGATAATTTTTCTTTAATGTTACTTCTTATGACATTGTGGTTTTCAGAGCTTCAAATTGGAAATGTAACCTAAATATAAAAACTAATATTACTGCAAAATACGTTTAATAATAGTAAATTTCAATAACTTTGCATTTTGGTGGAATCATCCTTAATAAGATCAAATCAACATTTATGATCTTTGCATAGTAATTTGTCTTCTTAGTATGTAGGAAGATGACTGATTTGGATAGTAATAGTATCAGTTCCAATATATAACACAGATTTGATTTAGAGGTCAGAAAGTATTTTTATCTTTAAAATATTTATAGTGAATTTAGCTTCAGTTCCTGTGCATTCTTTTCCCTTGAGGTTTTCTTTGAGAGCCAAGCATAAATGAACCAGAAAACTCAAACTCAAAACTCATCACACTTTGCCAAGCTTTACATGCTTTCTACCTGAAATAATAAATCAAACTTGAAATTTTACCCAGAG
This sequence comes from Dinomys branickii, assembly GCA_004027595.1. Classification (NCBI taxonomy): domain Eukaryota; kingdom Metazoa; phylum Chordata; class Mammalia; order Rodentia; family Dinomyidae; genus Dinomys; species Dinomys branickii. Next base: position 12,242 of record PVLD010000416.1, on the reverse strand, counting down.
TTGTTGAAAATTCTTATTTCATAAAATCACCAAAGTCTTAAAACTATAACAAAATTAGATATAAAACTGAGGCACTTATGGAAATCAAAAAATCAGGTAAAATACCATAAAATCACATAGTCAAATGTAGGAAACTATTAGGAAATCATTTTTATTTTGATTTCTGCAATGAAAAATTATAAGGCCAGCATGGAGAATTAGCATTGAAAATTTAGGTGATGATATTTTAAGCATGAACACTTAAATTGCTTCAAAATTTCTTAGAATAATCAGGATACAACAAAAGAAAGAGGATTAAAACAAGGAAAGACCATAATTTACATCTTTCTTGGGTTACTATGATGTTTTAAATAATGCTTTCATTAGCACTTGATAATTAAAATTCTAGATTCCTTTCTGAGAACCAAAGCAGGAAGAAGGAAAAAAAAAGTATGAAGGCTTTGGTTACTTTGTTGTATAAAATTACAACTTTCTTTTAAAATATTCTTGATGGATTTTCAGTTTTAAATCCAAAGTATAGGGCTGGGGATGTAGCTCAGTGGAATAAGCGCTTGCCTAGCAAGCGCAGGGTCCTGAGTTCAATCCCCAGTACCGAAGAAAAAAAAAATAAATAAATAAATAAATAAATAAATAAATCCAAAGTATAGCTGAATATTCCATTGAATGACGATTCAACTGAGTAATATAATAACGTCTTAAAAATATGATAGCAGAAAGTAATCCAGTTTGCATAACAATTGTATAAGTGAAAAAGAAGTGCAAAGAAATAAGCAATGAATCTTAAAAATCAGCCTTAGCTAAATTAGGGTTATACTTGAGATTTAAACAATAAAGTGAACTGAAAATAATAAAAGATAACATGCAAAGCTTTAATTTGTTAGTACCAGAAATAACAGAATACAATATCTTGTTTTTTGAGAATTATTACCCAGAGTAGAAAAATATATTCTATATATTTAATGCTAATGATGAAATAATTTTGTATTTATTTTTTCTTCTGTGTTTAAAGGTGACATTTGTGTATTCTACTTGGGTGTGGACTGAACAGCTAAATTCTGTGGAACAACAGGGAACATGGGTAGAACTGAATTCAGTATGGAATCCAGGAGGTAAGTTAGGCAGTGGAGGGTCTTACTAGTTGAAATTACTCTGTAGTGAATCTGAATGTAATGGCTCTTCAGATAACAAATACACTGGGATCAAGGAAGGCTATCAAAACCAACCCGTTGTTTGATGTTTGTACCTTCTATTGCAGAGTGCAATTTTTGATACACAAAGTGCACTTAATGATGTAATTCCTTTTTGTTTTTTTGAAAAGGTCATGTATTATGACCTTAATGATTCTACTGAAGCCAGGTATGGTGCCATGCATCTGTAATCCCAGCATTTGGGAACCTGAGGCAGGAGGATTGCCATGAGTTCACAGTCAGTCTGGCCACATAAAGATACCTTGCTCAAACAAACACACAATCAACACCAACAACCAAAATCTACTGAGACTATATCCTACTTTATCCTATTATACATAGATAATGTAATTTACATCCACTAATATTAATTCAATAACTATTCCTAGAGTCATGTATATCTAGGGTGGGATTACATAGTCTATCAGTAAATAAAATAAATACAAATTTCTGCTTATAAAGCCTTCATATTCTAGCAAAATAGGTAGATGGTAACTATAATAAAAACACCATATAAGTAAATTTTATACTATTTGTTTTGTAATTACTGTGCAAAACGTTCAACAGACTAAGAAGTTGGAGAGGGTGCTAACAAATAGCTCGTGCAAGTTGTAAGCTTGGTCACGAAGCTCATATTCAGGTAAAGATTTGAAGAAATTACCTGCAGGTTAACCCATCTCCAAGGCATTGGAATTATAGTTGGGCAGGAATATGTAGATATGCCAAACATGACAGAAAACACCAGAGAACAATGCAGTATGAAGAGCAAGCTGGTAGAACATAACGGGCCTTAATGAGTATTACAGGGACACGCCAGAGAGAAGTGATTAGAAGTTAAAGATGATAGGGAAGATTGGGTGAAGAAAATGGCACTGCCCTGCTGAGAGCTGGACAACATGAAGTTAGAAATAAATGCTGTGATAGGAATGAGCAAATCTTTTTAATGAGTAAACTTAATTTTATCCTACTGATGACCTAGAAAGACCTTCAAAGTGAAGCCTCTCTGATTTCAAACATAAAGATTACACTTGGGACATATGTGAGACCAGGAAGGTTAATCAGATTAATTAAAAGCCATGGCAACTCGGGATCCAACATATTAACATAAAAGAGGTAAGAATGAAAACTAAAATCATAGATGACTGAAAATCAACTTTGGCAAAGCCCAGAATACACAGGGGCATAGTTTCTAGGCAGTGACATGTTAGGAAGGTTGACGGTAAGGTCAACAAAGCACAGAACAGCTTTGTGATGTTCTGGGTGGAAAAACAGCACAGAGAATGTTTTGAGGCTCATTTATAATCTCACCAAGAAGAAACTATTATTTGAGGGAAAAAAATACAACCTACATAAATTTTAAACTAAATATGACCTAGAAATTCTAGATAGTTGTTGAAATTATCATGTCATTATAACTGGATAGGCTTCATGTTAAAAATGAAGAATATGCTTATAGAATTCAGGGTATTAATCAAACCTACAGAAGATGTGTAAGAAAATTAATATAATGTATAAAAATTTCCAAATTATGTTTAATAAGTGAACTCACATGATACTCCTGTGCTAGAGCTAATTTAGAGGTATTAGGAGTGTATTAAGCCAGATTAATAGATATATTTAACTTGATGAGAATTATTTATGCAATTTTCACCAGCAGTTAAATTTTGTTGGACTCAAATGTTTTGAGTGTATGGAAGAATGCATCACCTTGCAATTATTTTTGTTCCAGTTCTCACACATGGGAATAAGAGGGAAAAACGTTATGCTTCTCAATGTTATGCTTCTCAATAACAGGCTAAATCTGGAAAAATAAACTCGTATTGAAAATCTGCATTTTTTTCTTCATGTTATTGTACATGCATGTTTTCAATTCATTATTTTTAAAGTTTAACTGGCTTAAATTTGTTTCCCTGTAAACTATTTAAGACTTATCTCATCTGTATTCAATGTCTAGGTTAAGCTTGAAAATAAAACAAACATCCAAATCAATAATGAAAATCAATTGCTTCCTAACCACATCATTCTTTCCCAAGACTCTTTTAGAAGCATAATCTGATTACAGAACAGGGTCACATTGCTGTGACCTCTCAGGTGCATTAGATTTCTAGATATCTTAGATTTTTTTACGGTAGGTAGAAATTGTTTTACCTGGTACAAGGAGTACATAAACTTAGAGGGAAAAACTTCCATCACAATATCTTTAAAAATTCCTACAATTTTGTTCTGAACAGAGAATTAAGATATTTTATACCATTTACAATATTGTGGATACCTCAAAGGATGTTTCACTTTGAAATCATCACCTTAGTTATTATTTAGTGTGTTACTGAGAAAGAATAGATATTTATATATCATCAATATAATTTCATATTTTGAAAACTACTGAAGTAACTGCATTCTATAATTTTTTTGACCTAAAAATTATTCAAATTTGAGGTTTAGAGCTTTCATCAGAAGGTCAAAGAAGCACATAATATCACTGAAGATTAAGAAAACTTAATAGAACTTTCTAGTTCAATTTCTAAAAGGAATTTTTGAACATGAAGTATATATTTACAATTTCTTTATTTTAAAAGTAAAAGAACAAAAACATTAACAAACAGACACAAAGTAGCACAAGAACAGTACACTCAAAACAAGGTGACAGGGAATTAACAATGGTTGTTGTAGTATATATTCATAACTTCAAAGTGTATGCTCAGGAAAAAACATATAGATATACAAGATTGATCAAACAACTAATCATTTGCTGTTCCTTACAATAAAGTGACATAAGTCAATAGTGGAACCATGTTAGCCATCCTGCATATACATACGTACGTTACACTTTTCTTCCTTTTCTCCTTCCCCTCATCCCATTTGCTCTTTACTTTTGAGCAGTTTCCTTTCATACCTCCTAATTTATATTCCCACTTTTAGATTCTTACAATAGTAATACAATACATTGCTTGCACATGCACATCTGATTTATATCACTTATGAGTATGGTCTCTAGTTGTGACCACTTGGGCTGGGGATATAGCTCAGTGGAATAAGCGCTTGCCTAGCAAGCGCAGGGTCCTGAGTTTGATCCCCAGTACCGCAAAAAAAAAAAAAAAAAAGAGTCATCCTTCTAGTTGTGACCACTTGCCTATAAAAGCCTCGTTTGTCTTTCTTTATAGTTGAGTAATATTCCATGATATAAAAATGCCAAATTTTTTTTAATCCAGTCCTCAGTGGATGGGTATTGGGGTTACTTCCAGGATTTAGCCATTACAAATTGAGCTGCTATAAACATGGGTGCACATATATTGTAGTGATATGATGTTTTCAGATCTTCTGGGATGCATTTACAATTTAATGATAATATTAAATTTGATAATATTTAGGAAACCCTAAATATTATAAATGTTTTTAATTAGGTTCTAATCTACCTCTCTCTACCTTCTCTGCTTATTGTGATGGTGGAGAAATGTTTAGTATTATTGCCCTAAAATGCTCAGTATTATTTTTTTGTTTATGGAACTTGAGCTGGCTGGATGTGGAGAATGCTTGCATACAATTGCAATTACCTTCAGCATAGTTTTCTGTCATAGCTGTGAAACATAACTTGTCATTTTACAAAAGCACATATAGATTAGCAACTAGAGCTTAAACCAGATCATTCAGATGCTTCCTTTCTAGAACCCCAACTGCAAGCAAACTTTAAGCGGGAAACAGAGAATGATCATACTGAGTGTTCTCTTCTATCTACTCTGTAGTGCTAAAATGTAATGAATTTCTAATACCTTTTACATATTTTTCTCCTTTATGTGAATTGAAGTCTATTCTGTTAAACACAAAATCTCCAATTCTATAATCTGTCTGTTGTGGCCATTGAAGAACTGCTGCAGATGGGTCTATTCCAATTTATAATTCTTCAATTAGTTTGAAACAAGGTGCTCACCACTTGCCAATAAGATTTCCTAGATGAGTGCCTTTAGTTTCAAGAATTATTTCTCCTGCCAATTTAGCTTCTTTTAACTTTCTTTTTCTCCACCAAAGCTTTAAAAATTATAGAACTGATACATCTTCAAGTTGTAGAAAATCTACCTGCATAGAAAGAGCTCACATATATTGGAACATGATCATTGATATTTTCATATGAATTTCAGCTCTGAACACTATAAAATAGCACTACTTTTAGTCTTGAGCATAACCTTTGTACGTCAGGACTATAACAGCATTTTGAACGAGTAAAATGCTATGTAAGAATGTGAATGATAGTTTATCCATTGGTGATAGTAATGTTTGTGATTTTACCAAAATATCTTTAGAAATAGTCTTTCCCATCCCAAAGTGCATACCAAAATAGATTAGTGATTGTAACGCAAATAATGGATGAATTTGACACAAAATTGAAAGCAGATGTGGAGAAGATATTGCATTAATAGATCAACAGGCAGCACTTCTAAGTCATACAAGAGTAGAAAAGGAGAGTTGTTGACTGATGCAGTGACTCTCAGGAGTGTTTAGTTAGCACCCTTCTGTGATACTATGTCAGTACAGATTTTAAATTAAAGATGGTCATATTCAACAGTCCTCAGCATGAAAACTCAGTGAGAAGCAGCACAAATAAGTGCTCTTAGATTTGACAGAAATTTCTGTCCAAAATAGGCACACTGAGCTGGGCATAGTGTGATATACCTGTAATCCCAGCCTGAAGAAGAAGGGGTGATAGGAGTTCAAGGCCAGTCTGTGGTACATAGTGAGTTCAAAGCCAGCCAGAACTGCATAGTGAGACTGTGTATCAAAAGGTAAAACAAAAGAAAACAAAGCAAAACAATAAACAGACACATTGAGATACTGTAATTTCATTATTATCTTATGGAAATATTTATAATATATATTTTAGAGAATTAAAACAATACTCTGTACTTGTTACACATAAGTGAATATTTGGATGAAATCTAGGTGTGGCACATGATACACCCAGAGTAATATTTCCTTATTGTTGTGGAATCAGATAAATTTTGATCTCAGTTTTGTGGAATCAGATAAATTTCAATCTTAGTCTTACCAAAATACTAAGAGAAATAAAGAGAAATAAATGATATTTTAATTTAGTATTTAATATTTTATCTTAAGGGATATTGTTATATTTATGCTGATTAAAATAAAGAATTCTACTTTTATTTTTCATAAGCTATTCATATATGAGTTATAAAGTAAATTGAAAATATTCATGTTATTCTGTAGATTTGAAGAGTCTAATAAATTTTTGTGTATTTTCAATATAAAGTAGATCAAAATGTCAACACTATGAACCAAGCAGGAGGCCATTCCTAAAACAAAACAACACAACACAACACAACACAACAATACAAAACAAAACTGGATCCTGTCTTAGCTACCTTTCTCATTGCTAGGACAAAATTCCTAACACCTGGAATTAAATGAGGAAAGGTTTATTTTAGCTCACAGTTTCTAGAGGTTTCAATCCATAGTCAACTGGGTCCAGGGCGCAGCAGCATGGCAGAGAGGAATCAGAGAGGAGAACCAGTTCCTGGCAAGGCAAGCAGGAGCCGGCAAGGCAAGCAGGAACCAGCAAGCAACCAGTCTTCCTTTCCCTTTTTATGCTATCCAAGCCAAAAGCCTAATTAATTGGTGCCCCTTAACCCCAAGGGTGGGTCATCCCATCAACCATGCCCAGAACTATGTTGGCCCTGTCAGTGGCTAATTCAGTTATCACACCCTCAATCCGGCATTACACCCATGTTCTAGCCACCTCCCCAAGGCCCTACTATAAGTGCATGAGGCTTTGGACAGAAGCATCTAGGTATAATCCAACAACATTCTCTACTGATGCTTTACACAAGGCATGAGTTCGAATGTAAGTTCCATGACAGCAATGGCCCTGCACATTCGTTGCTGGTCCCAGAACCTAGGATGAGATCAGGAACATATTATTATCTCAACAAGTGCTTGTTGTTGAAGTGATACTTCTAATGCAATCTGCTTTCTGTTATATCTGAGGAAAATTTATTCTCTGTTGCTTTCATTGAAACTCTTAATTATACTAAATTGAAACATTTAGAGATCTTGCCATACAGAATAATTTAACTTATATGCAGGATGTTTTAAAGAGGGATTTGTTCTTACATAATGCAAATTCAAAAATAAATATCAGCTAATCTTTTAGCTAAATAATCATAAAATTTAAATTAATAGAACCTGAATCAATATCACTTCTTTAAAAGTTCAAGTTAGTCATCACAACATAAGCAATGGTAAAATTAGGTCCTGTTTACATTTCACTGTGAAATTTACTTTCCACCATTTGGGAATTTACAAAAAATAAAATAAAAAGCTCTTGGTTTAAGAATATTTTTCTATGTTTAATTTTAGTTTTGCATTTTCCATTTTTAGATTATTATTTTTTATTTGAATCTGTAAAGCTGTTAGAAAATGTGGAATAAATTACCAAGGTAATCATCTGCTGTTTTAGCATTTCCTTCTGGTGCCAGCTAAAATTAAAATGGGAATATCAGTGTTTGGAGATTTAAATATTAGGCATGATTGAAATAGTATTATTTGAAAGAAAGGCTCCCAGACAAATCCTTCAACATGTATTGAAAAGCCAGCTGATTTTAAAGACTACTCTTCAGGTTCCTCAATTCGTCTATTTAATGCATTTTTCCCTTTCCAAAGTGCAGCTTGAATCAGATTACTGATGAAGTGAAAGAAGATTATTCCTAGAATTTAAATCTGGTCAGAAACACAAAATCTCCATGAAATAAGCCACTTCTCTCAAATCTCACACAAAACAGGAGTATACCTGTAGGAACTTTTGGACACAAAGGTATCTCCTGTTACAAAATTTCTAATAAAAATAAAGGAACTGCAGTGTAAAGCTGACTTTCTTCCTCAAGGTTCATAAACAGGGTACAGAATGGTGTGCGAGGAGTTTTCTCCTATGTGCTGCGAGCCCATGATTTAAGATCCTAGAATTCCCACAAGGTGATAACTCGGGCATAAGTATCTGGTACAAGTAAACAGCAAGTGATCTTTTTGTCTTGGGGCACTCATGGCCAAGTTGCAGTTTCTCCATGAATTTAACACTGACTCCACACACTACCATTCAGTGTGATACTTGTATGCACTTGATCTTGCAATCCATGTTAATTCTTTCCCTGGGCTACTGAGATACTACTAATGTTCTTTAATGTCAGCAAGCTCACTATTCTAGGTAGAATAAGTATTGTGAGAATGGCCAGAGATTTTATATATAGATCTGGCCTGTTAACAACTGGGTAAAACTATAACCTGTGTTCTCTATCATTTCCATGGAGCCTGATGAGCCTGAAACATACTAAGAGATGACTAAATATTTATTGAATAAACAAATGGAAATTTAATGAGTTTATTCTAAGGAACCACAAGACATGGCCCTTGAGCCTGGAGAAAAACACAGAAAGTTCCCCGGGTGGGCTGCCAGTTCTCTGAGACCTTGAGTACATGGAATGCTTGGACAAGGTACAGGACCAGCAGATGGATTATGTTGCTACTGGGCTGTTACTGTTCAAACAGGAAACCAATTATTTCTAGTATAAACAATAAAAAATATTGAAGAAATTCTTTAGCTTTAATCAATTAATCATACATATAAGTTAACATATATACCTAAGCAACTCCAATTTAGTAGGAATTGTTTCCTATACCAAAACCCTTATAATTAGATCTCCTTACATGTTTAATTCATATATTTGTCATGTGAGTCAATCAAAAGATTGGAAAAATACTGAAAGCAAAAAAGATGTAACAATGCTACTACCTTTTGTCAAATGATTGATCTCTTGTGAGAGATCTTGGCCTTCCAAGGGGAGAAAAATGATGCCATATGAACACATTTTTCAATTCAAGGAGATACGTGTGAAAGAAAATGGATCACTATTTGTAGAAACAAAGGATGGCATAGAATAATTCAAAACGAATGCAATGGCCTGCTTCCATGAAAATTCACTGTTAATCAAATGAGACATTTTTTCTCAAGAAAGGAAGGTAGGGAAAGTAAGGATTGGGACTGGGATTCTTTTAACTCCAGAAGTAACACATCTCTTGTTTTTATAATTTTAGACCCTAAAACTAATTACTGTACAATACCTAAGAGGAGACTAGAGACCTGGAGATTGTTTGTTGAAAGATCAGTGTCTCCCACCAGAAAAGCAAACTGGATTGTCTTCCTCTTTTAACGGAGGACCCCTGAAACCTTGCCTTAGATCTTTGGAACAGCACGTCTCTTGAGGAAGGGCAGCTGCACGGGTGACAACGCGGCCTGGGAAATTAGTTCAGCCTGGAATTAAGAGAACGAACTTGAAATGTCATTTTTCAAATAGGGGCCCAGAAAAAGTCAAGGTGCATTTGTAGTGGTGGCCATGATGGACTAACCATCAAGTCATCTCAGATCAATTTCTTGGGCAGCTCTATGATTCAGAAATAATAAGGATCCATTAAAATAATTGGTCTTGGAGTCATCACTGAAATTGTTTGGAAAGAAATTGCAAGTCAACTTTGATCATAGTAAGAAACAAAAAGAAGGAAGGAAAAGAGGGAGAAGAAAGGGAATGAAGGGTGGAAGAAGTGAAGGTGCAACGAAGAAAAAAGGGCAAAGGGTGGAGGGAGGGGAGAAGGGACAAAAATAGTATAGGTTATGATTGCTAGATAGAATATTAATTCACTTTCAATGATCCATTAAATAGTTTTGAAACATGACACATTTTTGTGGGAATCTAAAACAAGATCTGGAAACAGTGCCCACTGTAAGACCAACTGTATAATTTCTAAAATTTTCTGGTATGCAGGTTAGTTTGTGCCAGTATGCATTGGTGAAAGAGACTATTAGGACACCCAGATTATTACTCAGTAAATACTTTAAATTAATTTACATAATTATAGATTCAATTACTCCAGATATTTGAAAGAATTCAATATGTGTCAATCAACTATCATTTATTCAATTTTTAGATAAAGTTTATTTATCCTGTGGATTTGTTTGCTCCTTGTAATAATTCTGTAACACTTAAAGATCTATGAGTCAGAGGTTTAATAAGGATAATCACTTAGTTACCTTTAAAAGTAATTTAGGGCAAAGTGACATTCATGATCACATCTTAATTACTCCTTTAAATAGTATCTTCTGTGCCATATACTATTATGTTTAATGTGATCAAAAGTAAAGAATCATTTTTGTTTGAAACATAATTATACCAGAAATGTTTAGTGTTTGGTATGTGCAAAAAGAAGCTGTTTCAATATTTTATTTTACTCAAGCATCTGCTCAAAGAAGACTTTCTCTTTTAAATATATACTTTATCACATACATGAGTGCAAACCTTTTGTACAACCTATTAAAATATCTCCAGGTAAGTGTACTAATAAAACTTCCTAAGAAAGGTCAGCACAAAGTCTTATTCTTCCACTTATAAACAGAATATCATTTACAAGTAGAATAGAAACTAATTACAATTTATATATCATCCTAGTTGTTTGGTTTAGATTTTTAAATATGTGAGATTTCTAAATTTACAAATGTCTTCTAAACATTTTCTAACAAAGAATCAAATTAGTACATCAGATCAAAAATAAGCTTGGTTTCAATGTTCTATGAAATATTAAACAGCAAAACCATCTTTTAGCATGTCTTTATTGAACGCTTGTGTTTATTAAATGTATGGTAGGATACTAGATATTTATTGGATGCATTTGTGTCTACTCTTTTCTAAGTCTGTGCTTGCATTTCTGTAAATACCTGCATCAGTGATTTGACTAGAAAACAGTTTAAGAGAGCTTACACATAGTGATTTCATCTGTTGGGATAGGACAGATTTTTAAGAATCTGTGATGGACATCAATTGCTTGGGCAGCTTCTCACTCTTTCTTTCTTTGGAAATATCTCTCTCCTTATTTTGATCTCTTGATGTCAAAGTTCCTTTAGCCTTACAATCTAAACATATCATTAGTAGAACCATGCTAGCCCTCCTGCACACATGTATATACATATATACACACATACATTTTTGCCTCTTTCTTTTCTCCTTTCCCTCGTCGCATCTGTTCTCTGCTTTTGAACAGATTTCCTTCATGTCTCTTAGTTTATATTCCCACCCTCAGGTTCTTACACCAGTGACACAATACGTTGCCTGCTCATGTACCGCTGATTTATTTCACTTGTGAGTATGGTTTCCAGTTTTGACCATTTGCCTGCAAAGTCCCCAAAACTGTCTTTCTTTATAGCTGAATAATATTCCATTATATAAAAATGCCACAATTTTTTAATCCAGTCTTCTGTGGATGGACACTTGGGTTGCTTCCACATTTTAGCTATTACAAATTGCGCTGCTATAAACATGGGTGCACATATATCAGAGTGATATGATGGTTTCAGATCTTCTGGGAAAATACCCAGAAGGGGAATAGCTGGTTTGAATGGAACCTCTAGACCCAGTTTGTTGAGAAATCTCCAAACTGCTCTCCATAGTGGTTGCACCAGTCTGCATTCCCACCAGCAGTGTAATAGAGTCCCTATTTCTCCACAGCCTCGCCAGCATTTGTTATTGGATGATTTTTTAATACTGGCCAGTCTTGCTGGGGTGAGATGAAATCTCAGTGCTGTTTTTATTTGCATTTCTCGGATGACTAAGGATGTGGAACATTTTCTCATATATTTATTTGCCATTTGTATTTCTTTATCTGAGAAGTGTGTATTCATCTCAGATGCCCATTTGTGGATTGGGTCTTTGAATTCTGATCATACTGTTATTGTGCTACTTTGTGTCTCTTTGTTAATGCTTTCCGGTTTCTTTCTTTCTTTTTTTTTTTTTTTTTGTTTTTTTTTTTTTTTTTTTTTTTTTTTTCTGTTGTTGATGTAGTTCTTTTTCTATCACACTTTAAAGGAAGGGAAAGAAAGAGAGAGAGGGAAAAAAGAAAAAAAAAGAAAAATTATATATATAAAAAATGTAAGAAAGTAAGTATGTATGTACAGCATATCTCACATAGTTGTACTACTGACTTAGGTCACTTTATAGTAAGGAATAGTTG